>NW_006494789.1:5121343-5136672 GCF_000471905.2 Amborella trichopoda
TCGAGAGAGGGAGAGAGGGAGAGAGAGGAAGTACACGTGAATGCATGCAAATGTGACTCGTTAAAAAAAAATGCATGTAAATGTGAGAGAAAATGGTGAGTTTTTTTAGTTCTTTAGGTGGGCATTTTAGAGATAAAAACCTAGTTTTTGTGCCTGTGAGATTTTAAAACAATTATATTCTCATGTTTGGGTACATTATTTTGCAATAGCTAAACCGTTGTTATGATATACTTATGAGAAATACTAATCCAACCTTCTATAAACTTGAGATAAGTCACGCTAAGTGCAAACACCAATCATCGTTCGCCATTCAAACACTCTAGTGAATCTAAAAAGTCCTTTTTAGGTTGGGTTTTGGCGCATTATGTTGCTTATACCCTTGCATGCTCAATTGTACACGAAAGTATTCCTTTGCATTAATCTATACCCTCATAAAGTCTATTTTCGACAAATTACCCCATATCACTTCAAACTTATCTTCTTTTCTTTTTCTTTTTTTTTTTATCTTTTCCTTTTTTTTTTTTTTGTCTTTTTTTTTTTTTTTTTTTTTAAATAAGTGAAGAGAGGGCCCTACCCTTCGTCAAACCCAAAAAATGTTGCATGTTCCCGAAGAAATGTGACAAACTCTATTGCCTTATGGGAGGCCAAAACGATAATATAACCCCTCCATCAAAGTCCCTTCCACTAGAAATGGTGGATGCAATTACAACATGTTTCTTTACGCGATTGCGCATAGTCTTTTAGGTTAAGGGCATGATCTCTAGCATGTCCTTAGTTTAGTGAAAGCGAGGATCATGTAGACTCAAGAGATGAGATTAGGTTTTGTGGTTGTTAAAGGTCTTGAGAGTTTATTAATAAAATTATTTATAGTGATTTGTACACTTTAGTGGAGTGTATTATGGCTGAATGACTAAGGGTTGGACAGTCTATAGCCTGGGCTATGTCCAAAATTTCTATTATTGGATATGTGGCACCATCGTTGAGGGTTTATTGTAGTTGTCTCTTATTGAGCTTGAATAGATGGTCAAAGACATTGTTTATAGGTCAAAAGAGTTGTGTGGTCTTCTATATGCTTAGAAAGGGCTTGTGAGAGCAAGAGTTAAATTCTCAACAAAACTTCCAAACAACATGTACATATGATAATCAACAATCCTATATATAGAGATACATATAAATGTGCATAGAGAGAGTGGCATCTAGCACTATGTGTGCATCTGATTTGCTCTGAAGGGGGGAACCAGTGATCCACATACAGGAACAATGGTTCCACTGTTTATTGGCTACATTTGGCCTACCAATCATCAGCCCCTACACTTGATAGTGTGTCATGGGTCCTATTGGGTTATTTGAAAGCACATGTAAATGCGTTATTTTGGTTGTTTTGACCCATTAGGTATCTATCTACTTCGAAATTGATTTTTTTTGTATTTTAGGTTTTATGAAACTCCATAAATATTTGCTTCAACTAAAAAAGTGTTACTATGTTATTCCAGAATTTTCAGAATTTAAAAAACAAAATTTGTGAAAACCCTAAAATAGTAGTTCTAAATTTTTTACAATTATGTAGTATTTTGAAAATTTATAAAATTATTTGGGACCCACATGGATGGGCTAAGGATAGCCCCACATATGTCTCAGGTGAGTTGCATCCTCATCCTGTTTCAAGAATTATGTTGGATTGAGGGTCAGCACAGTACCTAACGATTTGATTTCGCAAGTGTCGGAAAAGAAAGGAGTCTTCAGATACTACATTGATTTGGTGAGAGATATTTACAAGGGACCACTAACTATTTTACGAACAACTAGTGAAGAAACAAATGAGTTTTAGTGATAATAGATTTATATAAAAGGTCAGCATTGAGTCCATATCTCTTTTGATTTAGTTATGGACAAATTAAATAGGCACTTACAAGATGAGGTATCATGGTGCACGTTGTTCATGGATGACATAGTTTTTATAGATAAGACTCGAATCGGTATCAACACAAAGTTAGAACTTTGGAGGGATACTCTAGAATCTAAAAGTTTTAATGTTAGCCGGACAAAGACAGATCATATGGAATGCAAGTTAGCAATAATAAGAGTAAAGATGAGGAAGTAGTTAAGATTGACAACCAAGAAAGAGCTCTTTTTGGATATTTTGGGTCCATAATACAAGAAAATAGAGAGATTGAAGAAGATATCGTATCTAAAATTATAGTTGGATGGGTGAAGTGGAGATATTCAACTAGAGTGTTATGTGATCGTCGTATACGCATGAAGCCGAAGGGAAAGTTCTATAGGACAACAGTGAGACCAACTTTACTTTATGGGCAGAATGTTGGGCATTCAAAAAATAGCATACCCATAGGATGAGTGTAGATGAGATGAGGCTGTTGAAATGGATTAGTGGCAAGGCAAAAAAGGATACAATTCAAAATAAAAATATTTGGGAGAATTTAGGTGTAGTACTAATAGTTGATAACATGAGAGAAAATAGACTTAGTGGGCTGGCCATTTGTGGTGTAGACCTAGTATAGTATTTGTAAGGAGGTGTGAGTTAATTCAGGTGGAAGCCTCAAAAAGGCAAGGGGTAGGCCCAAAATGATATGGTTGGAAGTAGTGAGAAAAGAAATATCGTCAACATTACTAATGGTAGTAATATTAAATTTTAATATAATAATATTATACTACCAAGTTTTTATTTTCAAGGGGAAATCAACTTTGGAGATCTTCCTTGTCCTATATATTCTAGTTTAATAATAGGGAAATTATCTCTAATCTCCCTATATTTTACTATAATCGGAAAAAAAACCCTAATTTTTCAAAACCTCACGTACACCCTTTCTCACAATTTCGGTTTCTTTTGGACCAAATAACCTTCACGGTAGTCTTTTTTACCGTAAATGACATTACGGTAATTCAAATACCGTAATAAGTTGAAGGAGTATTACGGTAATTAAAATACCGTAATACCTTAAAGTAGTACTATAGTAATTTAATTACCGTAATTTAAATACTGTAATAGATTAAAGGAGTATTATGGCAATTAAAATACTATAATACTTTAAAGTAGTATTACGGTGATTTAATTACCGTATTATTCCCCAAGCCTCAATAAAAGAATACAAAAGATTTTTGATAAATGAAACTCAACACATAATGCCGACAATAATGGTCTCTAAGCTTATCTAGCGGTGGCGTCTCAAATCTTTCAATTCGATAGTATTACCAAGAAAAAATTTGGAATTATCAGAGGACACACTCACTGACTCATCACCTTCATTTTTTTTACTGTAAATACCTGAAACTGCCATTGGTAAAAGCTCCTCAGCAGTAAAGGCGGTGCCCAATAGAAGAGCCATGGCACTTGAAGCAGTGGCTTTTCCTCATAACTTCTTCAATTATGGGTGCAAAAAGCTATACTCTTTAGTGGAGGCCTTGGAGACGGAGGAGATTGACACAATAACAACAGAGGAGGACCGACTTCAGTGGGATGTTTGGTCTTTTTCGAAGTCGTATTTTTCAAGAACTCCATGTGCCCATGGGAGCACGATGTGGATCTACTCCCTTGCTCAAAAACACTTATTTAATAACATTTTTGTTCTAACATTTTGATAACTATATAAAAATTACTAAATTATTTTTAAAAGAATTGAATTGTGAGTTCTGTGATACTTAAATCTAGCTCTTTGAAAATTGGATAGTTTCTATTTAATCTTGAAGTGTTAGGTTTTTCTAATATATTGAAGAATTTACTTGGAAAATTTCTTTTGCTGAAATTATTCTATAAGTAGTAGAGATTATATCCTAAAAATTTGAAATTTGAAATTTAAAAAATACAGGTAGCATGGATATTTGTTGAGGAAGTAAATAGATAGTAGACTTCCGAGAGAGTAGAAAATCTTTTGTCTTCTTTTAATGAGGTCTGGGCAATATTATAGTTATTAAATTACCAGAATTTTAAGGTATTACAGTATTTTAATTACCGTAATACTCCTTCAGCTTATTACGGTATTTAAATTAAATGTTATTACAATAATTAAATTACCTTAATACTACTTTAAGGTATTACAGTATTTTAATTACTGTAATACTCTTTCAAGTTATTACGGTATTTAAATTACTGTAATGTTCTTTACGGTAAAAGGACTACCGTGAAGGTTATTTTAGTCCAAAAAAAGCCGAAAATTGTGAGCAATGGTGTAGGTGAGAAAATTTGGGGTTTTTTTTCGATTATAGTAAAATATAGGTATATTAACGATAATTTCCCTTAATAATATGCCTTTGCTAATGATGCTTAATGATATAGCTAAGAGTTTTTGGAGAACTTAATGGAGACATTCTTGTGGGGAGCAAGTCAAGAAAATAGGAAATATCATATAATTTTAATAGGAGAATATATGCACGCCAAAGAGAGGGGGATTGGGAATATGTCAACTAAGGATGACGACATTGCCTTGTTGAGCAAATGGAAGTGGCAATAAGTTGAAAAACAAACAATTAAAGCATTCAAGAGCAAATATGGTAGAGATAATGAATGTCAATCAAATCAGTGGGAGGAAGTAGATATTTGAGGGATTAGTTAAACCTAAGGAAAGGAATACAGAAGCTGTAGAGCCTTATTTCAATAAAATATGAAATTTGATGAGGAAATGAGAGAGGATAACCTTTGGAACCAAAATGGTTTGGAGATGCCTTGATGATGATGTTGTACTAAATTGCATTTTAAAGTATCAAACCCTTTGGCAAAAATCAATAGAACAGTCATATCAGAGGTGATAATGCATAATGGTTTATCCCTTTTAGGCACAGTAGAATAATTGATGCAGCTACTGGGGAACTCACAATGTTAATAGGGGGGGGGGGGCTACAAACAATGCATTACAATACAAGTGTAATAGGAGGGATGAACCCATTTGGAAAGAAAATTCAAAGGCCTCTTTTCCGTTTGATCTATTTATCAAATTTTGTTCCATCACAGGCCAAGGTCATCCCTCAGTACACTAACAAAGTTTTCAAAATTACCTTGACCATATAAAGTTCCTGGCTGATTACTAATTTTGGGAAAGCAACTTATAATAGAGCCATTGATAAAGGGTGGAAATCATGGCGAACATTTGCGTAAAGGTGTTAGGCAGATGAAGAAAATTGCAATTCACTTAGTGATATTGCAGGAAGGCTATGGATTTGGGTTTTGGGCTACCAATACCTTTATACCAAGCTGAAAATATGATCATTTAGACACTATAATGAATTCCCTATTATGTATCTCGAGGTTTCAGCCATGGCCATGGTAGCTATGGCCGTGGGGCTTACCCGAAATGGTTTTGAACAGGAGTTCCCAACTATGGTAATCCTCCCGTGGAGGAAAAGCCCCTTGATACGGGATATAGACTTGTGTTGTTAGGTGACAATGACAACAATGCATGCTCTTGATACTAGTTCACTAGATGGAACGTTGCTGGTTGTCTAAAGATGGATGTTGCTGATGTTGTAGAACTGATCACGCTGAGATCTGTGGATCTGGAAGTGTTGAAGTTCCTAATAATGGTGTATCTAATGGTGTTGTTGATCATAGTGCGTCTAAAGATGTTGCTGATCATGGTGTGCCTAAAGGTGTTGTTGTTTATGGTGCGTCTAAAGGTGTTGTCAATCGTAGTTCGTCTAATGGTGTTATGAGAGTCATTGTTATTGGAGGCTCTACTCGCGATGCCCATGCTTCTGATGTTGGGGCTGTCATTGGTGATGTTGTTAATAAGATTGCAGTTAAAGAGGTTGCTGTTGAATCTAATGAAGTTGATGTTAGATCTTCTCAGGAAAATGACGGTGTTAAGTTTAATGGAGGTGGTGTTAATGGCGTCTATGGTAGTGGAGGATCATAGTGGAGGATCATTCATTGATGGTCTTCCTTACATGGTCTTTAGCCTACTAGAGAAGTGGTTTTTGGATTTAATTCTGAAAATGGAGATGTCCATGAGTGCAAAAGGACGCTTCGAGAGGACGAGTTTCCCCCTTTGCAATCAAGGATGAAACTAAGTGAGAATAATTCTTCTGCTATTAGCAATTGCTGGAGTTTGAGTAAATCGATTGACTTATTATTTGGAGCAACAGGTATTCAAAGTGGTGTTTCATACTTTTCTTCTGATCTTGAGGTGATCCCTACTGAGATAATTGATGGTAAGTGTTAAAAACAGTTTATGGGGTTGCTTCTTAAGGCGAAAACCAGAGTGGACATATACAAAAAGTATGCTTCAAAAGATGTGGAGATTGAAATACGATCTTGAGATTTTTTCTTTTGATGAGGGTTTTCTGGTTTTTTACTTTCAATTGAAAAATTCAATTGAGGTGGCTTGAACTGGTGGCCCATGGTTCGTAAAAAAAAAGTGCCTAGTTCTCTAGAAATAGGACCCCACTGTGCAATCCTCTCGACTAAAACGAAAAATTGTGCTTGTTTCGATCAAGCTTCTGCACTCTTGATGGTGTTTTGGGAACCCAAGATAATGTTTGGTATATCATCAAGTGTGAGCAAATTTTTCTTTATGGACAAACCTTCCAAAAATAGAGCACGATCTGAACCTAGGATGTGTGTTGCGATGGACTTGGAGAATCTATGCTTAAACAAAATCAAAGAGGAGAGAAAAATCTCTATGAGTGGGTGGGTCACAAGCCTAAATAATATCGATTGATCCCAATCTCAAATGTTCCAACAAAAAAAATGGTGCGTCAGGCAATAGAACGGGCATTAATGGCAATACTATTACGTTGCCATCAAGTGAAGAGGATTGGAAGGTTGTCAAAGGCCTTAAGCAGTTTCTATATAAAAAGGAGACGGTTAACAAATCCAATGTTTCCACTCTATCCAACCTCAACAACGAGGATGTTGTTATTGTAGATGAGAAACTTGGTGGTTTTATCAAGTTGCTACTGCTGTAGAGAACAAGGTTGGCGTCCCATTGTTATTGATGCTCGAACAGGCCCTCGTGGCGATAATGTTGATTTTGGTTAGGTGTCTCAATCTCACCCTTCGGATCCTTTGGGGATCGAGTGGCAGCGTCATCGATCTCGAGGGAAGACCCGGGACGTTTTTAAGATCGCTCTCTTGGGAACCCCGTTCTAAGACAGGGGCAGGTGTTACCAACTGGTGAGAGAAGAATTTCAATGTAGGTTTGGGATTTACTAGGGCTGACTCGTGTGGGCGCCCTCTTAGATAACGAAGAAAGCCCCCCAGTAATAAAACTGATTCGGAATCGCCACCCTTGGCTTGTATTCTTCTTGTTTTCTGCTTTTCTGCAATCACACACATATATGACAAAGGTTATAAAATAGGTGGGTCAGACCTCTTACCCTTTTCCTCTTTGATGAACGTACACAAGCATGAACATTCAAAAAGAAGAAGAGAAGAAAGCGGGGGAGAGAAGACGTCGACTAAGCGAGAAGATCAGAGCGGTGACTAGGCTAATGGATAATTGGCCTGACGTGGTAATAAAGCGGGCTACCGGTTCACAGGATTACTACGAGATGTCGTTACCAATACGGATTAGCTAAGTATGATGGTCAGTCTGTCGTGGCAATAACACGGGCCCAGTAACCCTGGCACAACAACATTATGGCAAGACTACAGGGCTACCATGAGAGGCTAATCTCAATCCCTCTTAGTCGAATGAAAGAGTAGCAGAAATAAGGTTATGAGGAGAGAATAGGAAGAGAAGAAGGGAAAGAAAGAAGGAGGGAGAAGGAAGGAAGAGAAGAGTATGAAAGATGAAAGAATAAAGGAGAGAGAGGGAAAGAAAGCACAATCGGTGTTTAGCATTGCCAACTGTGTTTAGAAGGAAGAGAGAGAAAACCAGTCGGCGCTAGGCTTCACAGACTGACAGGAGAAGAGAGAGAAAACCAGTCGACGTTAGGTCTCATCGACTGACAGAGGAAGAGAGAGAACCAGTTAGCACTAGGTCTCGCCATCTGACAGAGGAAGAGAGAGAACTAGTCGGCGCTATGTCTCGCCGACTGATAAAAAAAGAAAGAGAAAACCATTCGACACTAGGTCTCGTCGACTGACAGAGGAAGAGAGGGAAAATCAATCGGCGTTAGGTCTCATCGAATGATAGGGGAAGGGAGAGAAAACCAGTAGGTGCTAGGTCTCACCAACTGATAGGAGAGGAGAGAGAAGACCAGTCGACGCTAGGTTTTGTCGACTGACAGACAGAAGGAGAGAGAAAAGCAATTGGTGCTAGGTCTCACCGACTGACAGAAAAGGAGAGAAAATACTAGTCGGCGCTAAGCTTCGCCAACTAATAAGAGAGGAGAGAGAAATCCAATTGGTGCTAGGTCTCACTGACTGACAGATAGAAGGAGAGGGAAAACCAGTCGACGCTAGGTTTCGTTGAATGACAGAAGAGAAAAGAAAGATCAGTCGACACTAAGCTTTGTCAATTGATAAGAGAGGAGAGAGAAAATCAGTCGACATTAGGTCTCGCCCACTAACAAAAGGGAAAAGAGAAGACCAGTTGGTGCTAAGCTTCACCGACTGGCAAGAAAGGAGAGAGAAAACCAATCGACACTAGGTCTCATCGACTTACAGACAGAAGGAGAGAGAAAATCAACCGGTGCTAGGTTTCACTGACTGATAGAGGAAGCAGAAAGCCAACCAGCGCTAAGCCTCGTCAGTTGTGACAGGAGAAAACCAACCGGTGTTGGGCCTCGCCTTTTGCATTAGAAGAGGACAGATGGAGATAGAGATGAGAAGAACATAGAGAAAGAGATAGAGATGAGAAGGAGATAGAGATGAGAATGAGATAAAGATGAGAAGAGAGGATAGAGAAATATAGAAGGAGAGAGAAAGAGAGAAGGAGAGAAAGAGATAGAGATGAGAAGGGAGGAGGAGAGAGAAAGAGATAGAGATGAGAAGAGAGGAGAGAGAAAGAAGAGAGAGAAAGAGAGGAGGACAGAGAAAGTTACCTGCTCGAAAGGTACTGGCCCTTTTCTTCTCTCTCCTCTCTCCATCTCCAAGATGTACTCACAAACACAAGCAGTAATGGAAATTTTATTGAATCAATCCAAAAATGAATCGAAGGCCCTTACGATTTAGCTTTGCATGTTTATATAGAATTGGGCTAAAATGTGGGTGTACGCTAAAAAAATTGCTAGAATTGAAGATAATTATAATTTAATCGAATTTAAAGAAATTCTATAAATGAGTATAAAAAGACTGTTTTGCCCCTGCCTAACAATGTTTGGAATTCAAGAATAGTCCCTACTACTGCTCGAGAACTTACGTGATCTTGCGTGGCTGATCCGGAGTCGTTCTGATGCTCGTTTGATCGAAAGATTATTTTTTTCTTGTAGGGCTCGACATGGAGATCATTTTGATACCAACTTTGAGCCATGAATCATGTTTGTGAGGCATGATCATGAGACTTGAATCTTGGATGAATCTTGAAAACTTCGGATCGATTGTGTGCTCGTTCCTTGATATTTCTTCGTGATTTCTGCATTAAATTACACTGAGCATGCCGTCACAATTATGTTGCAACGAACATACCTTGATTTCGTGTCCGGATGAAGATTTTGTCGTCTTGAGTTTTTTGCCAAAATCTTGAAGTCCGGCGGCAGGAATTTACAGCAGCTTTGACGCCTTCGTGTGTGAAATCTAACCGTTCATCGTATGTGAGGTTTGGATCAGAGATAACTTAGACCTCACACACATAATGCAATTGGTTTTGTGTCGATCGGGTATGCGAGCGTCGTGATCTAGTTGCTCGAACGAGGAGTGCTACTGCTTAATTTTGTGCAACTCTCTTCTCGAGCATCATCACGGGATGTACCACATATCGATTTATTCGTCTTGATGAGACGAACATGCTCACCAAAATTGAGAGCGATCTGACTTGGAACGAGTAAGATATAGGCCTAGAAAGTCACTGCCTATGACTATAAAAATAACTACCTTTAATGGTGTTTTGGTGCAGTGAGGCCACACTAGAGGGGTTTTCAAACGTTTCGGATCTAATGGCGGTGGTCCCACAATAGTTTGACGTACCAAAAGTATAGCTCTAGTTACGGGGTCCATTTCAAGGTGCCAAAGACCGATTTTGCTAAAATTGTTTCTTTGTATTCACTGCCTTAGAAATGTCTGATTATGATGAAACTCAGCAGGTCGTTAATTGAAGTGTCGATGAAGATCTTGACTAATTATGGGGCCATTCTGATCCTGTCGAAAATTTCCATTGTTTTGTAGGCTTTATTGACCTGTTTCCTACCAGGAACCAAGGTGCTGAAAAATGCGTTCAAATAGATTTGTCCACTACTATTTTGGTAGCTGCATATCCATTGCCAAATAAACATGAGGGTAGCGATGAGATTTTAGTCAACTCGATGATAATTGTTTGTCCTTTGGCTAATCTTCTCGTTGTTGATGAGGTTGCTAAGTTACATGCTGATGTTATTGAGGAAGACACAACTACTAAGATGATTGCTGGCTACTAAGAAAAAGGTCACTCCTAAGGTACTCCAAGGGATGCCTAGAGGGTCTAATATTGTGAGACAAGCCCAAAACGAGACGACCCCAACAAAGCCTCATAGGAGTAGTAAGAAGAGGGAGAGAGAGAGGGATTCATAGAGGTAGAACGAGATTAAGAGAGAGAGTGGTACTGAAGAGAGAGGAAGAGATTTCAAGGGGAAGAAGAGAGTTTAAGAGGGGGCGAGGGAGAGTTTTAGGAGCGATTGGAGAGAGAGAGTTTGAGAGTATTTATTAGAGAGAGAGAGAAAAAAAAGAGTTTTAGAGAGGGAGAGAGAACGAGTTTCAAAAGAAAAAGAGGGTTTAAAAGAGTTTGTGAGAGTTTAAGAGAATTTAAGAGAGAGAGTTTGAGAATTTAAGAGAGAAAGAGGGATAGTTTCAATAGAGATTTGAGAGAAAGAGAGTTTGAAAGAGCTTAAGAGTTTAAGATTGAAAGTGAAAGAAAGTTTAAGAGAGAAAGAGAGTTTAAGATTGAGGGAGAAGAGAATTTAAGAGAGAAAGAGAGTTTAAGACTGAGGAAGAAAATAATTTAAGAGATAAAAAGAGTAAGATAGAGAGAGATTTATGAGAGAAAGAGAGAGATTTAAGAGAGAAAGAGAGATTGATTTAATAGAAAGAGATTCAAGAGAGGAGGAAAGAGATGGATTAAGAGAAAAAAGGGGAGAGATTAAGGGAGAGAAAAAGAGATATTTAAGAGAGAGAGAGAGGGAGAGATTAAGAGACAGCTTGAGCAAGAGATGGAACCAAAGGGAGAGAGAGGGTAGCCCGGTCGCCCATAAGGGAGAGAGGAGGGAGCAGGGAGGGAGAGGAGAGAGGGGAAGTGGGCTCGAGCTGCCCCCACAAAGAGAGAGAGTGGGAACGAGAGAGGAGGGAGAAAGAGAGAGAACAGAGATAATGAGAGGGAAACAGGGAAAGAAAAAAATAGAGAAGAAAAAGAGAAAAAGAAGAGAGAGGAAAGAGAAAGAAGAGAAAAGAGAGAAAAGAGAAAGAAGAGAAATAAAGAGATAAATTAAGAGAAAGAGAAGAGAGAGAGAAGAGAGAGTAGAGGAGAATACCAATGGCTAGAGTGGGAGACCAATGACTTGAGAAAGAGAAAGAAGAGAGAGTAATAAGAGAAAATAGAGAAGAGAGAAAGAGAGAGATTAAGAGAGAAAGAAGAGAGAAAAGGAATAGAAAAGTGAAGAGAGTGAAAGAAGAGAGAGAAGAGAGAGAAGAAGAGAATACCAGAGGTTAGAGAGGGAGACCGGCGACTTGAACGAGACCAACAGCTAGATGGGGGTAAACCTGCACCTTGATGGGAGCATGGATGTATGGTGGTGTAGTGTGGGTGTGGGTATGTGTATGGATGAGTATGGATATGGTGCATGGATGTGTATGGGTATGGTGTATAGGTATACTGTATGGGTTGGTGTATGGATGGATATGGGTATGGTGTATAGGCATGGTGTATGGGTAAGCGTAGTGTATGGGTAGGTGTGGTATATAGGTATAGGTATGGCTAAGGTGTATGGGTATAGTGTATGGATGGGTAGGGGTATGGTGTATAGGTGTGGTGTATGGGTAGGTGTGGGGTATGGGTATAGGTATGGGTATGAGTATGGTGTTTGGGTAGGTGTGGTGTATGGTGAATGAGTGTATGAGAGTGGGGAGTATGGAAGTGTGAAGTATAGAAGTGGAAAGTACGGAAGTGTGGAGTATGGGATATGAGAGAGGGATACGTGTAAAGTACTATCTCTCCTCACTCTCAAGGGCAAAAAGTTTTCAACAAAGCTCAAAGATTCTCTCACCTCCTTTCAACTCATTTCATTCCATCTTTCCAACTTTTCCTAACTTAGGGTTACAAATGAGCATAAAGTGCTTATATATCACCTCCATGAAACATGGGTGGATGAAGAAGAGTGAAAGAAATTGTTTGAAATTACACTTTAATAAATTTAAAAGTGAATTTTGGGTATGGGGAAAAATGATCATTTTGCCGCTAGTACGAATCATGGAAATGGAAAAATAATATGTAAAAAAAGGTGTCATATGCCATTACCATGGTTCAGGGCCATCTTTTAGGGTTTTTGGCAATATTTTGGGAAAGATAACATCGTAAAAGCATGGGGTTTGTCACAATGATCGATTTGATACACACTTTTAGTCTTGGATCGAGCGTTTGACCTCACTTTGAAAGTCCGGTCAAAACCCATAAACTTGCCACTTTTGAACTTCAATATTGTTCATATGTTCCTTTTCTGGTTATTTATTTATCACAAATCAAAGGGGAAGTCATTGCGATCATTTTACAATGAAAACCCCTTGATTTGGTCATTGTTTGAGCACTTTCCAAATTGGGGAGGTCACCGGAAAATGAGATTCTAGCGATTGGAAAACATGCCTTATTTTAACTTGAAATAAGGTGTCTTTCAGTCTTCAATATCATGAAAATTATACTCAAATTGAAGCCCTCTAAGTTGCGGTCACAACGGACATGCATTTGAGGCGATCCGATGTTAGATATAGCCATTCCAATGGATGGATGTTCTTCTTTAAAAATTCTGCAACAGATGAGTTTTTTGTTCTAATTTCTCTTTAGGATATTTCTCTAAATCTGAGAGTCCTCTTAGGTCGTGCCTTATATTAAAATGTGTGGTTTGATGAGTCTTAGCACATACTGAAATTTGGGCTTGATTGCCCTCAAAATGAATGAGTTATGCCTTTGCAAGACAATTTTGTTTTTGAATGACGCAATTTCCAGAAATGGAAACTGGTTCATTGGAGCACATATGAATAGTGTGAAGCCCACCCATTTTTGGAACCCTGGAATAGTCTAGAAGCATCCAAATGAGTTGAAAATTGATATTTAGGGGTTTTGAATCCAATGGTAGTGGCCTGGTGGTCATTTAATACCTTGACAATGTAGCTATAGTTATGAGGTATTTTTAGCATGTTAAGAACTGACTTTGCGAACAAAGTTTCAGTCTAATCTGCCTTAACTTTGTCGGATTGAGACAAAACTTGACAGACGTCTTTAAGGGATCAAATGCTACCCTCACATGCCTTTTGGGTCTGAACTGAAACCCTTTCAGATTTACTAAAATTTGGCTTATACAATCAGTGTTTTCATAGTCCACATGTATTTTTGGTACTTGTGGGTCTAGGTTACAATTGGCTCCTTCCTTATTCGCATCAGAGATACAAGTGCGTCAAAAATAGCCTACAACAACTTCCTCCCCCCCCCCACCGAATGTTGCTCTTTGAGAGGAGCGAGAAGTGTAACATTTGGAACAAATTGGTCTTTCAATTTTCTTTTTCTTCCCTATCAAAGACACTGATGTAACCTTGGAGAGGAAATCATGCAAAGCTTCTTCCCTGGGGGATGACCGAGGTGGTTTCGGGTTCTAACGACTGGGGGCCTTGTTTAAGGGCTTTAGAACGTTTTGGGGGGACGTTGATCACTGGGAGCCTTGCTTAAGAGCTTGAAGACTCAACTCACCACGTATTATTGGTTTTAACAACTAAGGGCCTTGCTTAAGGACTTAAAAATTCAATCTTATCAGAATCAGGATTTGTCTGGCAATCAGGTGCCTTTCTTAAGAGCTTCCTTTTTAATATGTCAGGTTTTTTAAGAAAGTGTGGTGGTTGGGGCCAATGAGAGCTTCCTCCCCGAGCCATCAAAACTTTCAATTTTGAGGAAGTCCAGTGATTGGGGGCCTTGCTTAAGGGCTTGAAAACCCAACCCACCGGGCTTCTTTTCTTAATATTCTAATGGGGGCCTTACTTAAGGGCTTGACAGCTCACTTCAAGATACGTTTTGCTTTTGATGGACTGTCAAGGGCCCTTCGTGGGCATACAAACTGCTACACCGTGGTGGGGAACTGTCGATAGTCAAAGGCTTCTTTTGGGGTTCTAGTGTCTAGTCGGGGCCAATGGAGGCTTCCTCCCCGAATGTCGAGGAGTGTATAACAGTGGGGAGCCTTATTAAAGCGGTTACCCAATCTACAGAGGTGCTAACTTGGCTTGTCAGTCGATAGGCCTTTTTGGGGTATTGTGACCCATTATATTGTGATCTTCTATTTTTGTTGACTTCATGGTTGGGGATTCGTTTGGCATGTGGCTGAACTAACTTTCCATTTTTAGGATTTTCCAGATCTTCATGGCAGCCCTTTGGACGCTGAACCGAGCTGTTGGAATTTTCTTAAGCTCTGTCTGGTTTCGGTAATAGGGTACAATTTGAGCTGTATTAAGTCCCAAACTACCAAACTTTTGTAGGGAAGGGCTGGTCGAAGCCTCCTATGAAGGCGAGCACTGCATCAACCTACTTATTGGTCTAAGCACCCTTTCGGGTTTTCATTATGCTCGATTTTTATTCCTTTTAGCATTTTTACTCAAGGCTTTATGGCCATGTCTGCTTATATATATATATATAATTTAACAATAGTTGGGCAGCTATAATGAATAGTAATATAACTGGAATCCTAGCTGTCAGATCTTCATCATGTGGGTCAAAATGTATCACTATATGAATTTTTGTAATTTTTCTAGAAATCAGATCATAATGAAATTTTAGATGTGTGCACTAAATAATAGGGCACACAATTAAAACATATATAAAAAATATTTTCCAAAATATAAAATGATCGAAATATCCCTGAAAATTGATAGGGGTAATTTGGTTATTTTAGATTATTGAAAATAATTTTTTATATTCTTATATGGTGCGCAATAGTGTTAGGTATATACAACAAAAATTTCATACTAATCAAATTAATAGAAAAAACATTAAAATTAAAACAGTGATATGTATTTTGAACCACTTGATGAAGATCTGACGGTTGGGATTTCACCTATA
>NW_006494789.1:5137406-5185371 GCF_000471905.2 Amborella trichopoda
CTTTTCTGATGTACAAGGTGACGATGTGGATCATGAATGATAGGAAGGTCCCCTTATTGGTGGTAAGGATGGAAGAGTGGGCTGAAGTGGTATTTTGAGGCTCATTTGGTGGGTTACAGATGCTTTGGGTGAGACTCGTTGGGGATGAAGAGGACAGTTAGGGCGAAAGTGCTCATTGACGATCTAAATGATGCTCGATGAGAAACGAGGGTGGCAACTCAATCCATGGTGCAGTGATCTATCTGGGTGGCCATCAAGGGCTTTGAATGGTGAGTGTGACGAGGATTCACTGGGGATTGGGTTGATTTGGGTGAGAGTGCCCATTCATGATTTTGATAGGTGCTTTGCATAAGACAAACATGTGTTGAGTCGGGTGAGGTGGAATGGTCAAGTGAAGACCACCATTCAAGGTTTTGAATGGTGTCACAGGTGAGGCGAAGATACGACTCAACTAGGGAATTGGTGCTTTGCGATGGTGAATGAGATCAGGCCTCAGTAGAGATTGTGAGGGGTGTATATCACATAGACGTCGTTGATTGTTGAAAGCCATGGATAATGCGACTTAACTAGGGATAGTGAGGTGCGGAAGCTAGCACTCTCCTGGTCAATGAGTCATTAATGGTTGTTGGTTATGGTAATGAGTGATGGGGATGACTTACTGGGGGGTTGAAGACCCATGTGTGACTCGCTGGGGTGAAGGGTCCAGAGTGGCATGACCCCTTATGGTTCCTTACAATGGGTGGTGGTTTGTAGGAGGCAATCTTTCACTGATGCATGTGGTGGAACACAATGGAAGTCATAAGGTGTCACGACCCCGCCTCCCAGCCCCTAACGATCGCACCGGAGAGTAACAGGGTGCGGGTTCGTGATCCATGCGAATGCTATTCAAGATAGAGTGGCGCGTTGCTTTGACAAAGCAGTAACTCAAGGAAACCAAGAAAGTAGAGAACTCTAACACAAGCACAGGAACTAGGTATAAGGAGAACTAAGATTCATATCATTACATAAACATCTTGAAGTAGTACATCTGTTCAAGACACAGAAGGCCTAAATTACAAAAATACATACTTCCAAAAAGACAACCCAAAACATGGCTCACTGCCGACAAACACACACAAGCAAAAGGTCTTCTTTACATATACAAGTTTTCGTCGACCAGATCGATCTCTCCCAACCGGTAGTCCTATAACCTGTAACTTCTACTCTACAAGGATGGAAAGAGAGGAATGAGCTATAAAGCTCAGTAAGAGGATCTAGAAGATATGCATCTATAACATATATATTCTGGCATTACAAAGAATTCTTTTATCTATAAGCAATCTTAATGGAAAAAGTATCATGTTAGCAATCTTTCCAAAACATTTATCACAGATGGCATATCGCATATCATGATTATCATAAAACTAGTATCACTAACAACATTCACAGTCACACATTCAATTGTTAACCACTCACTCCTTAGATAAACCTACTACTAAAGTAGAAACCCTATTCATCAGGCCAAGCCAATCCCATTGTTTAGGACTTCTACCATTACTCATGAGAGAGGGCAATGACAATGAGTCTATCATTCGGTAATGCCCTCGCCCTCACACACAATCCCCAGCATGCTTTAGGGCCTTTGATAGGCACTTGCCTTGTAAGGCGCGGTTCACTATTCACTTCTTATAATACACTGAATTTGGGGGGGGGTGACCCACCCATTACACTTTCCGCCTAACTCCCCTCTTATCAAGTCACATTGCTGGCCTTACTATCATACAGGGAGTTACAGAACATTGTTGGCCTTACTCTCTTATCAAGTCACATCATACCACCACGGCTAACCCGTGCGTGGCATCATTGAATCACTTAACTATTATCAAACACAATAGAGGGTCATGCTTGGAGCATGCTATCAGATCACTCTTCACTTAACATTCATCACTTTGGCACTCAGGCCTTTCACGTTGCTAGCACATAGAATTTCATTGTATAGCATTCATTATATGGTACTTCAGCACATGAATATTATATGGCACTCACTAATTAACATTCACACTCATGTCATGATACTCCCTACATAGTATGGACATTCACTATTTGGATATCACATAACATTCACTAAATAGCATTCACATTCTTTTCATGGTATTCATTGCATAGCATTCACATTCAGTAATTGAATATCACATAACAGTAACTAAATAGCATTCACATCCCTTTCATGGTAGTCACTGCATAGCATTGACCTCCACTAATTGAATATCACATAACAGTCACTAAATAGAATTCACATCCCTTTCATGGTATTCACTGCATAACATTCACATTCACTAATTGAATATCACATAACAGTCACTAAATAGCATTCACATCCCTTTCATGATATTCACTGTATAGCAATCACATCCACTAATCGAATATCATATAACATTCACTAAATAACATTCATACTTGAGCATGTACAATTCATGGGAAGTTTTGTCAATAGTGACCTAATCCCCGTAAAATGGGCATAGCTTTCAATCTATGGGGTTTTTCACGAAAGTATTTACATACAATTTTAAGTGTTCCCATAAACCTTTCAAATAGTGGTAATTTGGAAGAAAAAGAATCTCTTTTCGTAAGTCAAAATTGGTGGCAACAGTGACGTCAGTTCTGAGTTTCCATAATAGCTACCCCCAATAACATGTCTTCGTATTTAATTGGGTAACTCACAAATAAGGAAGAATTTCTAAAAGTGCTCAACATGTGATTTCAAGCTTACTCATAAATCTTTAAAATGACTATGGTTTGGAAGAAAACTGGTATTATTTGGTCATTTAAAATGTGTGACAACAGAGACATCAATTCTGCAATTTATTAAAACTGTCCATCATGACCTCTTTACATAATTGAGGGTATAGCTTCTCATTCATGAAGAATTTGAACATGGTTTTAACATGAATATTATAGTGGACACACACTGTATGGGCCACAATTTTCTCCCAAGCTTGTATCGCTAGGACGGAAAAGAGATGTAATGTCGAACGAGAAGGCATAAGGATTTTCGCCGCACGCGAAAGGCGTATGGAGTATTGTCGTCTGAGGCATTGCTGCGCGTATTTAAAGACCAGTGCCTGTTGGAAGAGAAGAGAGTAGAGAGCCAATTGGAACAGTGCCGGTTGGAAGAGAAGAGAGTAGAGCGCCGATTGGAGCAGCGCCAGTTGGAAGAGAAGAGAGAGCAGCACCGATTGGAGCAGCGCCGATTGCAAGAGAAGAAAGTAGCGCGCTGATTGGAGCAGTGCCTGTTGGAAGAAAAGAGTGTAGCGCGCCGATTAAAGCAGTGCCGGTTGGAAGAGAAGAGAATAGCACGCCAGTTGGAGCAACGCTGGTTGGAAGAGAAGAGAGAGCAGCGCCGGTTAGAAGAGAAGAGAGTAGCGTGCCAGTTGGAGCAGCGTCAGTTAAAAGAGAAGAGAGAGCAGCGTTGGTTGGAGCAGCGCCGATTGGAAGAGAAGAGAGAGTAGCGCCGGTTAGACCAACACTAGTTGCATGTTTGATAGTGCAGCGCCGGGAGTGTCTTAGTCAACGTACAGCCTCTGTGCATATAAGAGCTGCCCCGTACGTGTCAGAGGAATGAGTGATTACGTCAACCACAATGTTTTTCAACCACCCTCTCCTTTTAAGCCTTGGGCAACACGAGTCTCTCCCATTTTGTTTTTCTCAACTTTTCCCTCTCTCTTGGAGTTCACTGCTGCTCCTTTCAAGACGACCCACTGGTGAAGCTAAGGAAAGCCTGTGAAGGCCATGAGTGAGGATTTGTGATACCGTGACAAGTCAAGGAAAGTGGATTTAGCTTTATGCATCCATGAGTGTTATAAAATTGTTGAAATGGATTAGATGATATAAATGAAAATGTGAAGAATGAGTGGGTTAACATGAGGTTGAAGTTTCAGTTTGTGCTTCTCGATGCCACAACTGTGTCTACCACATGTTTGATCTTTTTATTTAAGAAAACTCATGAAATCACTCACCGTGAGACCCCTTATCACAAATAAGGTTCCAAGCCCAAAGTGTAGCTTGGCTAGGAAAATATTAAGTGTGCTTTAAAAGTATGTTAATTTTAGAATGTGAATTTCCAGAACTGTGAATCTTTTAGCATCTATATGTTCGATGATCAATTGGTGTCCAAATAGGACCAAATTGGTCCCAAATGAAAGACGTGTGTATGCTCCAAGTTTACTTTTTATCATGATAAAATTTTGTATGGATAAAAAGATATGGCCCTAAATGTTGAGGCATGACACCGTTCACAGTCGCTTCTATTTCCAGCAACTGTGGCCCTCTTTGGGCAATGCTTTTGACTCAGTTAATGGTATCCAAAAACCTTAAAATTACTGCCATTGGAAAGGTTTATGAATGTACTTAAAGTTACATATTTTGAGATGTTTCATACTCCCCACGGATTTTGAGCAATGACCCAAAATGCGCGAACACGTCACGGCGCACTGTTATAGGGAAATTTCCAGCAACTAAGGCTCACTTTGTACTGAGCTATTGGCCCATCAAATGGCACCCAAATTTCTTCAAATAAGAAATGTGTATTAACTCAAGGTTTCATGTTTGAGGCATCCTAAAACTCCCCCTACATCAGGAGCTACACCCTCGCTAAGAGGGGCATGTCACTGTTACTTGGCACTACATCATTGTGTGACCATGCAATGCTAAGTTATCTTAATATATGATAAATGTGAATGCCATATGATAAATTCCATGAGAATGCCATAAAGATATGTGAATGATGCCTTGTAAACTGTACTTTGTGAGAAAAAGGGGCCATGAGCGCGATAATGATGAAATGAATTAACAATGAATGCCAAATGCTACTGAGAAAGCTTATGTGTAAATGCCCTGTGATAGCTTATGAAATGCATGTCTTTTGCTAAATGCTATGACGCTATGATGAAATATAATTCATCTTTTATGAGGCGATGAATGGCCACTATTTATATTGATATTGGCCACTACGAGGTGGGACAGTCACCGGTAGTGGATACTGTGTTGTTAAATTGATGAGAGTGTTAACCACTATGCAATGGGACCCGAGCCCTTTGATAGCGGATATTGGACTTATTGAGGGGAACATTGGCTGCTACGTAGTGGGACCCGAGCCCATCGGTAGTGGGTGCTAGGTTCACCAAGACATTGATGAGAATATTGGCCACTACGCGATGAGACACTCACTGATAGTGGATGCTGCTATGATATTGCCTGCTACAAGATAGGACACTCATCGATAGTAAGGAAAGAGATGCTAGCATATCCCCTAACCTGCATAATGATAGGAACGGGTTAAGGGAGAGGATAATGGGTCACACCCTAGATTTATGAAATGATATGTGATTGATGCCTTACAAGGTAAGGGCCTATCTAAACCCAATGCGCGCTGAAGACCGTGTGAGTGTGTTGAGGGTATTACGATGTGGACACCCCACTTGTCATTTCCTTCCCTCCTGTGCGACGGTAGAGGTCTTAAGCAATGGGATTGGCTTAGCCTGATGGATAAGCCTCTATTACGGGAGTAGGTGATTCAGGGAGAACATGGGTAATGATTGAATTTCTTTATAAGGAATGTTTAGCATTATAATGATGGAATGATTTATGATTTCATTAATTGAAGGCTCAGACACTGATTTAGTGATGATTGCCATTTAAATGAAATTTTCACATTCGATGTCTTGACATGAGATGCATTTATGCTAAATTATGACTTTATATTGATAAATTGTACTATTGTCACATATGGATAGCACCACCATAGATGTATAGTACTAAACCTGCTTACTGGGCTGTATGGCTCATCCCATTATTTCTCCTCCATCTGTAGATTGATAGCGACATGTGGAGGTTTGGAAGTTAGTGTTTGGCAGCTGAAAGACAAAGCTAGTGTTTTTGAAGAAGGTGCTTAGACCTTATTTATGTTTGGGCTGTTTGGCCCTGGTTTTGTTTTGTTCTTGGTAGATATGTGTAACATTGGGCCTAGATGCCCCGAACTGAATGTAATATTTTAGAAGATTTTTTTTATATTATGAATTTTTGTGTGCGGAGTTTTTCTTTACTCTTCTGCTAGTTAAGCTTGTCGCTTTAGCTCTCTTCTATTGTTTGCGTGATTTTCGAAAATACAAGCGTTGAGTCCACTCCTACATGAGTGAAAAACGTTACATTGAATCACGAACTCACGCTCGATCGCCCGTCGCCGCTTAAGGTGCGATGGTCGGGGGCGGGGTCGTGACACACGCATCATTCAAATGGCCATGATTTGAACGAATTTGGACACTTGTTGATCGTTCAAAAGTTTCGTGCAAGGTAGACGATAGTGGCGGGAAATCTATTGTTTGTTAAAAGTGACATAGTCTTACTTATTGAAGTATAAATCTTAACATGTGCATGGTTAGGTTCTTCAATCTCGCTCTCTGGATCTAAGTGATCTGACGGCACGTGTCTGGGGTTTGTGGTGAACCCGAGATCTAAGATCGCTCTTTCGGAACCTTGCTCGAGGGCAAGGGAAGGTATATCAACCAATGATAGAGAAATTTTAGGTAGGCTCGGGACTTACTTAGGCTGGCTCACGTGGGTGCCCACTTAGATCACGAAGAAAGCCCCCCAGCTACTTGAGCTGGTTCAGAATTGCCTCCCTTGATCTGCAATCCTCTTGTCTTTCTGCTCAGTACTTTTATGATTAATTTATAAGACAAGTGGGTCAAAGGGACCTACCCTTGTCTTAGGGCAATGCACGTTCACATGAACTGGTGATGAAGTGAAGGTTCAGCGAAAGATATAAAAGAAAAGAGAGCTTGACATGAGGGCGAGACTAGAATGATGACAAGAAATCATTGACTCGGAGTGGTAGTAAGACAGGCATGGTTCTCAGGACCAGCACGACGACAATACTACTCAAAATCGAGGTCGGCGTGTCAGTAATAGGCTAGGTCTATCCTCAGTTAAGTGAGAGGAGAAAGAGGTGGAGAGGAGAGAATGAGACGACAAAGAGAAAAGGGAAGTCAAGACATCAACAGGCATCGCAGTGAGCAATGCAACGAGACGGTGCATCCTTTGTGGACGGCGCCAGCTCCTGACGAGGCACACGACGATTGCTTCTCCTAGGTCGCGTTGCGATAGGCGAGGGACGCAGGGAGAACGGCGGTGGGCGCCGATAGCTAAAGCCGCTAGATGCACAGTAGAGGAAGACCCCTGCAAGCGGCAACAAGCTTCCCTGGCTGGGCTCTTCACCTAGACCTCACAGCTACACCTGTGGGTGGAGATAGGCAACGCTGTCTACAGACTTCACTGGCAGAAAGAGACAGACGAATAGAAGGGGAGGGGGACTCATGCATGGCACTGCCATCACCATGCACAACATATGAAGCTGAGGGAGAGGCATGCACAACACTGCCACTGCCGTGCACGACCTCTGCAAGGAACTCAAACGAAGAAGAGGGAGAAGAAAGGGGAGAAGAGAGAGATAAGAAGAAAAGAAAAAGGGAAGAGAGAAAAGATTTACCTCAACCCTAGGGGTACCGACCAAAATTTTCTCTCACCTTACTCCCTCTCTCAAACGTGACACCACAATGGTAAGAAAGAAAAACTTGTATTAAGTGAAAACTCTCTCTTGTGTGTGTGTGTGTGTGTATGCCTCAGCCTCCTCTTTTCTTGTGTACAATGATGGTACGTATATATAGAGGTATGCCCTAAACATGGGCGATTGCTGAAAATTAAGATTAAATTTAATTAAAAGAAATTAGAAAATAGGGTACAAAATGACAGGTTTGCCCCTTCCTAACAAATCATGAAATTTCATAACAGTTCATGTGTTGCCCTAGGACTTGTGTGATCTTGCATGGCTGATTCGAGGTCGTTTTGATGGTTTGTTGATCATAAGATGATCGTTTTCTTATAAGGCTCGGCATAATGATTGATTTGATACCAACATCGAGCCATGGATCGTGTTTTTGGTGTATGATCATGTGACTTGAAACTTGAGTAGTCTTTGGATCGATAGTGTGTTCGTTCCTTGACATTTTTCTATGTTTTATTTGCGGAATCATACTAAGCATGCCACTACAATCATGGGGCACTAAACGCAGCTTGATTCCGTGGCTGAATGAAAATTTTGCGATTTTGAAATTTTGGCCAGAATCAAGGATTCCGGTGAAGAAATTTGCAGTCTGTTCGTTGGCTTCTTGTGTAGAATCCGACTGTTAATCATGTACGAGGTTTGGATCAAAGATGGCCCAAGACCTTACGCCCGTAATGGAATTAGTCTCGTGTCGATCGGGCTCGCAAGCCGCGTGATTTGGCCACTCGAGCGAGGCATGACATTGCTGAATTTTCTGCACTTTACTTCATGGATCAACAACTTCTCTCTGGCTTTTCTTAGTGCTCGGGTGTCATCACTGGTCCTAAGTCAAAACGTGTTCAAATTTGGATCACTCGTCTTGACTAGACGAACATGCTCACCAAATTTGAACACGTTTTGACTTAGGAAGAGTGAGATATGAGCGTCAAAAGTGGTCGTCATTGTCCCTTCAATGGTGTAGTTTTGCAGGGTGGCTGCACGGGAATAGCGTGCGGCTTCTCCTGTTTCACTCTTTTGCCTATAATGTCTTCCTAGAATGTCCGTTTGAGCTGAAACTTAACCCTTGGGGGTTTTCAACCGTGCCAAATCCAATGGTCGTGGTCTCACAGAAATTTGAGACACTGAAAAATGTAGCTCTAGTTATAGGGGTCCATTTTAGGGTGCTAAAGGTCGATTATGAGGGAACTATTTCTCAGTCTGCACTACCTTTGACATGTTGAAATGCTATGAAACTTGGCAAGAGACTCTTGAGAGAAGAAGATATTGGCCAGTTCTGGGGCTATTCCGAGACTGTCCGAATTTCCACTACTTGTTAGGCCTTTATTGAGCGAAGGTCCCATGTTGATGAAAAATACCTTCCAACAGTGCAAAATGTCACTATTTCACAAGAGTAAAAGTTGTAATAGATACACATAGCTTTCATTCAAGACTGATTTGAGCTCACTTTGGCCCCATTTGGTCACTGATCTATTGAATACAAACACACCCATAGTTCCTGAAAATTCATTTTCCTCCTTTTCTTTTCCCAAACTCTTAATACATGCATAAGCACAAACCATCCACATCAATATCTTTCAACCCACAGCTAATAAACAATCGCCATTTACTCTATCTAGACTAAATTTACAGGAATATTTGGCAAGCAATACCATTATTCACGGAGGTTATACAATCATGGATTCAACACACAAGATTCAAGGCTCTAAGATCATTCTTATACCTCCATATTTCATGCATAAAAAATTTATGATACACACTTCCCAATCCACTTACCTTAATGGCACAAAGCCCCCCCAACACCTCCTCCCACAGTCTTCTTTTACTTTGCACACTTGCTGCTCCAACAGTGAGCTAAGGGAGCCTTCTCCAAGTCCTTCACATGCCTTAGAGAGAGAAATAATAAGAGAGTGTTGGTGGAAGTAGAGTGAGGAGAAGGAGGAGGGCTAAAATACTCCTCAGGTGGTAGCTGGCATCCCCCGGTTGACAAGTGGTGAGCCACTCACATGTAGCTGACAAGTGGCAAACAAAGGCTATGCACGACAGTGCTGCACATGGAGCTAGTCGACCTTGGCGTGTGGCTCTTGCCGATGATGTGCGTGACCTTACTCGTTAAGTGCACGCCATTAGCCCCTTACGCGCGTGATGTTACCTCTTACGGGCACGGCGTTAGCCCCTTACGTGCGCGGTGTTAGCCCCTTACTTGCACAACGTTACCTCTTATGAGCGCATCATTAGCCCCTTCTCTTCAATCACGCAAGGCGCTGCCTCCTCTCACCCCTCCAATGGTATTACCCCTCCTCACTTTTAAAGAAAGTTCGGATAACCACTTACCCCTGATAAAGTTCGCTTATAACAATAACTTCCAAGCCAGCATACAAATCATGCCTTTTGAAGCCCTATATGGGAGAAAGTGCAGATCCCCTATATGTTGGAATGAAGTCGGTGATAGAAGCCTTTTGGGAGCATAGATTATTCAAGAAAACATATAAAAGATTTCCCTAATTCGGGAAAGACTCAAGACAGCACAGGGCCGGTAAAAGAGCTATGTCGATAACAGAAGAAGTGACCTTAAGTTTGTAGTGGGCACTGGGTTTTCTTGAGGGTGTCACCAACGAAGAGCATTATGAGGTTTGACAAGAAAGGGAAATTGAGCCCACGTTTCATTGGACCTTTTGAGATTCTAGAAAGAATTGGGAATTTGGCCTATCGACTTGCCCTACCGCCTGAACTAGCAAACATTCATGATGTTTTCTGTGTCTTTATTAAGGAAATATCTGCTTGACCCGTCCCATGTTATAAGGTATGAACCAATCCTAGTCGAAGAAGACTTGTCGTACATTGAACAACCAATAGAGATTTTGGATCGAAGAATACAAGTATTGCGTAACAAAGAAATCCCCCTGGTTTGTGTTTTTTGGCAACATCACTCTCCAGGAGAATCAACTTGGGAACGAGAAGATGAAATTCGAAGTAAGTACCCTCAGTTATTTAAGGAAATATTTTGAGGACAAAATCTATTTTAAAGTGGGGATGATGTAATGACCTATGAATTTTACTAAGTCAGATTTTAGGTAAAAGCCAATAAGGCACGGAGCTTGGGGGCCAGAGTCAGCCGTGTAGTGATCAGTTACACAAGCTCGCAACATATCTTCCAGATTTTGGATGGTTCGTTTTGATTGTCCGTCGGTTTGGGGATGGAAAGCAGTACTAAAAGCAAGTGTTGTCCCCAGGGCTGACTGTAAACTAGTCAAAAACCTTGACGTGAATCTGGAGTCCCTATCAGACACTATGCTGGATGGTATACCATGCAACCTGACTATCTCCTTAATGTACAACCGAGAAAGTTTATCTAAGGTGAAAGTGGTGCAGATTGACAAAAAATGTGTAGCCTTAGTCAACCGGTCCACAATGACCCAAATATTGTCATGCTTGTTATTCATTTTGGGTAAGCCCGAGACAAAATCCATGGTAATATGTTCCCATTCCCATTCGGCCACGGGCAAGGGCAGTAGTAACCCGGTGGGCCTCTGGTGCTTAGCTTTTACCTATTGGCATGTCAAACACTTAGAAACAAAAAAGTCCACTTCTCTCTTCATGTTGTTCCACCAAAATGTTCTTTTCAGATCTTGATACATCTTAGTACTCCCAAGGTGAATGAAATAACGAGAGCAATTTGCTTCCTCTAAAATAGTTCTCTTTATATCCTCATTCATTTGAACACATACCCGATTTTTTAATCTTAACAAACCATCACCACTCACAAAGAAATATTCCTTCTTCCCGAAGTCCACCTTTTCCCGAATTTTCAGAAGCTGAGGATCCTTTTCTTGTGCCGAGCGAAGTTGTTGAAGGAGTCAGGATTCTACCTTTATGCCAACAATCATTCTTATCTCATTACCCAAAGGTAAGGTTGGATGCCATTTTACCACATCTTCTAACATCTTCATCTCTTGAACCATCAAATACGCCATCGATACCATGGACTTTCTACTCAGAGCATCAACCACGACATTAGTCTTGCCCAGGTGTTAATCAATGGTATAGTCGTAGTCATTTACAAGATCCATCCATCGTCTTTGCCTCATATTTAATTCCTTCTGAGAGAATAGATATTTGAGGCTCTTGTGATCGGTAAACATCTTAAACTGGGTCCCACAAAGGTAGTACCTCCAGATTTGTAAGGCAAAAACCACAGTTGCAAGCTCCAAATCGTGGGTTGAATAATTTTGCTCATACGGTTTTAATTGCCTAGAGGCATAGGCAATGACCTTTCCTATTTGTATGAGTACACCCCGAGTCCCTTATGAGAGTCAGTATAAATTACAAAGTCCTCATTCCCTTCAGGTAAAGTTAGAATCGGGGTGGCTAATATTTTCTTCAATTCTTGAAAGCTTTCCTCACAATTGGTCGACCATAAAAATTTCACAATCTTCTGGGTCAAGCGAGTCAGAGGACGTGTTATCTTTGAGAACCCCTCCACAAATCACTAGTAGTACCCTGCCAACCCCAGAAAACTCCGGATCTCAGTTATGTTTGTTGGCCTCCCCATTTAAGCACAGCTTCAATCTTTGAAGAGTCGACCGCAATCCCATCCTTAGAAATGATATGTCCCAGAAAAGTAACACTGGGAAGCCAAAATTCACTCTTACTCAACTTGGCATACAATTTTTCTGACTTTAGGGTTTGAAGGACTATTCTCAAGTGTTGTTCATGTTCTTTTGAATTTTTTGAATACACCAAAATGTCATCAATAAAGACTACGACGAAATTATCCAGAAAAGGTCGGAACACTCAATTCATTAAATCCATGAAAGCAACCGAGGCATTTGTTAAACAAAACGGCATAACTAGAAACTCATAATGGCCATACCGAGTTCTAAATGCAGTCTTGGGAATATCTTCTTCCTTGACCCACAATTGGTGATAACCCGATCAAAGATCGATCTTTTAGAATATTTGGGCCCCTTGCAACTGGTCAAAAAGATCATCAATCCTAGGCAAAGGGTATTTGGTTTTCACCATAACCCGATTCAATTTCCTGTAGTCGATACAAAGCCTCATGGATCCATCCTTCTTTCTCACAAAAAAGATTGGCGCACCCCAAGGCGACACATTAGGTCGGATGAACCCCTTATCCAAAAGTTCATGTAATTGTTCCTTCAATTCTTTCGATTCAGCTGGGGCCATCCTATATGGTGCTTTTGAGATGCGAATTGTGCCAAGGGCCACGTCTATTTCAAATTCTATCTCTCTCATGGGAGGTAAAGAGGCCAATTCCTCAAGGAACACTTCTGGGTATTATCGTACCACTGAAATGTCTCCCAACTTAGATTGGGAACCCCGGTTCTCTACTACATAAGCTAAAATCCCACACATCTCTTAGTCAGCAGGCAAGAAGCCTGAAGGGCCGAAATAACGCGTAGAGGGGAAATGTCCGGAATGCCCACAAAATGCAAATCAGGTTGACTAGGTCACCTAAAGGTCACAACCTTATCATGGTAGGTAACAGTATCCCGATGAGTAGATAACCAATCCATACCCAGAATAACATCAAAATCTTGAATATTTAAAAATATTAAGTTTGCAAGCAAGACACATCCCTCTACCAAAATTTCAAATTGCATAAGTACCTCATCAGTTTCAATAGGCCACTGGTTTATGCACTATCAGAGTATAATTAAGGTATGCACTCTTAACATTCAGATGACATGTAAAATGTGGTGCAACAAAAGAATGAGAACAATCAGGGTCAATCAAAATCCATGTTTCTTTACCACAAACAAAAAGAGTTACCCCTTATCACCGAGGTGGATGCCTTGGCCTCCTGCTTCTTCAATGCAAACACTCGACCTTGAGCTTTTAGTCTGTCCTCCAGCTTTACCATGGGGCAATCTCAGATCCAGTGGCCAGGTTTGCCACACTTAAGGCACTTGTTCAACTTCTTGTAGCACTTGACCTCAGTATGATTCCCCATTCCACAATAGGTACACACTGGGCGTCGATTATCCCTTATGTTGCCCGATAGGGTTCTCTAAGTCCTCCTCGTATTAACAGGGTAGGGTCTTCCTCTAAAATCTCTCTTTACGGATGGCCGAACCAACTTCCCAAAATTTCCTGATCGAGCTGGTCTCGCCTTTTCTTCCTTTCTTGAGCAATAATCTTCACAATCTCTTTCAGTTTCATCGCCAGGTCGACCGGAGGGGCGTACAACTTAAGATTGGCTGCCAACACTCTCCGCCTGATGTCTTTCCAGGGCCCTCTTTCAAATTTACTTGCCTTACGCGCCTCTGTGTTGATAATGTGATGAGCATAAAGGGAAAGTTCTGTAAACTTGGCAGTGTATTGCTCGACAGGAAACCTCCCCTGTTGAAGTTCGATAAATTCAATCTCCTTCATTTCCCTGATAGACTCAGGAAAGTACTTCCCATCGAACACCACCAGGAAGTTATCCCACGTGGCTTCAGTTCCTGTTTCCCTCCATGACTACCTTACTAGGTTCCACCAATGTTCAGCCTCCCCTTCTAACATGAAGGTGCCTAGTCTAACCTTCTGCTCCTCCGTACACTGCAGCACCTCAAAAATATTCTCCATCTGCCTCTTCCATTTCTTGGCTTTTTCTACTACCCCATGCCCTGAGAATGCAAGAGGCGACAACCTCCTGAATCTTTCGATCAACTCACTGTCTGCAAGGGTAGAGATAGGGGTGGACGGGGTCGGCATATTTTCCTTCATGATCTAGGTCATGGCCCCAAGTGTCCTAAAGAACTCTCCAAAGGTTTCTATGCTCTCATTGCTGAAGCTCGCGTTATTAGCATGAGTCCTCATCATCTTTCCTTCAACCTAGCACAAAAGCATTCAAGTACTAATCCATCCCAAAACCTACCCTTAGGACACTTCTAAGTCTTCCTAGGCCGAGAATCCTATCCTGGTTTCTCAGATACCATAACTGTCACAACCCCGGCTCCTGGCCCCTACCGATCGCGCCGGAGGGTAGCAGGGTGTGGGTTCGTGATCCAAAGGTAGCAAACACTATTCAAGATAGAGTGGCGCATTGCTTTGACAAAGCGGTAATTCAAGCAAACCAACAAAGTAGAGAAACTCTAACACAAGCACATGAACTAGGTATAAGGAGAACTAAGATTCATATCATTACATAAACATCTTGAAGTAGTACATCTGTTCAAGGCACAGAAGGCCTAAATTGCAAAAATACATAGTTCCAAAAAGACAACCCAAAACATGGCCTACTACCGACAAACACATATAAGCAAAAAGGTCTTCTTCACAGGTACAAGCCTTTGTCGACCAAATCGATCTCCTCCAACTGGCAGTCCTTTAACCTACAACTTCTACTCTACAGGGATGGAAAGAGAAGAATGAGCTATACAGCCCAGTAAGAGGATCTAGAAGTTAAACATCTAAAACATATCTATTTTGACATTATAAAGAATACTTATATCTATAAGCAATCATAATGGAAAAAGTATCAAATTAGCAATATTTCCAATACATTTATCATAGATGGCATATCGCATATCATGATTATCATAAAACCAGTATCATTAACAGCATTCATAGTCACACATTCAATTGTTAACCACTCACTCCTTAGATTCACCTACTCCCAAAGTAGAAGCCTTATTCATCAGCCCAAGCCAATCCCATTGTTTAGGACTTCTACCATAACTCGAGAGAGAGGGCAATGATAAAGAGTTTCTCATTCAGTAATGCCCTCGCACTCACACACACAGTCCCTAGCACGCTTTGGGGCTTTTGATAAGTACTTGCCTTGCAAGGCACGATTCACTATTCACTTCTTCTAATACACAGAATTTCGGGGGGTGTGACCCACCCATTACACTTTCTACCTAACTCCCCTCCTATCAAACAGAGAGTTAGGTAACCTTGTTGGTCTTACTCTCTTTTCAAGTCACATCATACCACCACAGATAACCCTTGCGTTGCATCAATGAATCACTTCACTATTATCAAACACAATAGAGGGTCATGTTTGGAGCATGCTCTCAGATCACTCTTCACTTAACATTCATCACTTTGCCACTCGGGCCTTTCATGTTGTCAACACATAGAATTTCATTGTATAGCATTCATTATATGGCACTTCAGCACATGAATATTACATGGCACTCACTAAAGAACATTCACACTCATGTCTTGATACTCGCTACATAGTACACACATTCACTATTTGGATGTCACATAACATTCACTAAATGGAATTCACATCCTTTTCACGGTATTCACTGCATAGCATTCACGTTCACTAATTGAATATCACATAACAGTCACTAAATAGTATTCACATCCCTTTCATGGTATTCACTGCATAGCATTTACCTTCACTAATTGAATATCACATAACAGTCACTAAATAGCATTCACGTCCCTTTCATGATATTCACTACATAGCATTCACATTCACTAATTGAATATCACATAACAGTCACTAAATAGCATCCACATCCCTTTCATGATATTCACTGCATATCATTTACATCCACTAATCGAATATTATATAACATTCACTAAATAACATTCGTACTTGAGGATGCACAATTTCCAGGAAGTTCTGTCAATCGTGACCGAATCCCCGTAAAATGGGTGTAGCTTTCAATATTTTGGGTTTTTCACAAAAGTCTTTACATGTAATTTTAAGTATTACCATAAACCTTTCAAATGGTGGTGATTTGGAGGAAAAAGAATCTCTTTTGGTTAGTCAAAATTTGTGGCAACAGTGACATCAGTTATGAGTTTCCATAATAGCTACCTATAGTGACATGTCTTCGTAGTGACATGTCTTCGTATTTAATCTAGTAACTCACAAATTAGGAAGAATTTCGAAAAGTGCTCAACAAGTGATTTAAAGCTTACTCATAAATTTTTAAAATGACTATGGTTTTGAAGAAAATGGGTATCATTTGGTCATTTAAAATGCATGACAACAAAAACATCAATTCTGTAATTTATTAAAACTCTCCACAGTGACTAATCTACAAAATTGAGGTATAGCTTCTCATTCATGAAGAATTTGAATATATTTTTAACATCAACATTATAGCAGACATACACACCGTTAAAATGGCCATAATTTTAACCAATTTGGACACTTGATGGTCGTTCAAAAGTTTCGTGCAAGGTAGATGACAGTGGCTGGAAATCTGCTCTGTTAACAGTGACATAGGCATAGTTATTGAAGTATAAATTTTAACATGTACAAAATGTCACGATTTCACAAGAGTAAAAGTTGTTTTAGATACACATAGCTTTCATTCAAGACTTATTTGAGCTCATTAGGCCTCGTTTGGTCACGAAGCCATTAATACAAAAACACCTATAGTTCCTGGAAATTCATTTTCTCCCTTTTCTTTAGCCAAACTCTTAATACATGTATTAGCACAAATCATCCACAGCAATATCTTTCAACCCACAGTTGATAAACAGATACCATTTACTATATTTAGACTAAATTCGCAAGAATATTTGGCAAGCAATACCATTGTTTACAGAGGTTATACAATCATGGATTGAACACATAAGATTCAAGGTTCTAAGCCCATTCTTATACCTCCATACTTCATGCATAAAATGTTTATAATACACACTTCCAAATCCACTTACCTTAGTGGCACAAAGCCCCCCTAACACCTCCTCCCACAGTCTTCTTTTACTTTCATACTTGTTGCTCCAACAGTAAGCTAAGGGAGCCTTCTCCAAGTCCTTCACATGCCTTAGAGAGAGAAAGAATAAGAGAGTGTGGGTGAAAGTGGCGTGACGGGAAGGAGAAGGACTTAAATACTCCTCAGGTGGCAGGTGGCATCAAGTGACAAGCCACTCATATGCAGCTAACAAGTGGAAAACAAAGGCCATGCATGGCAGTGCTGCACATGGCGCTAGTCCCCATTCACGAGTGGCGCTAGCCCATGACGCGTGCGGCATTTCTGCTTAAGCATGCAGCATTAGTCCCTAATGCTCGTTGCGTTACCTCTTGCGCGCATGGCTTTACCTCTTGCACCCGCGGCGTTAGCCCCTTACGCATGCGGCGTTACCTTTTGTGCACACGGCCTTAGCCCCTTATGCGTGTGGTATTACCTCTTGCGTGCACGAAGCATTAGCCCCTTCTCTTTAATCACGCCCGACGCTGCCTCCTCTCACCCTCCAACGGTGTTACCCCTCCTCGCTACATATCCAACGATGACTCTTTCACTACGCAACCGATGCTTACCCCCAAGCTCCCTGCCTTATTGGCTTTTACCCGAAATCTAACTTAGTAAAATTATTACGCTGTTACATGAGGGGTGCGACCCAACTGGGGAAATGAGATGGTTGATGGAAGACTCAAAAGTGGGTATGATTGCCTCATTTAGTGAGTGGGCACAGGCATTCCTTGGTGTCGATTGTTTTGCAGAGGTGCGACTCATGTTGGTCGGCTTGGCCCGAGCAATATGTTCCTCAAATGGAGTCAAGACAATAGTGGAAGTGTTTGATCCACTAGGGGTATATGGACGGTGCCACGCTTGACATGGTCCACTAGGGGACAATAGGGGCATTCTCACGACTGTCGGCTTTGGAATATAGACGAGTATAGGCTCCCTTGGGGGCGTGCTTTGTGGGGAACTTTAGATGATGGGATACCCAATATGGCTTGTTCGGCCTCCTGAGGACAATGGATACTTCTTCGAGGAAGATTCTTCTTTAAAGAAGGGTACCATCCAACAGAACTCTCTTGACTGAAGGCAAGAGGTACAGGGGACTTTCGACAAGGGACTAGTGAGGAATGTTCATATTAGCCATCTAAAATTCTATAGGTTCACTCCACATGGAACAAAGGGGGTGGAGGTTTGATTTTTTCATGCCTCTTTCGGGTTCTCAAAACAGAAGTTCTGCTTTTGGGGTCTTCACCTGCACTGAGCCAGTCGAGGGAAAGTTTAAGGTCATCATGCTATTTACACCTGCTTTTAATGTTTTCGCTCTCATTGGACGTGATCGAGGATCCTTTATCATAACATTTGTTGGACATGTATAGAGGATCTTTAAGGTCTTTACCTCGAATGGATTGCTGAGGGGTGCTTTTAAAGTCATCACCCTTGTTGGACATAAAGAGGCTTTTAATGTCTTCACTCTCATTGGAACTGATTGAGGATCTTTTAATATCATAACACTCGTTGAACACATATAGTGGATCTTAAGGTCTTTACCCCTAATGGAAAGTTGAGATGTGCTTTAAAGCCGTTACCGTTGTTGGACATAAAGAAGCTTTTAACTTCTTCACTCTCATTGGACGTGATCGATGATCGTTTAATGTCATAGCCCTTTTTGGATGTGTGTAAGGGATCCTTAAGGTACTTACCCTGCATGGACTGTTGAGGGGTGCTTTTAGAGTCCTCACATTTCTCCGACGTAAAGAGGCTTTTAACATCTTCATTCTCATTGGACGTGATCGAGGATATTTTAACATCATAACCCTTGTTAGACGTGTATAGGGGATCTTTAAAGTCATTACCCCAAATGGACCGCTGAGGGGTGCTTTCAAAGTCCTCACCCGTGTTGAACATAAAGAGGCTTTTAACATATTTACTCTCACTAGACGTGATCGAGGTTCTTTTAATGTCATAACCTTTGTTGGACATGTATAGGGGATCTTTAATGTCTTTAACCTAAGTGGACCCTTGTGGGATGCTTTTAAAGTCCTCACCCTTGTTGGACATGTATATGTAGGGGCATGCATGATATGAAGGGGGATCATGATGTGTCATAAGGTGCAGGGTTCAAGGGACAACTGCAGGTTTTGTGAAATATGTGGCCCCCATAGGGGTGTTTGTGATTTTGTTGCTCTTGGCAAGACTTCATGGGGGAGCTGTGAAGTTTTGGAATCCCTTGGGATAGTTTGACTTCTGGGGAATTGGGCCACATGTGGCACTTTGAGGCGCCACACGGTTCGAGACTAGGGTGATGGTCCCGTAGTTTACCCTGAAATATGACTTGTTGAGGAGGAAATGTTGTGCCTTAGGGGTAAAGTGAAAGGCATTTTGGGAGATGGGGGCACCCTATCAGATGTGGTGGTAAGGCTATACTTCACACAGTTAAGACTGTTATACGCTTCCATTGGGGATGATATTGTTGTTTCTTATGTAGAGGCGACATTATGTGGAGTCATGCAGCCGGGAATGTGGTATTCCACAATTGGGGATATTGCTGCTTTGCATAAATAGGTAGTTGAAGTCACACAGTCATGATTGTGGCATGCCTTGATTGGGGATAGCACTATGTGATATTGAGTTTGAAATGATGCTTCTTCCTAGGGGATATGGCTTTATGAAGAATCGATGGTATGGTTCCAAGTCGCGTAGTCGAGACTATGGTATGCCTCAATTGGGAAGGGCACTTTGTGATGTTGAGCTTAGAATGATGGTTCTCTTCCACTAGGGGTATTTATGAAGAGGCGATGGCATGGTTACAGTCACACAATTGAAACTGTGGTACGCCTCAATTGGGGAGAGAACTTTGTGGTGTTGAGTTTGGAGTCCACTAGGGATATTTACAAAAGAGGCAGTGCCATGGTTCCAAATCACATAGTAGAGACTGTGGTACTACTCCATTAGCAATAGCATTGAAAATGATGGGGGTTTGAAGTAATGGTGCTCCTCTGCTGGGAGTATTTATGAAGAGGCAGTGGCATGGTATGTAGTCACACAGTCAGAACTTGGGTACACCTCAATTTGGGAGAGCGCTTTATGATGTCAAGTTTGACGTGATGGTTCTCCTCCACTGGGGATGAAGGGGGTGTTATGAAGAGGTGATATGATAGGGAAATATATGGCAAGGTGTCATGCGGCAACCTCATGGGGATGTATACGAATGGGAAGCAGTTTATAGTCATGCAAATGGGCTATATGTCATGCAGTTTAACGTCATGTTATAGTGATGTAAAACCATGACACTTTTACCCATGATGACCTGTAGGATAGGATCAACACGTCCGTCATTTGAAAGTGAGTACCCTAAAGGGTTTTCACCACACTCCCTTTATTTTGACACTTTTTCCCATAACGCCTTTGCGGGTTTTTACTACAGTCATCTTTTCCCTTTTCTTTTTGAAATATTTTTCCCATGATGGCTTTTGGGAAGCACACCATGTCCACCATTTCGTTTTTCTTTATTTTTCCATTTGTTTGACATTTTTACCCATGACACATTTGCGAGTTTTCCCCATGTCAGTGTTTTTTTTTTTAGAGGCATGTTTAAGGTCATGCCATCGGGACCTCGGCTATAGTTTAGGATCGTATAGCTTGGACCATTATTTGGGCTCATAAATCATCATGTGTGGAATTGGGCCCCAAATTCAACTGCCCATTATTTATCAAAATCTGGATGATGTCTTTAGTAGCATGGCAATCTTTGGTCATGTGACCAAGCATCTATGGTATTGGCAATAATTAGGGTCATCATCCCTTCCGACTTCCTCCGGCCTTTTTGATGCAGGTAGCTTGATCATTCCCTCAGATATGAGCATTTTGAACAATTCAGGGGCCATCCCTTCATAAAAGGAATAGCTCTTGTGCCAGCTTTAGCATGAAGAGTGCATGGTATATGGCATGGAAGCTACTAATTGTTTGTCAAATTCAGCCATTGTGAAAGGCTCAGATATCTTGTTATGATGCTTGAGCAAGCTTTCGATTTGCAATGCCTTGTTAACCATTTCGGTGAATGTGGAGGGCCATGCTAAGGTGACATATAGTGACAGGCATCAGTGCATGTTTTGTACACAAAGTTCTATTTGTTGAAGCTCATCCATGAGCAGCTATTGATGTACTCGACCATTGGCTCATGTGGCTTTTGCTTTAGCTCGAGGAATTCAAAAAAATTCACTTTCCTTCCATATCGTAAAAGTATTTGAGGAACTCTCCTTCCATTTGTTCCCATGATGAGATTGAGCCAGGTGCTAATCAAGAATATCACTTGAATGCGGCTCCCTGTAAGGGTTTGCAAAAATTGTCAGAGCAGAAGGTGCCCATTTTTTGCTGTATTGCCACAAGTAGAAACAAAGTGAGCTATATATTGTTGCGACGAGTCAATGCCATTGTACATGGGGAAGTCAAGCCTTTGGTAGCCTAGTGCGAATGGAGTTTGGTCAACATAAGGCGGGTACGGTTTTTTGTAGTGATTCAGCTCTTTCACCACTAGCATATTGTATCTCTTCAATGCTTCCGCTACCATGCCTTTTACTAGTTCTTCGTTCACAATCAGAGTGGATAGAGAAGAGACAAGGACTGAGGAAGGTGTGGGTGATAGTAGCTCTTATTTTGATGGTGTTCTTTCAATGGTCTAACATGGTGGTTGGGAGGAGGTAAAGAGGGTTTGGTGTGCTAAGGGGGTGTGCTCGACCTCACGGGACACCAATATCTCTTGGCGCATGGTTTTCATCATCTCATCATTTGACCTCACCTTAATGTGGCCTTAATATGTGTAATCTTGTCTCTATAGGATTCTGGTGTTTCATTTACCATCATGGATTTAACAATGGTCAGGCTTAGAGGTTCTTCTTCCCTGGAACGGTCGAGTTGCTCATCACTGGGAAGCGAAGGGATAATGGAGGCTTTGGTGCCGATTTCCTCGAAAACTTCTTCTTCATTTGGGGTGATATGTTCCCATTGAGTTTGCTGACCACATACCTCTTGTTTGATGGAGTTTTTTATCCTGAGTTCGACTGCTGCCCCTTCAACAACATTATTGACGATGGTTATTGGCCTTTCTCTTGGGCTTACTTCATTCTTCAAGAGTGGATATCCTTAGCATCGAATGAAAATGCGAAACTCTCACAAGACAACGAGGTCACATCGTCATCATTGATAGAACATATTAAGCTTTCGAGACATGGGGAGAGCATGCAATCAATCCCATAAGGAATTATGGTGTCTTCGGGGCATGGAGAAGCCATTTGACTGAGGTGGCCAATATAGAGAGTGCGGCTCATCCCATCCCCTACCAAGGGGTGATTTTCCACGATTGAGAATGATGAGCTCTCATCATAGGATGTAGTGAGTGAGCGAATTTGGGTAAGGGAGGCTGCATCATCAAAATCGGGCTCCTCACTATCAAATGAGAATGTGAAATTCTCAAAGAATGATAAGGCCACATTGTTATCATCAAGAGAACACACAAGATGTTCATAGCATGGGGAAAAATGCGGTCGGCTTCGTAGGGAATCATGACACCTTCGGGGAATAAAGAATCCATTTTAGTAAGGTGATCAGTGGAGGGATTGCATCTCATCCCATCTGCTACTAGGGAGTGTTTTTTTCTCGAACAAGAGTGACGAGCTCTCATCAAAGGCAAGAGAAATTGGGTGGGTGAGGGTAAGGGATTTTGCATCATCAGAACTAGCCAGAGGAGGTTGCGGTTCATAAAGTCTCTGAGATTCTAAGACGAATCCAGGCAAAGGCTAAGAAGTGATGAACAAGGCCATAGTTTCCTCCTTGTTCATGAGGTTTATCTCGACAATGAGGCTCTCACCCTTTGAAGCAATTTAGCAGTATCAACTTGCTCTTCAGTTGCATCCTAGGGTGCCGATATGTTGGTGTAGTCTTCGAGTGGAGATGGTGGGTCATTCTCTTACAGCTTGGGAATGATATCAAACTCTTCACAGTTCAGAACTTGCACGACTAGGGAGTCAAGCGAGCATGTGATGGCTTCTTTGGAGGGGGCAATGTTGGTCTTTTCCACATGCTCCATAACTTTCTTGGGTTCAATTTCTACCTTTTCAAAAGCTTTGGAAGTGCCCTCACATAATTTGGGAAGGACAAATCTGAGCTTTTTAACCGTAAGTGGCTTGGAGCTAACCGGTTTAGTTGGGTCTTCATTTTGGATTTCGTCCTTTGTCCCGTTAGTGGGTTCGACTTCCATCATGTTTGATATTTTGGGACTGCCCCAAGTTGGTGTTTTCAGGCTCAGCAAGAGTCTAGGTGAGACTTGTTCGAGCTTGATGGGGTTGTCGGTGTCAGACCGGCTCTTTGCCCCGTTCACAAGCTCGTCTTGCCCCAAGCCAAGCTTCGAACGTTATATATAGCTGGCCTTACCACGCCCCAAGCAACCTCTTTAATACTCACCACATGGCATGCCTCTCCAATATCATCCACATCAAGGGGGGCAAGAGCGGAGAAGGGGTTCACATCTTTGGAAGGAAACTCTTCAATTATCTTCTTTTCTTTGTCCTTGAGTTAGGATTTCAATGTCTTTGTCTCTCAGCCCCATAACCGGGCTTGACCATTATTTCCCTTCTTGATGGCCAGATAGAACTACCCCCTGGCGAAGGCGAGCAGTTCCTCCAACCTCTTTTTATGTTAGTCCGCAGAACTAGGGGTTATTTCTGGTATGTGCTTGTGGGCACCATGCAGAGATGTATTTGGGGTGGCTTTGGAGCCGGCCCGAGTAAAAGCACAGGGTCGGGCTCACTGTGAAGTGTGCACAATAGGGCGGCTTGGTGGCCACCATTAATGTGGTGAATAAGCATGTGCTTATGTGGACTACGACTAGGCCATTGGTCATGTGCTCGTCAAGCATTAGCCTTGAGGTTGCCCCAAGTAGGGTACGTGTTATGCTGTGTAAGTTGGGTGGCCTTCGGGCTACCTCTGTGAGTTGGGACGATGGTTCAACCACCGATTTGGTGTGTGTGGAGGGCATTGTTAAGACGAATGCCAATGTGCATGTGAGGATGACGGGGTGTGGCCTTTAGACTGCCCGTGGGAGTAATGACAGGCAAGCTGTCGATTGCATAAAGGTGAGGGGTAGCCTTTTGGCTACCCCGAGCATCAAGACTGGTGGAGTAATAAAGTGACAACTCTAAGATCTTAGGGCACTAGGACCAAGGGTCTTAGAACCCCAAGTGAGTCATGAGGAGAATCTATATGCATGGGAGGTACTGAGAGGGTTAAGGATTACCTCTTAGTTTATGTCGATTGTTATATTTTTGCCTCATAACTGTGTGATGGGCCAAGATGATATGATTTGTGTTCATGTGATTATGTGATATGAGCTCAATGGTAAGATAACCATGTATATGTGCCAAGAGAGATACCCCAGAGTCACTCAACAATTTGACTATTGGATGATACTGAGAAGGTGGCTTTAGAGTCTTGATCTAGCCGAGTGGAGTGTTCCAATTCCTAATTAATCTCCAAATTTTCATTGTCAATATTTTTAAAAAGTTTTAAAATGATTTATTTTAATTAAAAATTCTTAAAATAATTTTTGTGAATTGTTTAGAATTTTTTCATATTTGTTTGAGCAAGAAATGTATTTTTAAAATTATTTGAGCTAAATGACAATTGAGGACAGTTCCTCAGGACACTCAATTAGTCAATGGGTATCCATGTGGAGGCCTTGGGGGTCGCACGTAGAGGGTAACATGGGGGTGACATCAACCCCCTTAGGGAGACCATATCCTTTTGTTTTTTGTTGGACTAAGTGAGGGGCATATATTATGGTATTTTATGAAATATTGTGGTTTTAAAAAAATATTGCGAGCACATGTTAAATATGAAAAGCAAGGGGTTTGTGCACATGTATGAGGATTCTAGAAAGGGCATAGGGCTTATAATTATAAGCCCAACCTAAGGGTATATGGTAATTATGAAATAAACCACCTAGTTTATGTGCTACATGCTCTTATAAAATGCAGGGAAGTTTTGAAATTTGCTTTTGCTAGAATTTTAAAAAATTATCACAACAGTATGACCTAAAAATTGATTTTTGATTTAATTAATTATTACAAGCATGGGTATTTTAATACAAGAGAAATTGGAGTGAATTAAAAGATGATAAAGGCATTTAAATCCATACCAAACATCTTGAGGGCATGATAGCGGATAATCGGTGAAGAGCAAGCCTCTCTTTGTAGCCATTAAATGATGACATGGAGGGTCAAGATTTGTCTACTAGAAGCATCTATACACTTCGTGGTTAGAAGCTTTTTAGTACCCCTTTTAAGTCTTTATAGCACAGTTGAGTTCACTCTCTTTCTCTCTCTAATGGCACGCCACTCTCTCTCTCTCTTTCTAGCTCTCTAAGTGGCACAGCCCTAGGCATTCTCCTCTTCCTTTCTCTCTTTTCAAAGTATGAATGAAGGTGACGTGCTAGAAAGTTCCATTGCAGCTCCTTGATGACTCAATTAATAGTGATTCAAAGCTTAAATCTAAAGCATGCATGATCTAGTCTTAAAGCCTTCATCAATTGAGTAAGAACTTACCATTTTCCTTTGATTCTAATTGATTCTCCTTGTTGTAATTTCCTAACTACGACAAGCTATCTGCATCATTTAGATGATAGATCATTGATTTCTTAGATATATCTGGATCCTTTTTTATCCATATAGTTGAAGGCATCATCCATGTACAAATTGATCTAGTTTTCATGATGTTGTTTTCATAAGAAGAGATTATGACGATATTATGTGGCCCGATTTGTGAACTCAATCAAACCAGTTTTATATTTTAAGATCTACAATTTCTGTCATGATTTTCCCACTTGATTTGATCATTTGATCTATGCAAATCCTTGCATGTTTCAAGTATATATCAGTAGATGCTTGGCATCCCACTCTTGGGATGATGAATTTGGCCGAATTTTGAGTTAGGCCATCACTTGTACCCGAATGGCACATAGCTAAGGCTCAAGGCCATAAACCGAGCACTTGAGAGCTCCAATCGACTTCCCATAGACATATTGCATTATACACTTAAGCATATGTGTGTTGCTATGTTGGAGATTATGTCATATTGAGTTTTATTAAGTTTATTGATGTATAATTTTGCATTATAATTTTGAATTGTTCAGAAATTTCAAAAGCACCTCATACATGTATAGTTTGATGATCTCTTTTAATAATTTGTTTTGTTGATGGACAAGAAATCATAATTGAGTTGTATCATCTATTTTTTTATTGTATTTTTTAGTCATATCTTCACTATAATCACAGTAAAGTTGCTGCAATTTTATGTTGTAAGTTGAATTTAGAGTATATTGTGAGAAATCAAGTTGTATTGTCTTGAGTTTTTCACATAACTGTAGTCCAAGTGTAGGAGGAAATTGTACTTGTCTCTATGAGGGTTTCATCGAAGGGCATAGGCATGGCTTTTGTTTTGGGCGGACCTCAAAACGATCTCAAGAAAATTACATTGGAGTGTAAAATTTCAACTCCACGGCAATTAGCTTATCCCAATACAAGCGTGGATTGTGCTATTCCACCTATTTCGGTGGAATTGGCTTATCGACCTTTTTGACTGGAAAACACGGATGGTGTAATTCATGGGACTATGTAATCCATGCCATATGTGCTACCAAATGGCGAAGAAGGGCCGAAAAGTTCGATAATCTTATCCTGGAGAGCCCAATCCAAGTTGCCAAATGCCCTTGATTTCTATACACTCAATTCTGAGTTGAGCCTGGGGTGGTACAAGGAAGGTCGGAGAGAGAGGAGGAAGAAAAAAAGTTTGATGAAGGGGCAGTAGGAAGAGGCAATACAAAGAGGTGGGTAGGAGTTGGCCACCAGAGGATTGGAGAAGCTCCATATTTGGATGAGAGGTGGAGATCACGGGGTGAGAGGGAAGCCGCACACGTGAGAGAGGGGTTCAGTATAGGGGCAAAAGCAACGGTCAAAAGCCTATGAGCGTCTATGAAGGGACAGTGTAATCAATGGGGTATAATAAACTTTGGCTCAACCACCATGGGTTTCGGCAGAGCGACCCTCTACTTCCCGGGGATGCTGATGCCAGTGATATGGACACAATATAGAAGACCATCGACGTAGAAATGCACATTGGAGGGTAAGGATTGGGGATCAAGCGCTTAAATGAGGATTCTGATGGATCCTTGAGGGAGATTGCCAATGCACATAAACAAAAGTGCCGATGTGGTCTCCTATGGTTTTGAAGGTGAGCGGGTGCCAAAGGATAGGAATGTGAGAAAACCTCTAAGAGACCCAAGAGTTGGGTACCAGGTTTCCAGAGTCAGAGCGGCACCTTTTAAGGGAGGACGGGAAGATTGAAGAGCCATGCGAACATAGAAATCCGAGTAGAAGAAGAATAAAATGGAGCCATCCCAGAGTTTTCTCGTTGCATCAATAACGCGTGGAAAACTATCTCGTGGCATCCATAACACGTTAATTTTGCAGTATCCCTTTTCTCTTCGTCAAATTTTGGTTGGCGCGATCTTTTTGGGTGTAAATCGTTTATCGCTGCCCCTTGATATTTAGTTTTTACTCGTAAACCTGCACCCTTGATATGTAGTTTCAATGTGTAAAGCAACTCGAAAACCTTCATTCAAAGTCCATGGCCGATGTAGAAAAATGTCGTCCCTAATGGTTAGTTGAAGGCTATTTACATATCGAGCTACCTTTTTTCCATCTCTTTTAATTTGTTTATGATCCACAAGAAGAAAATTTTCTTTTAATTTCTTTTTCAACTTTTTGCTAATTTTTCATTTTCCACTATGAAGTCGGGATCGTTGAACTTGCTCCCACCAAGCTACAACATACCCACAGAGCTTGTAGCAACAAGTTTAACATTACATTCCTCTGGCAATTCACTCTATTCGAAATATTTCTCAACTGTACTTAGCCAATCAATAAAAGCTTCAATGTGAAGCTTACCACAAAATTCTGAGAGATTGATTTTAATACGGAAATCTCGTAGTTGCTCTACAGTATGTGGATCTTGTTTGCAAATTTCTTCTTGACGTTCTGGATCAGCAGCCCGGGTCCGTCGAAAAGCTTGTTTTGTCTCTACAGTGAGATTTAGGGGCAAGTTAAGGTTGCAGGCACCCCCTTCTTGATGAATAATGTCCTCCAATCATTGCAACCTCTGACTGGTTTCACTTATTTCTCATCAGATACCCTCCAACGTTGTATTCAAGCTCTCCTGAATTTGCTGACCCATATAATCTATGAGTTGCGATAATATATCCTCGAATGTAAGAACAAGTTTTGACAACATCATAATTGTTGGATCTCTGGCTTACTGGCTCTAATACCAACTGATGCAGGGAGAAATAATATACTTATAATAAAAATAAAACAATGGGTGAAACATTAAAGAAAAAACAATAACAAATATGAGAGAATATAGCCTCTCTCAATATTTACAAGGGGAATCCACCCCAAAAACAATGTCGTAAGGGAATCCACCTATAAAGATCTTATCACAAGATCAATTTTATTCAACTCTCATTATCTGATTATTCTCCAATCATTTATAATAAATGGATATCTCCCTTTAAATAGACTTCAAAAAATAAATAAGAAAAAAAAAAACCCTCTCTATCTTGGATAAACCTTTCCCTTATCTCTCTCCTCTACCTCACGTGCCATCTCACTCTCCCTGTCTATTCTTAATTAAAAATAAATATAAATAAACTCTAATTTTTATTTGCATCAGATTGTCTCTCCGAAGAGAGAAACACCCAACCAAAGATGAACCCAAATTTGATTTCAAGAAAGATAGAGGGAGTTTGATGGCGATAAAATTGTAGGTCTTTGAGTAGAGAGAAGTGGAAATGGCGGGATGGGAGTCGTGAAAGGTCGGAGTTTAGGGGAAGGGATAGAGCGGAATGTTGACGTAGGGTTGAGTTGGGATTGGTGTTGCTGGGTGGCCGGGAAATGGGGGAGAAAGAATGTACAAAACCAAAGAAAGAGCAGATTTGAAGGACACAAGTATTAGTGGGTCAAGCTCTCAGACAGACCCACGCTTTAACAAGAGAAGCATACTCCATACAAGATACGCCCAATGCTAAATGAAAATAGAGCTTTCTGTACAAGGGAAGTCAATTTCACTCGTACACAATGTAATCACGAGGAGTTGAGGTCAACAGATTTATTGCAAATAGAGTTTAAAGTTTAAAGTTAGCCGTCTATACTTTTTTATAGATTTTTGTTTTGTTGAAGTTGACACAATACGTTGCATGGTTTGATGAAGTTGATCAAAGAAATACCAAGTGCATGAGAAGACGACACCCCGCATTTGCATCAAGTCTCATCTTAACATAGAAGAAAACTAAGCTTCCTTTTCGTTTCTTTTTTTTCTATTAATGTTTTGAAGAAAACTTATTTTTGCAAGACCACTAGAATCTAAAGGAATAAAAAGGGCAATAGCTATAATCATGCGTTATTGCTAAAAAAAAAAAAAATACATGATCCGCAATGCAACATCTTCCCAATTTATATATTGAACACCGATACCACTGTAAGTAGTTAAATGTTACAATGTGTATTCTGCATCGAAACTCAACCCAACAGGGTTTGAAGGCAAGAGAAATCATGTGCGATTATAAGAACATTGGTAGGAGGAACCTCACTGGTTAGCCTTCAAAATAACAAAAAAGCTATAAAAAATTACACTGTATATATATTGATTGCACAACCATTTTTGGATAGCTCTCCCGATGGGGATCTGATCAACAAGGAGATTCCAGGATACATTCATGGCTATAAATACTCTTTTCCAGTATTAGCGACATTCTTCAGGAGTATCCAACGTCTCGACGCCAAGCTAGTAACACTTATGGAGAGAGCAGCCGACAGCAACAACTGGAAAACTGGAATTAGGTTGGCAATCATCCATCTTATGTAATCTCCCTGAATTTGGCCGAGGTAGGCAATCCGAGTCCCAAGGACCTCTTTATTCCATATCATTGTACAGAATCCACAAATGATTAGCTTCCAGTTAGACAATGGCTCACCCTTACGCATGAGTAGTCAACGTAGCTTTATATATGTCATCCACAATTACAAAAAGCTTGTGCTTTACCCACCCCTCAAAACAAAGAAACACCAAATCCTCAGTTACTCTTATAATTTCTTGAATATGTAGAAGACAGTCTAGAAGGGCTAGCATTAAAGACATCAAATGATGCTGACACCCCTGAAGCTCTTCTTATGGCAGATGGGGAATCACTTAGTAAAGGCTCATATACTGAGTTCCTGCTCTTCGGTAGCGTTATCGACATTGGAATGACTTCCTTCTCAGTAGTCCTTGACTGCGACTCCATGTTCCCAAGAGGCAGGTAGGGTGCACGCAAACGCTCTGCCTGTTGCAGTATATTAATGGTACTTGACCTATATGTGTAGCGGAAGTACTTTAGAGCTAGAACTGGAGCCATACCAACGATCACTAGAAGCTGCAAAATCAAGAACAATCCATAGTCACTACAAGCCACAAAGATTTGTTTCTTCTGCTTTGTTTGCAAAAGGAAGGTTCAATAATCCCGTGAGCTTCCTCAATATTGGATGTCTCACAGATAAGTCTAAGTGCTTAGAATTAAGAAACCACAAATATTAATACTAAGGTTTATACTTTAGGGAAGAATTCTATATTCTACTGGGCTCTAACCACACTAAGGTTTATACTTTAGGGAAGTATTCTATGATGTAGTGGGCTCTAACCATACTCTTCAGGTTCTCACCATCCATTGAAATGTACAGTAAAGGAGACAAAGTGAATCCCACCATTGGCTTCATCCTGTTCTGTGAACCCCACTCTCCCTCTATCATCCATCCATCATTTTAATGGAGGGTAATAACCTGATGGAAAATGAATTTATGTAGACCATTTGTTTATAGTATAATATCTCTGTACTTTTGCAATAATGCATAGCAAGTAACTCACCATCATGGTTACCCAGTAAGCTGGCTGACCACAGATTCGGAACATCACTGTGTACATCCCAGCCCATGGAATGGTACTGACCAAAAAATTAATGATATAGAAGGCAACAAGGTTCCCCCAAATAGCAAGATGTTGCAATAGCGTGAAGGAGCTGCATGCCAAACATAATACAATGAAAGATATGAGGAAAAGGTTAAAATAGGACTTATGGAAAAGTAGAGCCTCATCTCAAAATTCCGAAAAAATGGCAGTTCTGGCATCGGAGAACCTTCAAATTGATCATCTCGACTTTGAAAATTATGGTTGTGAAAAAGAATTAGGATTTCAAGCCCTAAAAATAGTGCATATTGCAACACATCATCCAAACCATCCATTTTAAAGCATTCACAAATCCACAAGATTTGTACCATTTTTTTAGCTACAAATTTTATAATCAGTGGTGGACATTGATTTTAGAGCCATCATAGAGATTTCCCATGCCCAAATTGGTGAGGCTTTACTTTTTTTCATTAGGCCTACGCCATTAGAAACTGCATCCAAACATATTTTCTCACATCATGTACAACTAAACATATTTTCTCACATCATGTACAACTTCGAAGCTTACTTTGTTTCAAGAGTCACAACAAATGCTTGCAACCATATGCATCCCGACAATGCAACCATAGATAGCTCTTCCATTTCACTTCTCTCATCAGAGTAAACATGTATAGTTACAATGAATACGACAAGTGCCTGCGGTGTATCCGACAGTCAGTTGAACAGAAATCCAACAAGAAGCCAAATTAGTCAATTTACAAGTCACATAGTTATATTAGCCGCTATCAATACCAGAGTGAGAGACAAAATAAGAAGACTACAAAGAAAATCAGGATAGAAACTCACAAAGGAATCTTGGATAAGTAGCTCTAGCAAATGTCACATAAGCTCATGCATCATAAAATCCATCTGGCAAGAGTGTACTTGGCCGGCCTATGAATGTTCTTTTTTCGCTTTTTTTGCTCTTTTCGATAGAGTTGATATCTTTACAAACATCACATAGTGAAATGAAGGGACTGGTAAACAGAATTTCCATCCTTTGTACATCTTTGAAAGTAAAAATATTAGCATGAGTTAGGCTTAAATAAGACCAGACATTTCTTTATGGGTGCGGTTTGTATAGAGCCGAGGCTCTAAACAATCAAAGTAAACCTTCAAATAGTATAGAGAAATGTGGTTTCAATACTGGAAATCGTTGTGATAGCCTTAAAATATATTTTCAGCTTTAATTATAAAATTTAAAGCTTCAAAAATAGTGTAGATCGAGCGGATCCATGAAAACTTGAAAATCTTGAAAACTGACGGTCCAAAAATGTGTAAGAAGATGCACTACTTCCAAAACTTGAAATCCATTTTTTTCTTATGTTCATGCATTTTGATATCGAGATGATCAATTTGAGCATATTTGGGCATCAAAACAACCTCTTCTAGTGAAATTTTTGAGGTGGGGTCTAAATTGATTGTTTAGAGCCTCGGCTCTATATAAACTTCTTTTCTTTATAGGGTTATGTTAGGGTGCTTACACTATGGAGTAATTTATCATTGTACTCAACAAATTTGAGCACTTATATACCCTTGTTTTATACATAGAGTTTGTTTTTAGTAATGGTATTTTTGGCCATTAGGAGGGGTGTGATGTCATCTACATGGGATATGACATCACCCACATGGAGCATTAAATGTCACTAGTATGCTCCATATGGATGATGTCACAACCTATGTGGATGACGTCATATCCCTCCTAGTGACCAAAAATACCCTTATTAAAAAAATGCTCCATGTACAAAACAAGGGTATAGAAGTGCCCAAAATTTGTTGAGTACAATGTTAAATTACTCTATAGTGAGAGCACCCTAACATAACCCTTCTTTATATACCATTCTCTATTATTATATTCAAAGCTGCCATGACACATCAACACTATTGGGTTCCTGACACATTTTTAAGAATGGTTTCGTAAGGCTCTTCCAAAGTTGGAATGAGAATGGGTTGATGAAAGTGACACAAGGAATTCAGTAGCAATATGATGTCCCTTTGTATAAGGGTTTTGTGGGACTTTTATTGAGTATTCTTTTCTTTTAATTTTTGTATTTCAGAGGCAAATTTTCTTAAAAATGGTCCTCAAATGAACATCAAAATCTTGTTTTCCTTGTTTCCATAGCAATTTCATCAAATGACAACATGAATTGGTCATTTATACCCAGAAATATAAATTAGAGAAATCAAACAACAACAGCGAAGGATCTCTTATAAACATATCTTTTTGCAATCACCACAGCATGGCAATAGCCTGGTTACGTACATCCATGGTAAATATATTATGCTAAATTACAAGTGGTCCATCAAATATTAAAATCAATTTTCTGAGTTAATCAAGTAAAATATGTGGGTTTTGCATCAGGTACAAAGCATCAATGTATAAAATGATAAACCTGTGCAAATAAGTGCAAAATATGCATCATAAGATCAATGTTAAAGAACATGACACTCACATGAAAAAGTGATCTGCCAAACCATCCAGCAAATGTGCTTGGGTTTAATAGCCTGATTCCATACGATAGAATTAGTTCAGTATGGATGCAGTCGCAAAACAACTAGTATCATATGATTGGTACAACAATGTTTTGTTAAGTAACAGAAAAAAAATAATAATGTTGCTATATAATGAATTCAATGTATGGTAGACACAAAGCCTTAAAAATGGTCAGCCAACCTTCCCGCTTGGCAATAATATAATATTTGTGCGTGTTGCATCACTGTTTTTTCATGAAGGTCTTTGTCAAGGACATTCATCAACACTGGTATACTAGTGTAGAAAACATTGTAAGCCATCAAGCTCACAGAGTTGAACAAGCTGGTTCCCGAGACACCTGAAATAAAAGAGAAACTGCATCCATGTTCTCCAATCAGCGATGGATGTAGTCGTCACTCAAAATATGAAAGACAAATTAAAAAGAAAAATGTCATATTTTCCATGGCCACAATAGATGTCAAATGAAGCTCGAACAAAACACATAAGATAGAGAAAAGTAGCTTACAATATTTGGATAAAACAAACCAGCAACGACTTGTAGAAGGAATACTGGGACAGAAAAGCAGTGCGGTTATATGAATATCTCCCATGAACAAGTATCAATCTTTTGAGAAATCTAAATTCTGCAAAACAAAGAAAAACAAGTCACAGAGAAGTGAGAACCTCTACCATTTTATTCAATAAATAAGTTTTCTAGCTTTGTGCATGATATATTCAAATCGCAAATTAATTTCAAGGTAATCAGAACTGGGTGAAATCAGTGAAGCGACAACAGATTAGCACCCATGCCATTTCATGTCTAGTTTAATTATTATATTATCGCAAAGATGTATGGTCAACAACTTAGAATCGGTTGCTTCAAATTAAAGCCAGATTTTTTTGGGGATAATGGAAGGAGTACTCAAGAGAAAACTAGCAGATGTGAAATTTGATAACTTACTCCCAATGCTATAATCAGCAGCTCTGGCTGCTTGTTGACCTTCTCTTCCACTAATACCAACACCTATGTCAGCCATTTGTATCATTCGTACATCATTTCCACCATCTCCTATTGCAAGCGTCCTGTAGTCACATCTCTTTAAAAGTTCCACAAGCTGCAATGTATTTCAAAGGAAACATGAATAGAAACATTAAAAATAATATAACATACAAATATAATGCAATATAACGAGTCATAGGTTATCTGTAGGTAAATAGATAAGTAGCATCGTACGGCAAGAAGCGAAGGAGAGGAATTAAACTTGGAGCAGATCAGCAAACTGCCAACAAAAAGCTGGTATTCTAATCACTTTAAACAGGCCGTTTTTTTTTTGGTAGATCAACCATTTAAAAAGGCTTTCTTCCAAAATAAGAAGAGATGCTCCCTAACAAGGAAATTGTGAAACCCATTAAGTTTCTGCATGGAAAGAGGTAAGTCTATCCTTATTTTTTCTTATATAGTATTTTCACCTCGCTGACTAGGAATTTTCTCAGTATTCTGTATCATTTTGAAAATTCAGCATATCCATTGTCTATTGAAGAGACCCAGGAAAAACTTGTTCCATATAAAGAATTGCAGTGGTTGGAAGGAAAAACAATGGGATCCTCAACAAATCAGCTTTGTGATTAAATAAAATTGAGGTTCAAGGGGATTTGTCGACTGGATTGTTAGGATAGGAGTGTCAACATCCTGCCCAAGGTTCAAAATTCAGATATAGTGCTCCACATGAGACACGGGGTGGTTACCATTACATACTAGAAAAGACCATAAAAATGGATATGGAAGGAAAACAAATTAGTTACTATAATTTTTTAATAATGTTACTACACATATTATTTAAAATACTGGATACAAAGGTGTTATAAATGATATAACTTGCATTAAATTTTTTATCATCAGGAACGGGAAGTTTCTGTTACAACCATTATTTTCACTTTTTTGAAACCTTGATCATGTCAATGTGATTGGCTATAGAGCATTATTTTTACACAAAGTATTCCATGAATCATGGGGTGGTAAGTGTAAGCAATGTTTCAACTGGACTTTTCAATATATGCATTGCTATTGATTCCTTAGGCAGTTAAGAATGTGGCAAGAAAGAACCCTAGAGTATCAGCCTCATGCCGACCAGCCTAAACATCTGGGTTTAGTAAAGACAACTTCTTTTGTATGTAAGCATGTGCATGCGCTTGTGTTTTTGCCCACAAGAATGAGAAGAGAGATCCCACCAGCATACTTTATGGGTATAGTCAAGAGCCAATATAGATTTTAGAGGCCATTATCTACTGTGGGGATCAGATTCAGAGGACCGACTAGTCAAAGATTAGGGCCAGGGCCAGCCTGACCATCCAAGCAGAACATGGGCCATGTATGGTTTGCAAAGAAGGTCCTTCATGCCAGGCTGGGCCAGGTGTAAATGTTGGACTTGGTAAATTTGCAGGGCAGGACCAAGCCTGGGTGGTGAGGCCCTACAGACCCTCATTTAAGTAATAATGCTTTATAAGTTTTTCTATTTTTCGTGGTTTAGGTGGTGGCTTCATTCATCACAACTTCCAAGCTATCAACCCCACATCCCAGCTCTGTCATGCTGGCCGATCCAAAAGAAGCTCTTTTCGAAAACAAGCGTTACCAGACATTGGCTCAAGCATGAGAATGACAAGCCGGTCCAGGCCCAGCTAGCACCTTGAGTGAATGAGCCTGGTCTGAGGCACTTGGGTCATGAGCCAAGTAGAGGATCCACCTCAGCCTGGCGCAGACCGGGTCCATTGCAACCCTTGCCAAGATTGTGCACTTTTATCACTATGGGTTGACTCAACATCATCAATTCACTTTACTGGCAGGAGATCTCAACCTTGCTTTCAAAACCAAAGCAAAGTAACATCCAAAATGACATAGGGCCCACTTTGGCGCTCTTCAGTAGAATTCATTAAAAGCTTACATACCTCTAGTTGAAAACATTTTCTATGTAATTTTCAATTTTGTCTTTTTTATTGTTTAAAAGAGCATCTAAAGACTTCCCTTAAGTCATTCAAGCACTAAACTTGTCTACCCCAGCAAAACCAAATCGGGCTCTGAAATAGCATGGACAACATCAGTTGAGAAAGAAAGATAGGTGATGACATTGAGGAAACAGATTCACAGTCCAATGTCTAAATAAGGTGATGCCTTATGTATTCCAAATTCTGCATAGAATGGCAGGTATCTTGGAAACAGGCTATGTTCCGTGAAATTTTTGACATCCATGACTTCCCCTCAGGAATAGAGAGAATCAAAAGATCATTTATATTGGTGGGATGTAAGGCTTGTCTTTGTGTAGGATAAATTTAGTAAAAGAGATCATTTGTTCTTGTCCAATTCAAAGAAAACCATGTAAAAGAAAACGATAACTAAATGGCAGTAGACACCAACAAAAATCGATAATCTAAACCTGAGCTTTCTGTGATGGAGTAACACGGCAACAAATAGCTGTCCTTGACAATAGAGCTAATTGTGTAAAGGCCTCACGATGATGCTTAAGAGTCATTTCAAGAGCCCAACCATCGACGACAAATGCAACATCCTGTTCAAATACCAGCAGCAGAAACAACATTTAGATACATGTATACAGCAATGCATCTTTATAAGAGTGCTAGAAATAGACACAAGCACATTTACAGTTTCTAGTTTTGAATAGATTTCAAACATTAAATCATAGTCAGAAAGTAAGAAAAGTAAATTGACACACCATTGAAGAATTTATGCATGCATCTGATAAGACTACGAAAAGAATGCCGTCCAAGCACATGATACAACTTCAAACTTGAATTGCTTCAACCCTTATGGAATAACCAAATTCTATCATCAGCACAAGCTAATATTGGAGTTCTATGAATTAAGTAAAGTTTGAATCCCCTGCTTGTCGAGGGCGTCCCTAAGAACATTATTATCTGGATCTCCAAGTTGACTCCCTGCCCTTGGAAGCTTGAGCCCATTTTTTACTAAATTTTTTACATTACTAGCTCGATGACGGTTACATTCAAGCATGTGTGGAGAGAAGTGAAATCTATGCTGATGCTCTTGCACAAACGGAGCTGATTCCCAAATTCTTGCTATCTCACCCTCTTTACCATCATAGTGAGGCTGGCGTCCACAAGTAAAGGGCATTTTGTATTCTCCTTGCTCTTGAAGGTTTTGTAACTTGCATATTTTTCATATTTTCTTAAGAGGACATTCTCTTGTAAATAAAACAGTAGCAATCAATAGAGTGAAAGCAGGGATAGCTAAATGTAAATTTCAGGAAAAAGAACCAATTCCATGCAGGGGGATTGACTCATCCAGTTCCCATTGAAATAGGATCTACACAAGCAAAAGCACTTTCCATTCATAGATTATCAAGGGCATCCCAAAAAAGTGTGAGTCGAAATATGGCTTTCAAATTAAGTTCCGAATTAGTGTATGCTGCCAAAGGGAACAGCAATGTCATATACAAAAAGGAAGAGACTCTAGAATGGCAAGGCCATTAGAGACCTTGCATATTTTCGTTAATCCGTGAATATAAATATATATAGATTGACAGATTGGTTCGAATGGGTTTAGTCAAAGAAGATTTATCCTGTCCAGCCACATTCATTAACCACCAGAAAGGATGTTCTACCTAGTGAGCTAAACAATTCCGATTCTTGTTCTCATACATTTGTAGCCCCAGTGTCATAGTTTCCATGTGAATGTCCCCTGAGATAAAGTGTCATAGCTCAGAAAGGTTCCAATATCCAGATTCAATGGCAACTTAAAAGATCTCAATCCAAGAAGTTGATCTGAACATCCAGATTTCAGTTTTTTTTCTAATTAGAAACGGCCTATCAAATTTTTTATTCTCATTTCGCTTTGGCTAAAGAAAACAAGCATACAACAGAAAAGCTGATCAACAACAGAAAAGCTGATCAACATAGAGCTGGCTGTCCAACATATAGCTCGGGGTGCTTTTAGCCAGGAAGCCAGTCTCTAGTTTGCAGGTGGTAGCTTGTGAGCGCAAGGGCCAAATCCTCAACATGACCAGTGCGCATGTACATATAATAGCCGCATTATTGGTAGTTCATGTCCCGCATTTTAAAATACTAGGCAAGACGGTGAAGTCCACTACATTCCATAGAGTCCAACTCCACTATGGAACATGCCAATTCTATTGGCCATTGTCATCTAAGTAGAGCCTGCTCTAATGGCCTCTTCTATCCAAGTAGAGCTCAACACTCACATGGCCTCTTTCATCCATGGAGCCTGCAAATATGGCCTCTTTCATATACAAAGCCTGGCATTCATGCAGAAAAATCTCACAAAGAGTCCATTCACATGGCTTATTTCATCCATAGAGAACCACACTCCTGAGAGTATAAAATATAAGTACTCATACACATGGGAATGTCTGATAGCTAAATACCAAAGACCAAGTGGTGAGACCTTTAAAGCCCACAAACTTGAACTTAATTTTTATGGCCTCTTTCATCGACAGAGCCTGCAAATATGGCCTCTTTCATATACAAAGCGTGGCATTCATGCAGAAAAATCTCACAAAGAGTGCATTCACATGGCTTATTTCATCCATAGATGACCACACTCCCAGAAGCATAAAACATAAGTACTCATACACATGGGAATATCTGATAGGTAAATACCAAAGACCAAGTGGTGAGACCTTTAAAGTCCACAAAACAAACAACAGACTTGATCTTAATTTTTATGTGAAAAGATTCCCCAAAGTATGAAAACAACAACAAGATCACCTGCACTTCACATTGTAGAACTTGTTACTCCACACTAATGAGAATGTACTAATCACAACGTCCGTTCCCTTCCTCAAGAACGCACTAATCAACAAATGTATAGGTGCATAAAGCACATGTGTGAGTATGTTAGTGGTAAGAGTGAAGAACAATCAATATTTAGAAGGAAGTTGACAAAGCGCAACTAAAGAATGAGGTTTGCAAGTAGCCACTGGGCATGATCAAGGTTCTACAATGGAAGTCCGACCGTATGTCTCAAGGTTCCAATCTTATGCTAGGAGTTTACAAACACCAGAGACCAGACCTCCTCAAACTACATTTTTTATTTTTGTAGTTTCTTACATCAGATGTTGAACTTTTGCTCATAGACGTAGGAAGCTTGGTGGAGGGTGCCAATCCTGCCATAAAATCTCACTCCGGAGATCCTGGAGCCAGAGCCAGAGCCCGAGCCCGAGCCTGAGCCCGAGCAGCACCCGCTCCCCCACAAAGTGGGCTCGATCCCTAACTAAGAGGGACCTTGATTGCTTTGAAAGAGGCATTGAGATCCCACTGAAAATGAGGGGCAATCATGGTTTCAAGGAATCTTGTTCCAAAGGGAAGCTTCAGAAGTTCTTGAATTTTGAGCACAATGTCTTTGGCTTTTGTGCTATTTGTTTACTTTTTGACAATTTTCTAAGGTATGCCTATGGAAGATTTCTGTTTTTCGTTTTCATGGTCTTGGGTTGTATAAATGGTTCAAAACTAGAGAATTGAATAGGAAACTCCTGAGTCTAAAAGAGTACAGTCGTCAGGGTCGTGCAGAACCCCGAGGTTCTCACTATAGTGAATGGCCCTGTCTCGTCCGGTTAGACTCAAGCACTTCCTAAGTTTGACTCATATCATGGCCCCCATCTCATTTTCCTAAAACTTTTATGGGACTTTCAAGCTATAGAATACTACTCATTGTGCATGTGCAGATAAAGCTAAAAACTGGATTATACATTTCTCAATTTTTTAAATCACTTCAAAAAATAATATATCAAGCTGCTCTAAGGCCTGCTTCTTGAACTATGCTTTTGCTTCAAGAAATCAAAACTTTATCTCTCAATGGGTTGACTTTTGAACTACTTGCCAAAATCTTTTTTGTATTCCTTGTTGAATATACGGCCAAAACTTAGAAGAGCACCATTCTACACTATCATGAAAAGCCAAGGAGCTAAGGAAACTCGAATGAGCATATGCAAACTTATCCTGAGAGTAGCGAGCTGACTTTGGAGACTTCTAAGCTGCTGGCAATACAACAAAAGGTAGGAGGATAAACCCCACAACAGTATTCTTTCTTTCTGTCTTTTTTTTCCCTTTTTTTTGGGGGGGGGGGGATGGGGGATGGGTTGGAGGGGGGCTACATCTGCAGTTGCAAATCAATGACATCTAAACTAAGATTTTCAGCATACAATAAAGGCTATGTTGCATCTTTATGTCACGTTGTGTCCACCTGACTGAATTAATGAAATGAACGATGTGACTCAAATTGTTTCCATTGGAAGTTACAATATGACCGATCAAAAGGAAAAAATGATGTGGGTGCATAACATCTTCTTCTCCAACTTTTCATAACATAATTTTCAGATCAACAATCACATTTCCACCCTCTCAAATGGGTTATGCCCCCCATTTTTTCATAAAATTTGCTAATATTCTCAGGTTAATCGTCGTTTCATAATCAGTATAAAAGCAAAGAAATCATTGGAGAAAGATAAAGAAGCAGTTCATGAATGACTTTCTGTAATTAACTATCAACAGTTCTTCATTGCGATGTTATGTTTTCCTCTTTGAAAACAGATTGGCAAAAAAGCAAATCCAAGTACGTTTTGGTAAAGGTAGTTCCGCAAAACAAGTCTATTGGTTTCTACCAAAAATTTAGAAAATATGCAGTTTAGTGACACTGTACCTTTGGCTCTGAAGTAGTAATCCGCATCGTAAGTAGAACCCTTTCTAAGCTTCTTGAGACTTCTTCTTCAGTTTTCCCATGAATCAGTAAAAGTTGACCTTTTGGCTCTGTTGAAGGAAGTTAAAAACCCAGTAATGTACCACATTGTATGACCACTATGCACATAAAAGGTAAAAAAAGGGAAATATCACATACTTCCTGAAAAACGATTAATGATCATACAATTGTCCAATGACACGTCCAAAGAAAAACTAATAAGGAATCGAGAAACCATAACATAGTAAAGTTGAAAGAAATCTGCGATTCCCAACATTCAACAAAACTGGACTCCTATAGGATTGAACAAAATTCCAAGTCATGCATTGAGAACACTTCATCAGAACGTTAAGCACACAAGACACAATCCATTAATATATATAAAGAATATAGATTTCAGATTATATATAGTACATTTTGTATTATGTATCCATGTGTGCAGCATGTTTTGTACCCTTAAAACAGTTGTGTATTATATATGCTGCCACAACGACAACCAATTCAGTTACTAGTTAGTGGATTCATAATTGTGTTTATATATCTATATATATAGGGCGAATACAATGAAATGGTTTTACATAATATAATACAATCGCCAATTCAAAAAACATGTTAGGGCATTTCCAAGTCCCCAACTTATTCACGCGCACTCTCTTAACCTCAATGATCAATCTGATTCCTAAAGTGGATGCACCTAGGGTGATGAAAGACTTTCGACCTATAGGGTTGTGTAATGTCTTCTACAAAATCATCAGCAAAATAATTTCTAATCGCCTACGAGTTGTTCTTGCTAATTTTATTGACCCTAAGCAGGCTGCTTTTTTTAAAGGTAGGCTTAACACTGATAATATTCTCACGGCAAACGAACTTATGTCTCTTTGCTATAGAAACTCAGATCGGCCTAAAATGTGTCTGCAAATCGATTTGAGCAGTGCATATGACAGAGTATCCTGGGATTTTATAGTGGGTACGATGCATGCTTTGGGTTTTCCTGACTTATTTGTTTCTTGGGTTCACTTGTGTATTTCCACCACTTCTTTCTCTGTCCTGAGGAATGACTCGCCCAAAGGTTTTTTTAAAGGTAAGAGAGGCTTGAGGCAAGGGGACCCTCTATCTCCTTATCTTTTTTTGTTGGTCATGGATTTTTTTAGCAGACAGCTTGATTGTGTTATGTTGCAAGGCATGGTTCCCAGAGGGTTTCCTTCAAGGTATGACTATGGGGTCTCTAATCTCTTTTATATTGATGATGTGCTTATTTTCTGTGAGGTATCCATCTCCACTGCCACAGCTATGCGTGAACTTATTAATAAGTTTGAGAGGAGCACGAGTCAGATTCTGAACTCATCTAAAAGCAAGGTCTTTTTCTTTAGTGCACCACGGGGGGGATGGGGAAGAATTTTGAGGGAGTTAAAGTTTGTTGATGGGTTATTTCGTGGAAATCTGAGGCACAGTTATTGTCATAGTCTGGTGGGCAAGGTGTTCGGTTCGGGTATTGGCAGCCTTTATGCCTATCATATGCCGGTCGACTTTAGTTGCTTAAGTCTATAATAGGGGCATCATCGGTTTTCTGGTTATTATCCTTTATTCTTCCGAAGAGAACACGTAATATGATAGAGAGACTACAGAGAAACTTCTTATGGGCCGGGGAAGTAGAAAAAAAAGGTGCTCATCTTATAAAATGGAAAACGGTGTGTCTCCCTATGGCTGAAGGAGGTCTTGGGGTAAGAGATATGGAGGATTTCAATATCGCAGGAATGATGAAGCTAGCATGGAGGATTTTGGAAAACCCATCCTCGTTGTTGGCACAGTACTTCAAACATCGATATTTTGGAAATTCCTCTATTTGGGAAGCTGAAGGCAGAAGAGGATGTTCTCATTCATGGAAGGGGATTTAGTTGGCTTATTTCATTTGAGAGGTAAGGTACAATGGAATATTGGAAATGGTCAATTGGTGGATTTCTGGATGGACCCATGGCTAGCAGGTAAGCCACTTTCAGACCTCCACGATGTTAACATTCAGGAGTATATGGGGGCTGCTGTAGGGAGGAGGGTGTCTGACCTTATAAGAGTTCCTAAAGCTTGGGTTCTGCGGCATCCCGCATCTAATTCTTTGAGGAATATATGGAGAGAGGTTGAGAATTATACTCTTCCTCTACAGCCCAAGAAGGATTCACTGATCTGGATTCATTCCGTTGATGGATTATTCTTTATTAAAAAGGCATGGGATTTTATTAGGCATCAAGGTTCATCACAGCCTATCTTCCGTGCACTTTGGTCCTCCAAATGCTACCCAAGGGCGAAATGGTTTTCATGGTTGGCCTTGCATAATCGATTACCCGCTTCATTCTTACTACAGCAGCGAGGCATGCAACTGGATTCTTTATGTCCCTTTTGTAGTAACCATGATGACAATCTTTTTCATCTATTATTCCAATGTGCCTTTGCGCAGGGTGTCTGGATATCACTCGCTTGGAGATGTGGAAAAAGGTTTGTCCTTGGTACCTCTGTCCCTGATTTACTTAGATAGTGGTTGCTTTTCAAGTTTAAATCACATGGACTTCGTAATATTTGATCTTCCATCTATTTTACTGCTATTTGGTTTTTATGGGAGGAGCGCAACAGAAGAATTTTTGAGTCAAGACCTACCAGGAGAGAGCCTATTGTGAAAAGAATTATCATGCATGTTCAGACACTAGCAGAGGTTAAGAAGTGGTCTTTCCATTTATCAGAAAAGGCCATCATTGGTAACCTTCAGATAACTTGGCAGCAGCAGAGGGCTGAGCCTTTTACTTTGGTAGCGTGGTCTTTTCCTGAGACTCATTATTACAAACTCAATATTGATGGTGCTCCCTTGAGAAATCCAGGTTTAGCAGGTGGTGGTGGAGTTATCAGGAACAGTGTGGGAGGTTTTATTGCTGCTTTTACAAAGCATTTTGGTTTTGCTTCTAATAACCATGCAGAATTCTTGGCTTTTGAGGAAGAAGTTCAATTGGTTATTTAAAGTAATTGCTTTCCAATCCAGATTGAAGTGACTCGGCCTTGCTTGTGAGCGTCATTCAGAATCGATGCAATGCTCCATGGAAACTTAAGACGTTTGTTGACAATTGTTGCACCAGACTGTCTTCTCATCGATGGTCCATCACACATGTCTTTCGTGAGGCTAACATGGTTGTTGATGCCCTAGCTCAGAGGGCAGCTGCTAGCCCTGGTGCTACTGTGTGGCACCATAGACCACCACATTTTCTTTCCTCTCTTTTATTTCATGATCTGGCACAATTGCCCTACCATAGGGTTGTATCTTAATTGTTTTTCTCTGCTTTTTTATTAATGAAAAATGGGTAGGGGGCCTTCTCCCCCACTGACTTACCCAAAAAAAATGATCAATCTCAAACAGAAACCCCAACTTATTCACGTGCAGTCTCTTAACCTCAATGATCAAACTCAAACATGTTAGGGCATTTCCAAGACCCCCAACTTATTCTAGGATTTACACCCCAGAAAAGACCCAAATGAATCTTGCTCCAACATGAATGCAAGCTCTCCATTTGGTGGGCATTCCGATCTAGGTTATTCAGAACTCAAAATCAACTTTTTTTTTTTCCTTTGTAAAATGGTTTATCTCATGATGATAAGGCCACCTACAAAATTTGGGGTAAAAAAAAACCCCCTCAAAGACAGTGTGATCCCTGTCAAATGGAATCCTACATTCATTGCATTAACAAAGAACAACTTTTGTGAGTAGCTTCAAGTTTTTAACTTTTTGAGAATGTTAATAACCATGAGAGGAGTTCATGTTAATATTTGCGTTCAACAAAATGCCCCTAACATCACGTTTGCAGCAAGTTTCATTATATTATTATGGAAACATTACATGAAATCACTTCACAAAAGAACACACACACACAACGTACAAAAAAATGGTAAAATTTAGCATGAACCGCTTAAAAATTATTTAATTTCATAATAGCGCACCCCCCCCTAATTTTTCTTGTAGCACGGCATTAATTTTGGTTAAGTATGTATCATCCACCCTGAAGTTGAAGGGTAAGTTCTATAGGACAACTGTGAGACCAGCTTTGCTTTATGGGGCAGAATGTTGGGTGGACAAAAAACAATATACCTACAAAATGAGTGTAGTGGAGATGAGGATGTTGAGATGGATGAGTGGCATGGCAAGAAGGGATAGAATCCAAAATGAATCCATTCGGTAAAGTTTTGGTGTGGCACCAATTGGCGATATGATAAGAGAGAGTAAACTTAGGTAAGAAGACCATGTGTGACGTCGACATAGTACAGCACCTGTTAGGAGGTACGAGTTAGTTCAAGTGGAAAGATTGAAAAGGGTAAGGGATTGGGCCCAAAAAGACATGGTTGGAAGTAGTCTGGAAAGATATGGGGACTTATGGCCTCACTGAGGGTATGTCCTTAAATAGAGCAGAATGGCAGATCAGGATTCGTGTAGCCGACCCCAATTAATTGGGAAAAGGCTATGATAATGATGTATCATCCACCCCATCCTCACATCTCGCCCCTTCTTTCTTTATTTTTACCTCACAAACTCATGCGAAAAATTATTTTTACCTTAGCAACTCCCCTTCCCCATCTCTTGCTTTTCTAAGAGACAAGAAGAGAGTGGTTGGGGAAAAATTGTATATTTTGTTTGGAACAGTTATTGGGATAAAGATAAAAATAGAAGGGCAAGCTAGTGAAGAGGGGTGGGAGGATATATATTTCTAAAAGTTAATGCTGCATTAAAAAAAAAAATGAGAAAGTGGTTATCATGAAAATGTTTTTTTTGGAGGGGTCTATACAAAATTTTCCCCAAAATAATATATTTTACAAGGATACAAAAGGGTATGTGTTGTGCATAGTCGGATGACAATGCATATAGTTCGAAGGATATGCAGTTGGAGCACACCTACATGTAGGAACCTGCTGATAACAACTAGATAATAATTTCTTTTGCAGAGTATTTACTCAAATTTCACCCATAAAATGTGTAATATCTTCCCACTTTGAAAATACAAGAAGGCAAAGCAAAAAGCGGACTTGTAGCAGAAAATTCAACTTATTCAGTGCTGAAATTACACGAAGGAAATACATCTGAATTACCTCAAATTTAACATGCAACATATAGCAGACGACAACCTCTATGTTTAGAGGTTGAAATAATCCATATTCCAGCTGAAACAACAATCAAGTACTTTAGGATTACACATGGCTCCATCATCCTAGAAGGGTTGAAGATGAGTGTATGAGCATGATAAAGGGGTGGGGAACTAGGAAAGGAGGTCATGAACCCACTTACGCCTCCTACGTGGGAATGAGGATCCCACTAAGCCATCACACTATTGGAGATATGACCCTGTGCGACCTGTTCAGTTAATATAGAATCATAAAACAAGGCATTCCTGTTTTGAGAATGCGCTATGTGCTTTACTGCCCCAGGGTGAGGTTCTCCCTAGTAAGTGGACTTGAGCAACCTACATGAGAAGAGAAGGATGCTTGCGCATGAAGTTTGGCAGATGCTGAGTTGTCCTTCTAAAAGACAAATCTACCACAAAAAATCAAAGTTATGGAATAAGATGGTTCATTTATTAATATAAATTGCCCAAATAGAGAAAACCCAACCTAACTTCTAAATTGAAGCATATAATTGATTTGAGGTTTTGTCTCCTTGTTCAAATGCATAATAATCAAAGACAATGAACCATATCAATGAGTTAGTGAACAGATGAGTTCAAAGAAATATATCTTTACCCCAGGCTTGATGACTCAGCTCACCTCAATCCAATGTGTGCACACATTTGCTAAAATATCACCTAGCGTACTAGAAGATAAAATATCAGACATAGGTGGGACGCCCTTAAGATCTGAACTTTAGTTAAAATTCAAGAGGTGAGCTTGTTGAGTGTACACTAGTCGTCAACCTTTCAAGAAATATGAAGGTAGGTCTAGGGAACGAAAATTCGTCCACATTGGCATCAAGGCAGTCCAAGGGGCTTTCCGAATCGAATAGGACCTACAGTGGTCCTGCATGGTTTCGTATTAGGGCGTTCGTCTCAGTGCCCTAGGGCCACCTAGGCAGCTCATGATGCCCTTGCACTAGAGGTGGAAGAAGGCTCTCGGTCATGGGGCATTTTAGCATCACAAAACCCTTTTTTGTTCATTCGCTACTTAAAACACATTCTAAAAAATACAAGGGAAAATTTCATATAGAACCCTAATTCCTCGTATTATTTCATGGTAGACCCTCCTTCCGTTTTTCTTTCAAGCGGCATAAGAAAACCCCTAAAGATTTCACCATAAGCCCTCATCTCTTATCTCTCTCTTTTATTGACTTTTAATCATAAAAATTAGCCCCAACAAATCTTTTTATACCATTTCAACTTAAAAATGTCTATAATGGGTAGAAAGGGAAA
>NW_006494789.1:5188754-5204187 GCF_000471905.2 Amborella trichopoda
CTGCACCCAAACTGAAAGTACAAACAACTGTAATAAACTAAAATGATCTAAAGGTATCATCCATTCAAGGCTTGCTCCTCTTATTCTTCTCGATGGTTCATCTAGGATTTGTATCCTCCAAATAAATGTGTCCATTGGGAGGAATCGGCTGCTCCAAAAGAGGATGCCTTACCTCGTCATACTTTGCAAGTCATCGCCTATTGATTCTTACTCCCCCCACCTCCTGAACCTGAGGAGGTGGTTCGAAAAAGGGAGCAAACTAAAATTGTGTACCCCTTTTAAGAAGAATGAGTGGGCTCAAGTGTCTCAATTTTTAGCCCAATGGTCTTATAAAGCAAATCTGCCATTCAATACTAATAGCTTTAAGAGCTTCCAAGCTATGCTGCAAACAGTGGAACAGTTTGGGCTACGTGATAAGGGCCCTAGGCCTTATGAGCTCAAGGAACCCAATTGAAGGAGGTAGAGCTCAAGAATGAGTCCCTTAAAACCCACAGAGATACATAGGGCAAGAGTGGCATCACCATAGTGATAGATCATGGACCAATAAGAGGACTAGAAGCATTATAAACTTAATGGTGAATTGTCCTCATAGGTGGGGTGTTCATTGATGCATTTAACAAGATTCATCATGCAAATTTCACATTTGATTTAGTAAATAAGTGTATTGAGGAGGTAGGGCAGGCATATGTGGTGCAAGTAGTATTTACGAACATGGCTAAAGCCAATATGTTGGCTGCTGGCCATGGAGATGAAGAGGTCATGCATTTTCTAGTGCGTGTCGCATTTCATTGACCTCATGCTCGAGGCAATCAGCAAAATGAAAGTGGTGGAAGGAATACTCAAGACAGCAAGAACTGTTGCAGTTTCATATACAGTCACATACATGTCTCAACCATGATGAAGAACTACACAAAGAAAACGGAGAGTTGGTGACGCCAGAGGTCGCAAGGTTTGCTACTTCTTACTTGTCTTTAAAATCGATTTCAAAGCAAAAAAGTTGAACTCAGAATCATGTTTTTCTCTTCAAATTCGATGCACAGCAAGTGGTTCAAGGATACAAATGGGAAAAATGCATGTGATATTGTTAAGGCACCCCGGTTTTAGAATGGGGTGCACTACTACCTAGATCTTTTTTAGCCACTTCCAAAGTTTTGCGGCTTATGAATAATGAGATGGCTCCGGCAAAGGAGCATATTTACAAGGCAATGGAGATTGCAAAAGAAGAGACCAAGAGGATCTTGAAAATAGAGGAAAGTAAATATGCCCCTATTTTGAGAATTGTTAGAAAAGCAAATGGAATTCACAGCTGGAGAGGGCCCTGCACCTAGCAGGGTACTATATAAACCTATTTATTACCATTCTGATCCTAAGATAGAGTCTAAGGGTTATTTCATGTAACCAATAAGCCAGTGCAATTGGAAGCTCAACTAGATGTTCAAGGCAAAGTCTCTATGGATCTTGACAAGTATTGATATTCAATATGGACACATGGGATGGATATCACAATAGGGTGAAGGATGAAAATCTAACCATACAAGTTGAAAACTTATTTCTTGATGGTGTATTAATTACTTTAAGTACTTAGTTCTAACTTCTAACTTCTAACTTCGAAGGCCTAACTTGACATATAAATATATTCACAAATATAGACTATGCATCGTTGCTTCATGTTGGGCCAATCATGGACAGAGCACCAATTCACTTGTCGATGACGGCTCGACAAATTTAGAACTTGAACATTGTACGGTTTTGAGCGCAACTTCAACACATTCGAGACGATAAATTCTTAACTAACACATTTGCGGTTTCACCAATTGCCCTCGTCTCCTACAACCCTAACATGTATTTTATTATTTTGAGTCATAAGTATTTAACGCTGTAGTCATGCATTATGCAACACATACATACAAACAAGAGAAATAGGCCAAAAGAGACTGAATGACCTTATTTTCACGTGAAGCACAATACAATCAACTACATCGTTGTGAAAGAATATGGATGATGCCAACAAGTGGTTAAGAAAGAATTTGGGGATGAACTAGCATTCGCAGGAGAGAGCTTGACATGGACCCAAGTTCATAAGGCAGCTAGAACCGCATTGAGCTTATACAAGCTACGAGATCTCAAAGGAGAAGCGAAAGAGGACCAGGAGAGTAAGAGAGGAGGAGGAGGAAGATGACTTAGATGTTACTAGAGAAGAAGATGTATATGACGAGAAAGGGGGATGACTTTGATCATGATGGCTTGGCATCATAATCATATTCAAGTGCATCTAATGCTAGTCGTGGGGATGGATGTGTTGTTACAATAAAACCAATCTCAATTTTGAGTTAATCAGATTTGTATAGAGTTTTGCAATTTTGTCCTTTGAGTAGTGACTTTTTGTGAGTCGTGAGACATGCCTTGCAATGAAATATTAACACTTTTTGGTTTTGATACTTTCTATTGCTGTATAATAAATGAATTTTAGGCAATTTCACTTAGTTAAAGTTTTAGTCATTCAAATTCAAGTTTCAAAGTCATCTATGCTTAAGTTTGAACTACACAATAAAAGAACACAGACAAAAAATTGTGAAGCCATGTTTTTTAATGAAAATATATGATCGCTACAATCAATCAGGGAACGTTTAGTAACCAACAAAACTTCCATAACATCACATTCAAAGGCCTAGAGGCCCCCTCATTTTTGCAGGTCGCCCAAGTATCTTGATCCGCCTGGACCGAATCTGCGTTCCTCAACATTGGGTAGGTCTAATCTTTAATGAATTGAATGATATTAAAACCAATACAAATCGGAAAAATAGGAACGGACCGGGAACCAGGTGGGCATTTTGGGCAGTCTAATCCCAACACAGAACAGATAGACATGAATCAACTGGTCCCACTATGGCTTGAAAAAAAAAACCAAACTAAAATTTCTATAGTTTTCAAACCAAATATCATCATTTTGGGGGACTTTTCTCATTCTTTCGAAATAGTTCAGGATATTTTTATATATAAGGGGGTTTGAAGGTTAAAAAATGTAACTTAGAGAGAGAGAGCTACTTTGGCAATTTTTCCTCAAAGTGCAATTTTAAAGAGAGCTACTTCGACAATTCTCTCTCTCTCTCTCTCTCTCTCTCCCCTTGCCCCCCACCCAAAAAAAAAAAAAAAGGGCCCTTCCCCACCACCAAAAAAACCCAAATCTTTGGTCAAAATAAAGCACTTTTCGGAGAGGATTCGAGCTATCAATCCACCCTAGTTCAAATCCAAGAAATCTTATTACTCCCTATTGTGATTGGTTTGTTTTATGTCTACAAAAAATATAAAACTTTTTATATTGAAAGATTTTTCTAAGAAATGATTTACAAAAAAAAAAAAAAGAATAATGCAATGGGTTGTTCCATGTATACAATTTAATGGTTGTTTTTTCTGTAGTAAGTTTATTTGTTCTAATTTTACTTATTTGGTAGCTTATATGCATCTTTTACTATATAGATATTAGGATTTTTTGGATTTTCATTTGCATTTGCTTTTCTTATTTAACTTTATGTTCTTTAACACTTCATTTGCTTGTCCTTTTTATTTGCTTTCCTTTTTTCTTTTACTTTTGGTTCTTCAACACTTAATAGAACTATAGAAGATTCGAGTCGTCAATCTACCCAAGTTCAAGACCCAAGTGAGCTTATTGCTCCCTTTTGTGAGTTGTTTGTTTTATATCTAGAAAAAATAAAAAACTTTCCAAACATTTAAGGTTTTCCCAAGAAAGGATATTTTTATTAAAAAAAAATGCAATGAGTTGTTTCGTGTATTCAATTTAATGGTTGTTTTCACTTTCATAAGTGTACTTGTTATTAGTTCTACTTATTTGGCAGCTAACATGTATCCTTTTGTATATAGAAATTAGGTTTTTTTTTCTGGATTTTTGTTTTTATTTGCTTTCTAATTTTACTTTTGGTTCTTGTACACTTCAATAGAACTACTGAGAATGTTGAGATACAGACAAATGGCGTGTTATTATTTTATTTTGGTTCCTAATAATTTTCTAAAATCATTCAATTTTTCCTAGTTTTCATTTTTTATATTTGTTTTTTATTTTTATTTTTATTTTATTTTTACCAGGCTAATTGATGAGCAGGTCTATTCCGGCTAGTCCGATCGAACTGGTGCCCACCCCATTTAAACCTTCAATCCAATCTTGACGACCTTGAAGGACATTGATGGCATCATCAATTGTAATGTTTTTACGCTTCAATATCTATGTCAGATGGTTGTTTGCTTCTAACCCTAACGCTAAACCATTCCAAGTGTCTCATGCTAATCATAGATCCTAGTTTCTTCATTCACATCCTATTTCCACAACTCTAACCATAGTTAAAACACAACCTAACCATCAACTACAACCCAAATCCAAATCTCCTAAACTTAATACTGCAAAGGACACTCACCCCCCATTGGTGGACATTCATCCCGCATACACCCTCAGGTCCACAAAAACCCATGGACCCTCCCAAACTTCTAATAATTGAATACTACACCCCCTCCCTCATATTTTAACTCTCCAAATAACTATTTTAGCTTATATTCTTTATTATATTCTCACCTTTTAACCATCATCATCTGAGCCTTATTCCAACCATTTGGGGTCGACTACATGAGTCGTGTTCTGCCATTCTACTCTATTAAGGGCACATCCTCTGTCAGACCATAGGTCACCATATCTCGTCTCACTATTTCCATTAATGTCCTTTTGGGCCCTTGCCCTTGCCCTTTTAACATGGTCCACTTGAACCAAATTATAGGTTGATGCTGCACATGGAATGGCATGCGAACCCTTGCCTACTACGCACCACAACTGGCCATCGTTGCGGTGTCGCTTCCAGGGAACATTCTAACTAACCCTTGCTCATTTCTCACTGCACCTGGGTGCTAATACAATATGTCATTTTTTGGGAACACCTTAGAAATAACAAATAACATTGGTTTAAGATTCATAAAAATAGATGTAATAAAAGTTTTACACTTGCTACCAACCTAACACAGCCATCCTCCTTTACCCTAGCTTGGGTGCAACATGACCGGCATGGGACTGACCATCTCGGAGTTGATACCCCTCTCCCTTTATCGACCTCTTCCCCATCTCTTCATCTCTACCTACCCAACCTGTCACCCCTTTCTCTCTCTAAAATGATTCAAAAAAGAGAGCGAGAGCTTGAAGAATGGGTAGAGAGAGTTAATGAGGAAGGGGGTGAAAGAGTATGTGTGGAGGATGGGAAAGAGAGAGGGGGGAAGATCACAAAAGGTTTGAGATGAGAGAGAGGGAGGGAAGGATGGGGGGAGAGAGCGATGGGTGGGGCTTAGGGTTTCACAACCAGAGAGAGATAGAGAGGGGCATCTAGTTGCGTGGCTATAGATGGAGAAGGGGTAGAGAGAGAGGAGTTTCAATCGGTTATGAATTTAGGGAAGTTTTAAGGGACATGGGTTAAAGGTGGGAATAGAATAAAGAATAGGGTTAAAAGGGCATTTGGATCGTGAAAAAAGTGAAGGAGGGGGTTTAGTGTCCTATTATTAAAAGTTTGGTGCGGTCATGAGTTTTCCGTGGACTGGAAGGTGTACATTGAATGGAAGTTCACCAAAGGCGGATAGCGCCCTTTTCCCAACTTAATATTTGCATGATCAATTCTACCCTACCATAACCATTTTGTCATATGAGCTTTGCCATGTCATAGATAAGTCTATTTCAAATCTCTCATCTAATATATAAGTCTGGCTGACGTCATTACTTGTGAAATGCTAATCTACAATTAATCGACAATTTATTCCAAGCTTCTTTCTAAATCGAATTTTAATAGATACAGAAGTTCAGTCATTGATCACTATTTCCAAAAACAAGAAACCAGTCAAATGGATGAGTCAACCAGTATAACATGTACTTTAAACAAAGGATAACTCGTGAGTAAATTAGGAAGATCATATTAAAACCAATAAAAGATCCTGATGAGCAAAGTAACTCATAGAGCAAACACTCCTTGGATTTCAAGGCATATTTTAAGGTATTTCTGATACATCAGATGTGTATCTATATGAGCATCATATATGTTCAAGACCTACAATAACCTACAATCGATCATAGACATTGGGTTACTCACTTGTCTGTCTAAAGTGTGTTTTTACATTCATCCATTTGAAACCAAAACAAAATGGCAAAGGACGAGTAAAACCATATCAACCCCAATTCCAAGTTGCACATATTACAAAAGTACATCTGTTGTTCCACATCAAATGAATTTCAACTATCAAATATATAATAAAAATTCAAAAATATTTTTTTGGATTTATAAAGTTAAGATTTTGTTTCTACTTTAAAATAGAGAATATGAACAAACCTGGAGAAATGAAATTGCAAGAGAGTGCAATTTGAATGGCTGTATTCTGTTTATCACCAGTCAGCATCCAAAAGTTAATCCCAGCTCTTCTGAGTATATCAATTGTTTCTGGAACACCATCCTGAAAATTAAAAAGAAAAAGGAAAAAAATAGCATGAGGATAACTTTAAATGTAAGCCTATGGAAACACACCCTTTATGTGTATTCAACATTCTAAAGGTGTCCTTTAATTTCATAGTATAAAAGCAATGGAATGACCACGAAGTTCACACTACAGTAGCAATTTCTTTTAGTCCACCTGTAGACGATCTTCGATAGCAGTGATACCGAGAATTTCAAGATCACGCTCCAACCGCTGACAAACCTCGGCTATTTTCCACTAAAAAGGAGTAAAATAAATTATATCAATCACAGCTCATAATAGTCCGGACATAAACAAAGTCAGAGGGAACAGCATAGGGATATGGCTCACCTCTCTATCTACTAATGTACCACTTGCTTCTTTAAACAACAGTGACCATTCATGATATTCATCTTGTGTCAATTCACGCCATGCCAAGCAGAGAGTCCGTAACCCTAGTTGTGAATACTGTTCTACAGCTTCAACAAATGTCCTTATTTGTTGTCCTAAAGAGGAGTTCAGTATAACTAATCTTAGAAAACATGCACATGAAAAACCATACAGAGATGAGTGGCATACAAAACTAAAATACAAGCTAATCTTATTTCTCAACCTTAACAAACAAGAGAGAGAGATGAGAATGATAAAATTAACCAGGCCACCATGTACTTTTTTAATCAACTAATGAGAGTGGAATACCCCGAAAACAAAAAAAAGAATAATGTACAGATGTACAATATATACGTGGCCCTCAAACCTAACATAGACTTAAAGGTGCTCATCCATGTATTGCACAACACAAGGATGCTGGAATAAAAATTAGAGGCACAAAATACAAGCTCATGTGCTTTCTATTGTTTTGGACAATTAATCAGCAGTGTTTTAAAATGCGGTCGCATCGCTGCATATCCGGCCGCATCATGCGCTATGCACTAAGCACCGCATCAGAAATGACCGTATATAAGGTTTGGAGAGATGGGCCCTCATATGCTCCGCATCAGAGCCACATAGCGCATAGGGCGCATCAGGCTGCATAGTGTTCCGCAATTTTTTTTTCAAAACAATGCCCATCAGGGATGGGCAAAAAGGTCATTTTGACCTTTAAAATTTAGGGGAAAAGGTAAACAAAATTTTTGAGCCACATTCATGCTTTTTTGTGATCCAATTGATCAAAAGAAAAATTTACATGGAAATTTTTTTCGTTGGAGTTCTTCGATTTGTGCATTTTTTGATACTTGGTTATTGATATGTACCTTTTGGGTCTTGATTTGAGCAAGTTTAGGTGAACTTGGGACGACAAATCGACGGTTTCAAAGGCCTTGAAGAAATCGATACTTGCTTCAAGAACGGGTAACTTTTTTTTCCTTCTACAATAATTTTTTTTTGGGGCAATGTCTTCTTCCCAATCTTCTAGTAATAAGGATCCGGCTTAGAAATATGCCAAACTTAAAAATCCGAAAGATCGAAATTGTGTGATTTGCATGCTCTGTGGAAATACTTATATGGGTGGTATTTTTTGGCGAAAAGAACAATTAGCTGGTATTTATAGGAATGTAAGAGCATGCCCACAAGCTACCGTGGCGATAAAAAGGGAGATTAGAGAATACATGGATAGCTTGAAAAAAGAAAAAGAGAAGAAAAAACTAAAAGAAAATAATTAATTGATGATGTGCAATTATTTGATGATGATGATATATCATAAATTGCAATGAGGCAAGGAGTACTCCAATCTCAAGAGAGAGGGTTATAAATAATGGTGAGAGTATTGAAAACTAAACACCTCTCTCTAAGGGGCCAATAGATGTTTTTTTTCACCCCTAGCCCCGAAATTGTGGTTCAAAAGAAGAGGAAAAAAACAAAACAAACCACAATTGAAAATCGATATAAGAAAGAACAGAGGAAGTCGGTATGCAAGTTTATTACAAAGTGGCTTTATAGGGCCAGCATTCCTTTTAATATTATAACCCTCGATAGTTTTGCATGTATGGTCCAGGAAATTGGGTAATATGGCCCGGACTTGTTCCTCCTTCACTACATAAGGTTAGGGAGCCCTTATTGAAGGATGTTGTATTTGATGTTAACAAAATTTTGATTTCTCAAAGAGAAGGGTGGGAGAAATATGGGGCCACTATTATGTGTGATGGTTGATCCGATAGAAAGTAAAGGGCATTCATTAATTTTTTGGTTAACTGTCTTTTTTGTTAAGTATGTTGATGCATCAGACAAGTCTACATACTTATGTGGCTTCATGGATGGGATTGTAGAGTTTGCTAGAGAGAAAAATGTGGTACAAATTGTCATTGACAATGGTGCCAATTATGCTACAGCTGGTCATTTTTTTACTTTGAAAATGACGCATATGTTTTGGACTCCTTGCACAGATCAATGTGTTAATCTTATACTTAAGGAAATGGGTACAACATATTTATTTAGTGGGGTGATTTTCAGAGCTATTTTGTTTGTTAGATTTATTTACAATCACACCATGGTCCTAAGGATGATGAGGACTTTTACAAAGAACAAAGAATTAATGACACCAGGTATCACTAGATTTGCCACGTCATTTATCACTCTTTGAAGCCTAGCCAAGCAAAAAATTGCCTTGAGAATCATGTTTGCTTCAGAGCAATGGAGTCAGAGTAAATGGTCAAAGAATCGAGATGGGATAAAGGTTGAACAAATTATTCTGAGTACATCTTTTTGGAGTCAAATAATTCTTGCATTGGAGGTGGCTCACCTTTTAGTGAGAGTGCTTCGACTAGTTGATGGTGATATGAAACCCGCCATGGGCTACATACATGAGGCAATGACTATGGCAAGATCAGAGATAAAAAATGTTTTAAAGGGTGACGAAAATAAATGCAAGGCCATACTTGAAATTATTGATAGGAGATGGGATACTCAGCTTCACAGGCACCTCCATTCAGCCGATTACTTTCTAAATCCATCTCTTCACTACAAGCACCCATCCATTGAGTCAGATCGTGTAATAAATGGTGGGTTCTTAGATGTGCTTGAGAGGTTGGTTCCTGACAAAGATATCCGAGATGAGATCCAGAGCCATGAATTGATTAAGTTCAAGTTAAGCTTGGAAAACTTTGGGAGAGAGATTGCTATTCGAAATAGGGACATTACAGATCTAGGTAAAGGCTAAAAGTACCCTTACTTGTCTATGACTTTATGTATAGTTCCATTGTTTACCCTTAATTTTTATTTATAATCTAAATTATAAAATATTATACAACTGCATGGTGGGCATTATATGGAGGCGAGACACCAAATCTACAATGTCTTGCTATTCGAGTGTTAAATTATATGCAGCTTGTCTAGTTGTGAACACAATTGGAGAGCATTTGAGCATGTAAGTCCTTACTCCTTAATACTTATTTCTTTGATTTCAATTTTACTTTTCAATTTTCTAAAATCTAATTTATCTAATTTCAATTTTATACCACAGCTCTATACCAGAAAAAGAAAAACGTTGGAGCAGAAGAAGTTGAATGATTTGGTTTATGTGCGATATAATGAACAGCTTAGGAAGAGGTATCAAAAGCGCATGCAGCTCAGCCCTATTCAATTGTATTAAGCTGAAGGTGATTACACAAGTGAGTGAACCACGGATCCAAGACTAGAGCGTGTGTTTGAGGCTGAGGATCTTACATGGCTTGATGTCGAGCTAGCAGCAGGGGCTAATGAAGAAGATCGGCCTAACACTAGAGCACAAAGGAGTAGAGCTGGGCCTAGTCACACTCGTACAATAGCTCCAGAGGTCGAGGAGGAGGGAGCTGACTCAGAGGAGATCGAGGAAGAAGAATATGCGGAGGCCACCGAGGACGATATTGATGATGATACACATGAAGACTCTCAAGATGACTTCTCTGATTAATATTTGAAAAATTGACTTCAAAATCGACTCTCAAGATGACTTCTATGATGAATGATTGATTGTATTAACTCTTCTTGAGCTTGACTTCAAAACTCTTTAATCTTCATAAAGACATGGACTTTTAGTTTGTACTATCACTATTTTGTAACTTTAAAGTTTGTGGTTGCAAATTTGTACTTATGGTTGTTGCTTGTTGAATATTTTATAAAGCTAGTTTCAAGTTTCAAGTTTGTTATTTCTATCAAGGGATAGTACATACAAAATCTCTGACTGCTAATACTTTAGGAGTTAATGAATAAACTAAAATACCTACTATCACATATATCACCTCCATATTTTTTTCTATGCATTAACCTATTTTTTTAGATTTTTTAGAATTTTTTAATATTTATTGATCGCATCACCGTGATGCACCCGCATCCGGACCACATCAACCTGCATCGGCCCCCACACCGCCGCATCCTGCTTTTTAAAACACAGTTACTAAGGGGTCACATGAGCCATCTCAAGATCTTCCACTGGACAGGTTTAGAGAAACCATTGCATGAGTTCAAATTGAGGGGAACATTCACAATAATTCATCATGTCGCTTTTCTTCACATCTTCATAATGTGGAAACAATAGTTTGCCAAAACTGATTTAAAAAATCAATCTTGTGCGACCATGTAATCGTCCATCAAATGTGTCTACTACTATTTTACTTTACATAAAAGGATGGGGCAGTCTTATGAATGAGAGCTCTTGAAGTGTTACAGACACTACATCTAAATTATTGCCCATATGGTGATAACACAATTTTACCCTCCATTGTGTAAATTGGAATAGAACACACTTTCTCATATTGGGGATGAAACCCATAAAACATAACTAGATAAGATTAAAAGTCATAGGAATGTTTATCTCAAAAAAAAGACAGTCAGAGGAATGTTTGAAATTCAAATTTCACAACAAAAGGGACATCAATAGAGAGATTTCAAAATATATCCAAAGAGCTGAGGTTTTACATCAAAGAATAAATGAGAGATTGAATGGATTCCAATTCGAATTGGCAGGAAAGCTGAATTTAGATACAGATCAAGCAGTAATCCAGTGCAATGGTGGTTAATCTGAAACAGTAACAGCGATGAAATACAGTACTAGCCCATTAGGGGTCAATGGTTCTAAATCAGTTCAAGTGTCACCATGTCTAGTTTGAGTAGAATTTAACCTATGAGTTCAATAAGAATTGAAGAGGCATTTCTTGACAGCATAAGGTGGTATGCACAGGCAGTACTGACTCTAGGAGAATGTAGTCTAGGTTTTAGATGCACTAGGCACTTGCTCAGTGAGGTAATAAGTGGACAACAAGATCATGGAAGCTAGTGTTTTGTCAATAGCTAACATAGTTGAAAAATGGAAGGCCAAGACTGTGGAATTTAATGAGGCAGTATACATGGTTAATTATTGAATTTCAAATCATACATAGTAAGCACAAACATATATCCAATGTTTCAAAACGCGCTAGGCGGCACCTAGGCGGTTGAGGGGTCCAAGCCGCCCAATGCCTAGGCAGGCACCCAGAACCTCGGCAGCCCAGTAGAATTTTTGTTTTTTTTAGGTTTTTCTCTTTCTAAAATAAGCTCTAATGGGTTCTAGGTTTCAAATGAATCTAAAACCCACAATTTTGCACTTTTAGTATTAAAAAAATGACCCAAAAATACCCTCAACGAGGGGCATTTCAGCCCCTGGGCAGGGCGCAGGCCTTGGGTGGCTGCCTAGGCACCCAGGGATATCCGCTTTTTTTGGGCCCTAGGCCTAGGTGATGCGCCCAGGCCCCCAGAACCGCCTAGGCGGCCACCCAGACACTGGGCGGTCCGCTTTTTGAAACACTACATATATTACATATAATACATGTTCAAATGTACACTCTCTCATAGATGTGTTGATTTCATTGTACTACTGATGTAATACCATATTCTTTTGACAATTTAATATTACAAATACAAAAGCTTCATAAGGCACTCTGATGTTCCTGAACTCAAGCTTTAGTTGGAAGCTAAATTAAACCAATGTTAAGGTAGTTCCAACAAACCATCACAGGTCAATGAGCCCAATTAGAAATAAGCAAAAATAAACACAATACAACAGTAATGAACAGGAATACATGCAGAGGAAATTTTACCAAAGGAAATACGTGCATCTTTTGCAAGAATATCTTATTAAGTTATAAATCTTTCAGTAACTCTCAAGATTATCAAGATTAAACAATAAAATTACCGGAACATGCACAAGGAAGAATTGCTTCATCAGCCCCCTTCAAAAGGAGAATGATCTTTCCAGATTGGCAGTCCTTAACGACCACTGACATCCGCTTCCGATCAGAGGTGAACTCAAGAGTGTCCAAGATCTCATATTGCAATGTCAAAGCATTAAACTTCACTTCTGAAAAATATGCAGCCAACAAAATTTTATGAGTTGACTGCGACAAATTCCCAAATGTAATCACAATGTAGTGCCTCAAACCCCAAAGTTATATAAGAAGAAGAATTATTACGAAGCATATTCCCAGTTTTGTCAACAAGAACCATATGCAAGCGACCAGCAGCAAGAACAAGAGCTTCCTCATCCTGGGATTGTGCTTTATAACAGACTTCTCCATTCTTACTGCAAATTATTAGAGGGTATATAACATCTATTCAGTAAATGTTTCAGAACCTCATGCACATATGAAGAGCAGATGCAAGTGGACCAGATTGGATCACCTCTTAAGTGGTACAACTGTATTGCAAACTGCCATAATTGTAAGAAATTTGATAACCTCTGGACAATTGCAGCCAACAGCACGGAGTAATTCTACATCTGAAAATTAATTCAGGCAAGCTGCAGTAAATGTCCTGAATTTGTTCCATTACTAAGAAACAAAAGACAAGTTCAAAAAGCATTGCACCAACCACATGGAATATATTCATTTATTGATGCACTAGTACAAAAGATATCATCCAGAAGTAGACATGAGCATCTACCAAATACAAACTTTACAGGTGAGACTTGAAAGTCCATTTAGGATAGATAACGTAGGGAAATTTGAGTCTCCTTCATTGCATCATCATCATCATCGAGCCCTATCCCAAATATTTGGGGCCAGCTATCAAGATTCATGATAGGCAAAAGTTCTCTGCTAGCTGCTAACCTAATACAAACCTCCTCCTTTCTCATCCAAGATTTGAGTCTCTCCCCCATTGCATGGCCTAGCAGATTTTTTTCTACCTACATGCTTCGCATGAGAGAAACAAGAATGTGATCCATTCGTCAAGAAAATAAGATGCTTCAGGAACTTTTAGGCTGTGGATAACTGCAAATCATATATTTACAATGTTATACTCAAAATGTGCCGAATGCAAGGACAAGAGGAATCTCATTATTTTCGTGTCCATACCTTGGTCACCATGATGCCACATGCCTCTACATATGTTAATCAATATGATGGCACATGGTCACCACGGTGATGGGTGGTCACCATGACGACAAGTCTATACATAAGTCATTTATGGTGGTCGTACATAAGTCATTTATGGTGGTCACCATGATGACGTGCAGTCATGATGACATGTCTATACTCCATACAGAAGTCATTTATGGATATTCAAAGCTCTTATGGTGATGTAGGAAACTTAGGAGCTAATAGCTTTGAGAGGGTAGGTTATATTGTTGGTATAGATACCGATCTCTTAGGGTACAACTCTTCTACAATTTTACAATGAGACCAGTATACACCACAATTGCATATACTTTTCTTCAAAAGTTAATAAACTCTCACTGATACGATTATTCTTGCAACTCAATTATAGCAAGGAAATAGGATCAAAAACATACCCAACTTCATTTTCCATTTATTTGGACACAATGAGATTGCATACATACGAGACAATTTACATTGATGTAAAATTCACCTTCATACAATTTCTCATAAAATTTCATCAGCACTTTCTAATACAATGACAACTCTAATGCGATATCCTTTAATATGAATACCTTAACAATGTGAACATGGAAGACATAAGTCATGGGAAGCCAGAACCTAAGTAATTTGCCGAGGATTACCTCAATATACACCCCATACCAGATTTCTACTCCAAAGCACGACAGATCCCAGCCCTATCAAACTCAAATTATGGGAAGCACAAAAGAAGCTTCAAAGACACACTATGGGATCATTTTGGAGACTGATTCATAGCAGCAAGAGAGTGGAGAAGAAAGGGTCGTGCATGGTTCAAATTGGGCTTCATTTTGATTTAAAACAATGTAGTATAGACCTATAAAAGCATAGTGAGGGCTTGTAAATTATGAACCACAAAGCACCATGGGAGAAAAAATAAATTGCTGTAAATGCTGTTGTGGCAAGTTACAGCAACATAAAGATGGCATGGAGCTCCAACATGAAAACTTTGCATGGAGCTCCAACATGAAAACTATGGACCATGCTGTAGGCATGGGACAAGGGGCTCGTGAAGCATGGTCATCGTGTGGGCTAATGGAGCTGACTCTCTCACTAGGGTATGCCACTCTCTCACCTCTCTCTCTTCTCAATAGGGCGTGCCACTCTCCTTTCACTCTCTAGTTTCTCACACACCATGGTAACATTACTCTCAAATTGGACGGTTTGAAGTGTGAGAGGTTACCCCTATTTATAGGCTTTGGATAAGAGTATGTAGAAGCTTCGCATGAACATCATTTAGGGCTCTGGATCTACGAAATATATGGGGTGAGAGAGTCTTGATCCTAACCATACAATCCCTTACTAGCTATTATAGATCAAGGGTTGGAAATTAACACCATTATCCCGTGGCCAAAAATCAAACCCAGATTTCCTTCCATTTTGAACTTATTTTTTCCACCTATAAACACAGTCCTAATCAAGGATAAATACATTTAATCAAATTTGAATTTTGGCACAAGACCCAAATACCTATGATAAAAAATTTCAATTCGAGAGAGAGATCATGTAGAGAGGGATGTGCCCCTAAGTTTGAAATAGTTTTCTCTTTCTAAGGTGGAAATTTGAAATAAGATCTCTCTCTCTCT
>NW_006494789.1:5204594-5224772 GCF_000471905.2 Amborella trichopoda
ATATCTCTCTCTCTCTCTCTCTCTCTCTCTCTCTCTCTCTCTCTCTCTCTCTCTCTCGCACATAGGATTTACATGCAATTGCCACCCAATAAATATATATGTGACATCATACGCGTGTCATACACATGATTCGTGTGGTTTTCACATGCGCGAGTCATGTGTGGTAACATGTCGGACCTATTGGCTATTTAGGCGCCTCATGTGTCTAGACTCCACATGTGTGCCCTCATTTGAAATTTCTAAAAAGGTTTTTATGCCTTCAAAATTGCCTAAATAAAGTTATTTCACACTCTCAAAAAATGCTAAAAATCGTTTTTAAGTTTACTTCATGAAAATAAAATCATTTGGGCAATAGGAAAAATTATAGAGGGAAAATAAATACCATCGGGGTTTGATACAAATGCATAATACTAAGGCACTCAACTTGGGCTCATCCCCGAACCCTTAACCATTTTCTAAAATGAACCCAATGCAACCCATGATCCACAGTCGTAAGCAGGGGGTTCATATTTGGTCCATTAAAGCCTCTATAGATGGTAGAATTATGGGATGGAGTGGACAACAGGTGCACCCTCAATTCACAAGCATCGCAAGCAGCTTGCCAAACACAATTATGAAGTTGCAAGGGTTCCTCTCTAAAGCACATGTGCATGCTCCCCATTCGGTGGATCAACCCAAACAACGACTTCCCAAAACGGATGTCATATGCGCATGCTGTGGGTTGGCAAATGTCAGGGTATAGGCCCTTGTCATGGCCGAGCCTGCCTACACAAGTATATAAACACATATCACAAATCATATCCACATCAAGCCACAAAACTAAATGCCCTGGCTAAATACGTCCATTGGGCTACCACCGGCCTCAACCACGGGGTAAACCCCAACCCTCACAGCAACAACATGGCTATATGCCCATGCCCAATGGATCCAAGGTTTTCTTGACTCCTTTAGACACCAATCCAGGGCCCCAAACAGTAAGGCCCAGTGAGTCACTCAAGTCCTTCTTGGGTTCCACTGGAGTTAACAACTATAGTAGTGTCAAGGCCTTGAAAGACCACACAAATCCAATATACATAAGGTTTGGGGCTTGCATGATGAGGGCCAACCATGCTAAAACACTCAACTTCAATCTATGGAGGAAGATGGAGGCATCAGTAACTTTCTTGAATAAAGGTGACATTCATACTACATTGCCTCAAACATTTATATTTTACTAACTTCTATATCATAAAGACAAGGATTTGATGGGCCAGTGTTGGGTGATTATATAACATAGTAAAATACCACTTGTCTCAACCTTCATGCAGCAGTACTTTTATGTGCTTAGATGTCAGTGAAATTAATCAGTAAAAAACCTATTTCTCAATGCTTTTCACTACCCAAAAAAATTACAAGTAGGTATACAGATCTAAGAACAAAAATAAAATATGATAGAGGATATGAACAATAGAAAGGCTAAATCTGAAGAGCATGAGTAAAATCAATTACAATTTGACTGCATTAATCACGGAAACTAGCACCAATTACTTAAGACAATTGTGCCAAAATCAAATGAAAATCAAAGATATTGCACCAAGGGTGCTTGTACAAAATCACCGATGCATGCACAAACTACTAGTTAATTTCCAGCTCTTATTCCAAATTGAGATGCTAGATACTCAAGATTATGAAAGATTCTCATCGGTTCATTGGACTGAGTAGAGGAACAGGAAACCCCAATACACAACATTCCAGAGGATCCAATAATCAAACTGCACAGCAGTTAGTTCACCAACTCAACTTTATCGTCAGAATACATTCGAGTAGCAAATAGAATAATAAGAATGACACTTCTAAAGACTGAGTATTGTGTTGCAATGATTGTCGTTCAGAAAGGAAAAAAAGACCATTAATAAAAGAACAACCATGAGGAGAACATATACCAAAACAACAAAAAAGCATCAGGACAAACCATCTTTAAGAAACACAAGGAGCGGAACCAACCTTTCAATGCATCTCCAGTTTCATTGCCATAGTAAACACCATTAATACAACATCTTCTGAAAATCATTTTGTTTTCAGTAAGAGTCCCTGTCTTATCAGTCAAAATGTACTCAACCTGCCCCAAGTCCTCGCTGATTCCTGTACTGCACAACGATAAGGGTATATTATTGTCAATATTAACCACCAATTTCCGAGGCTTAAAATGAGCTATGCCAACTATCACACATGTAACAAAAATGCCATAATTAATGGATTTAAAAGAATGTGTTTCAATTTACGTACTTCGTAGCATGGGCATGAGTACCACTATCTGGGTCGTACATCTCCTCATCCCAATCAATAAATTTGGCATATAAACTCTTCACAAGATCTAAAGATACCTACCAAAAAGACAAAATGGATTATGCATATGTGTTAATGCATAGAGATATCATGTTAAAACCACTGGCTAAGTTTCAAGAGCAAAAGTGAATGATTTTAAATAGATACCTACCAAAAAGAAAAATTGATCATGCATGTGTTAATACATACATAGATAATGTTAAAACCAATTACTCAGTTTCCAGAGAAAAAGCAAAATGATTTTAAGCGAGACCACCCCTTAGACAAGAATGTGTGAAATGCAAAAGCAAAAAGATTTTAAGTGAGACCAATCGTTAGACCAAAATGTGTGCAATGCAAATAAAAGCTAGCAGCCAAATAATCTGGATCACGCCCTCCCTCCCTCCTTATCTATCTATCTATCTATCTATGTTCTAGATATCTATCTATCCATGTGTGTGTGTGTGAGTGTGTATATATATGTATGACTCATGCATCTAAATATATATATATATATATATATGACTCATGCATCATGGAAAGCGAAATTTATTCTACAAGATCTGGTTTTGCACCTAAGTTGCATAAAATGACAAGCTATACGGCATTATGTTTCCTTACTATTTTTATCATCATGACAAAGTGCAATTGAATGGAAAAATTATTAAAAGAAAATGCTTTCTATGGGCAGTTGCAAGGCTTATTTGAGAAATGGCATCAAATTTGATATGGCAGTACTCCTCCCCTGTACTTCAATCTAGCAATGTAAGTCTATGTCATTACCATGAAGAACATTCTATCTGCAATATTCTATTCAAACGAATTCATGAATAAAAGAAAATTTGTGTATGGGACATTCTACATTTATTTTTGCGTTTTCGATTGATTCCCAAATATGAAATGTCCTTAGGGATAAAAATCAATACTACTAAGCGTCTTAGGGATATGTTTATTTGGTTGCATGCCGTAATACCCCCAAATAGTTGGGATAAAGCTCGGATGATGATGATGGTGGTGGAGATGTATGCCGTAACACCCATAAAGGTATTTGTTTGGTACTTTTAAATTCATATGTACATATAAGTAGGATCAACGCCTTAATATTAAGTTCATGAGCACAAGAGAAGCTATCTCACAGTGTCTAACACAGCAAGGCCAGATTTCAGGAAAACCACAGAGGCAAACACTAATTCAGCAATTGAGTGTTGGAACCGATCAAAACTATCACTACTCAAGGGTTTTGGCAGAATTTTTTATATTTTATTTGTTTAGTGTTCTAGTTCACCAAATGGGGTTTCATTTCATTTTCCTTTTCTTTTTTTCTTTTTTTTTGATAATCTTTTTGGGTGAAAAACGCATCATGGGGTTTCACTCATATTTGCAAGGACTTGGATCAAGGTCGTTTGATCCGTTTCTATGAGCAATGCAATGCATATGTTGAGTAACCATATCTTGACAACGTTCAGATTAGAAACCACGGGAAAGTCGTGGAGTTTACACTAGTACCTTCACTATTTACAAAGCCATTCACACTGGGTGAACATTCTTTCTCACAGATTAGGTGTCCCTCCCAATACTTCCCAAGCCATAACATAGGTGGTATCCAATTTACTTATTGCAAAGCATTAGGACATATGAAGATGTCCCCAGCAAATTTAAGTTGCAATAGTCAAGAACGTGCATGTGTTGTTGCTAATGCCATATACCCGATCTAAATACTTGTAGATTATCGCCCTCCATGCTTTTAGTCCTACGTGTTGAAAGTTCAACAGTAAGTTAGGGACATATATGGCATAATTGATTCTAGTGGGCTATGTTTGAGTAATAAACTTATACAAGGGTATTTTATGTAACTTTTCAAATGAGTAATAATATAAAATATATGCTGATCCCAAAAGAGGGGCCACAACATTATCTTTCTCCCATCTCTCTCTCTCTCTCAATTCCTCTTCCTCCATCTAATACATGATGAGTAGTATAGATCTAGATTATATTTTTAAACTTGGTATCAGAGCAAGATCGAGATTCAAAAAAGTGACAGTCGAGTGGTGAAACACTGGCCATGTAACTTCTTTTGTGGAAGGCCTTAGTAGCAATTTGGGTAATCTACCTTGAGAAGAATAACAAAATTTTCAGGGGGGAATAGAAGATCGCCGGCTTCAGTGGTAGACAAGATTACAACACCGGCCACCTTTGGGGAGACCAATCACAAATATTTCGGCAGCTTACCTTCCTCATCTTTCAACCAGAATTGGCAAGCTTTACTCTACTCCAGACCAACAAACATCTCCCGGGCTTCTTTATAGACTCCACCACTAACTCTCAATCAGCTGAGGCTTTGGCCCTCCTGGAGAGCCACAAACTATTCGAACCCCATTGGAGCCAGTCCTTGAGGGAGATTCAAAGAACGTTATCCGCTGGGCCTCACGCTCTTCCCCTTGCCTTTGGTCTTTAGCCAGCGTCTTTGATGAGATTAATCATATATGCAGGCATTTGGACGGCTCTGGAAGGCATATTTGGCGGGAGGCCAATGTCGTCGCTGACTCTCTTGCTAAGAGAGGTAATTTAAGCAATATACAGTGAACCACCCTCCCCCTCACTACTATTTTGAAGGGATTATTGGTTTTTGCAGTTCCTTATCACTATCTCGACAATATTATGCACTAGGCATTCTATTTTTTGCTAGCCCTATGATTTTTGTATAGAGCCCCCATTATATGGCAAGCCATTTTTTGTAAAGAGCTCCCGGAGTGTAGGAAGCCTTTTGATGACTCATTGTCCACTCTCTTACTTTATAGAATAGAAATTTTAACAGTTGAAAAAAAAAAAAACAAAGAAATCATTGGCTTCAAGTTTGGATCTTGCTCCCAACCTTAAAGAGTAAATATACCCCAAGACCATATATACGCTTTAAAGTCAGATAACTTCATTTACAGCCAACAAGCCATGCAACATATTAAAAGAATAGTTGCATTATTAGTTGGCTATAAATAAAGAAAACACCAGCTTGAACATTATCTTGGTCTTTAAGGTAGGGATAAAAATGGCCAGCAGTGGGCATCAAAATCTCAAAATTACAAAATCGAGATCCCTTGAGGATCCCTTTCCAAGAGTGTTCACGCGAGATTCTAATGAGGGATTGCCACCTTGGTTAGGAGATCCTAGCAACTGTGAATGAATTGACTCAATGCAAGACTTGTTCAATGTGTTTTGCTAGGATAGGGAAGCATTCATAAAGCTTATCATTGCTATGATCAAAATATAACAAATTATATATTTGACATGTTTCTTTCCTTGAAGAGGTCTTTCACTTCAGCAATTCATTGGTCACCAAACGTCAGTCATTTACTTATTTGCCTTAATTTTCTGAGTCTCCCACACCCCATGCATCAGGCTCTTCTTCTAAACCCTCATAACATACAGCCGACAGACTCCTAATTGCATAATTCTATAATATAGTAGAAGTTTTGATCCTATTATTTGTTATGGTTTAGAGTCTACATTTCTAGCGTTATGCTCTTGTTACTTGTTTACCTTTTACTTTTGCACCTAGTTATTATAAAGAGGTCATGAATATTGGAAGTATGTTATAGCTTAGAAACTTCAAGCCTTAAAACAAAAAGATACTGTAGACTTTTTCCCTCTTCCACCTAGAAAGAATCACATTGGCTCTAAATGGATCTATAAGTTACCAGATGGTGGCATCATTTAGTATAAAGCTCAACCTGAGCCTAAAGGATAGACATGGGACAATAGCCTGGATTCTGAGGACACATTTGCTCCGGTTGTGAAGCATACTATAGTTTGTTTTGCTTTATCCATTTAGCTACAAGAAGGATTGGCTACAAATGGATGTGAAAAATGATTGTTAATGCCATTCTTCAAGAAGAAATTTATATGCACCATCCACCAATATATGTGGCCCCTTCTAATTAAGTTTGTCAGCTTAGAAGAGCTATTAATGGCCTCAAGCTTCGTTTGATTATTATGTATTAGTTTATGCTCAATCGGGGTTCACTAGGCGTGTTCTATGGATCCTTCCTTATTTGCACATTGTTCGGTTAGGAAGATAGCAGAGTTACATGGGAAATTCAAGGTTGTAGCCTTGAATCTTAGTATCCTACATACCTCTCTCGAAGAACATTCAGCTTCTTATTTACAAGAGATTGAATTTGTCCGCCTCACATCGAGAGCTTTAATAGTGTATTTTGCTCAGATGTGATGAGGACATTTGTATATTATGAGCTACTGGAGAACACTGTATATTTTAGCCTTTGTATATGTCCTTTCTACATTTTTCACACATTAATACAACAGATAGGGTGCTCGCTCAAACCCCAGTATTTTCTGTTTTTCTTTTTTGTCCTCGACATCCTCCAATCTTCCTCCTACTACATTTGCTGACTCAAATTAGGCTAGCTATCTAGACACTCGCAGATCAACTACAAGGTATATGCATTTCTCTTGGAGATGCAAGAAATCATATGTGCTTTCTAAATCAACTGCCGAAGCTAACTATCATGGTATGCCTTTTGCCAATTTCTCTGGATTTGTATGCTTCTCTCTCCATGGAAATAATATTAGTGCAACCAAGATTGCTGCCAAACATGTAATTCATCATCAAACCAGTATATTAAGGATAAAAGTTACTCCATTCGAGAACGATTTCCTTGTAGCCTTCTTACTTTTTACATTTCTTCTGAAGATCAACTTGTTGCCTATTTAGCAAAGCTTTTACTAAAATGACAAAATGAGTATCTTGTGAGCAAATTATCTATGATTGATACTACTAGAGTGCACATTTTCTTTGTGGGCGAAGGTGTATTAACATGCATATCAGTTAAGCATTTTAGTTTGTGTAACTTATTAATTAGTTTGAGGGTAGTTTGGTCATGTCATTATACAGATGTATTTATGCTCTTTGTACAACTCAATCATATGTATATATGGAACTAATCCCCAATTGCAATAAATGAATACCATGTCAAAGTTTTCTGATTCCAACACCACCAACTGATATATTGGGTTTTTTTATTTTTTTATTTTTCTTTTCAAATTGAGTTCAGGCCATTTGAGCTGTCATTAATTTATATTGAGGTGTTTGTGTTTTTTTTTAATTTGTAGAGATTTGAGGGGGAGAGCTGGAACTTGAAACATTTAAATACATGAAGGGCTAGGATTTAATTGTGGCTAGGGTTTCTTAAGAAACAAGTTAGATTTTTAGGGTTTTTTAAAAATATGTATTGGACAGTAAAAAAAAGTAATTTGCGGGTCATGTGAAAGACTTTTTTTATTTTGGTGGACTCCCCTACAGACCTTGAGAGAGTACATTCTGTCACCTTTATTTTTTCTTTTATTTTTTCCAGTTCATTATTTTCTTTCTCCTTCTTCCCTATGTTAATTGGTATCAGAGTGCAAATGACCCATCCATCTCAAAAACCCACTCTTACGATCGAAAATATCATGGAGTCTATTAATAAATAAGGCATGGAAGATACCCGAGTCAAGATCCGTAGAATTCAAGAAGCGATCCGCGAACTTCAAAGAGAGATTGGTGAAATAAACTAGCATTCAACAGTTACAAAGATTAGAAAAGACCGATCACTCGAGAAGAGGGTGTTCATAATCTCATAGATCTCCAAGACTGACTCTGGGTACCGTTCCCATACATCATCGTTATCGTCAAAGCCTTTTCCCAACTAATTGGGGTCGATACATGAATCATCGTCCACCATTCTCCTCTATTAAGGGCCACACCCTCAGTGAGGCCTCCGGTATAGCGCATCACTTCTGGGAAATGCCCTAGCATAAGCAAATAATGTAGGTTCAGGGTTCAGGATTCATGATAAGTTTTGACAAAGTTTTACATTAGGTGTCAACCTAACACAACTCAGCCCCTTTACCCGGGTATGGGAGGGGTTAAGAGAAAGTTTAAGGTCCTCACCCTTCTTTAGACCAACCGATCCCATACATATGAGTAAATTTGGAGGAGGCAAGATTCACGACCTATGGAGCGTCTACAAGATCTCGGTATTAAGGTTGATCGCCTCAAGTTCAAGGTAAGCTCCTCATTGATGGTTCACTAGAAAATTTGAATGAAGTGCATTGCTAGAGGAGCTCAAAAGAGAGATCAAGATTGTGCTTTATAAAATAGAACTTCACTACAAAAAACATGTTAAGTGTTTGTTAATTAGTTTATTGAAGTAGACAAGGTACACAAGCATATGGTGGGACACCATTACCAACTATTCAAGTGACCACTGAAGGATGTGATGAACACAACACCCTTGTAGTCAAGCCTCTCCCAAGCACAAGACAATGAAGTCGTGGGTTTCTTAAAAAAAATATCTTTTTTTAGATACTAAAATTGAATTTAGGTTATTTCGTCTTTCACTTATTTATATTGGAGTTTTTGTGTCTATTCTTTAGCTGTAGAGAATTGAGGGATAGTGTTGGAAATTTAAATTTTAGATAGATGAAAAGGCTAGGATTTGAGGGCAAGTTAATTTTTAGGGTTTTTCATAAATATGCACATGCTGGAAACGAAAAAATACAGAGAAGAAGATAGATTTGTGGATGTTGCGAAAAGATCAATTTTGGGGTGGATTCCCCAGCAGACCCCAAGAGCAAGGGATATACTCTTACTTTTATTTTTGTTTTTATTTTTCTGGCCCACATTATTTTCTTTCTCCCTTGTACCCACATCAACATCACTAAAATTCAAATCAACATGCCAATCGAACCACATGGACGAACTCACATCCCCTTCAAGAGAGATTATATGAGCAACCCCTGAAAAAAATGACTTTATTCTCATGCATAACATATTTTGATCCCTTATCCCCCCCCCCCAATCAACATGAAAGCCACTATTGTTCAAGAAACCACTTGTCCTAATGAGACCAGTTGTAGTGATAAAAGATCGAAATCACATAAACATTAAAGGGTCTTGCGCTGTGAATATGTCTCATAATATCAATCCTTAGGTCAATAAAGGTTGAAAGAGTAAAGTGCCTGCGTATGAACACCACCCTCATTCAAAAGACTAGTCTCAAAACTTCCAATCGGGCAATTAAAGGATCTAGCTTCTCTCTCTGAAGTATAGCACTAAGTAAATTCAAGAATTTATGTGTCAATCTGAAGCTATGTCAGCCCTGGCCCTGCAAGCTAATGCAAGCATAGACAACCAATTGAAAGTTCACACTCCATCACATAAAGGCAAGCAAGTACAAATGCATACTCCAGCTCCAGCGTACATGACCCAACGGACTTTGAACGAAATTGATTTTTTAAGAAACTCCCCAAAATAGACCAAACCACCCACAATTCAAGTATGAATGATGATAATATATCAAAGATTACCTAAAATTTCTCAGACTCATATAGTGCTTTCTAAAAAGAACTGACACAGGAAGAAAAGGGGTAAATTGTTATTCTTCCCACAGTGGAATGTACATGTAGAAGATAATAGAAAATTCAAAACAAAAGCAACATCATGGAAATGAGTTCAACCCTAGTAAATTAGAAACAACAATGACAATAATATTATACAAGATATTTACCTTTATTGATATGGGAATCATGATTGAGCACAAAAGCTCAAAACGCAGAGGAATGACAACAAATTCATACCATGGACTTTCGTTTGGATACTGAACATACCACTTCTGTAAAGAAACAAAAAACATGTGTTATTCTTAGAATACATTTTACATAAGCAAAATTAAATCACGGGATGTACATGTGGCTTCCATGGAAATATAAACTTCATTATCAAAATCAGTAGTTGAAAAATTTATGAATGTCAAAAGCCTGTAAAGATAATTCATGAAATATCAAACAAATCAGAATAACAATCTCATGTACAAATCGGGAGCAGTTGTCACCAATTTGATGCTTCATTCAACCATGAAAGGGTCCATAACCATGGCTGGTCCAAGTTACACTACAGTATTGTAATAAGTTGCCTCCCCAAGGGTGGCATGGAGCATTTTGATGCAGATAAAGGAACCAAAGAAATATGAACAAGGCTAGAGTTTATGTACCATGCCCCATGAAATGCCTTCAAGTATTTAGGATTTTGAAATTCAAACTATTTTTTTATTGTTAGATAACTATTACTTATTGATGTTGCAAATTTATTAGTAGTGTTTGACGGAGCATTTTCTTTGTAAATGCTGCTATAATCTCATAAGTTTACCCCTCCTTGTATATGTTTTTGGGGAAAAGGACATGCATACCCTCCACACAAATTTTGCTACAGGCAACCCCTAAGGTCCACAGAAAGTCCATGGATCCCCTCTAACTTTGAAAAATGTGACATACCACCATCCCCGGGGGGCAAAAAAAAGAGAGAAAAAAAGAGGACCACCTTTTCCCTCTCCAAGTTCTTTATCTGCCCCAGATCTTTTACCTATACCACTGTCCAAAAGCACAAATAACCCTTCCAAACTGAACCTCCTATGAGTTTAGGACAGTCGAGACAATGCAAAAGGGATGAGTTTAGGAGAGTAGTGACCATGTGATTCTGACAACCAGAACACTCAGAAATTGTGTTGTAGATTTTTCATAAGTTTTGGCCCTTCCAACTTGTCAACTTTCAGTGGGTTTAGGCCAATTTCAATTCTTGATTCTCCATTTCTTCTATTAATGTTTTTGTATATCCCACTAATTTTTGGGTTTTCTTAACTTGATTATCTGTTTCTTTGGGCGCTTTTCCACTAAATAAACTCAGCTTCATTGTCTATTAAAGCTAAAAAAAAATCGAAGAATTGAAGCCAATTTCTTACTTCCCTTTGACTGATTTATCTCTGTTCTCTCCCTTTTTGTTGCTTTTAAATGTGATTAGAGTTTGTTTTCATGAAAGTTTTTCCCAATTTGGTCTTGTCATTTAGTACTTCAGAGAAAGAGAATAATTGGAGATTCCATATTCAGAGTTTGGTATCAGGAATTGAATAGGTTAAAAGCAAGTTTCTAGGGTTAAGTCCCCATTTCCTTTTTACTGTTACATCTCAATTTACAGTGGAATAAGCTTTAAGGCTCTCAGTGCCTTGGCTATCACTTTTTACCAGTAAATGATTTAAATACTAATATGTTCTTGGTTTTCACCTTTTTATGATCTAATAGTTAAAAAGTTTGGTCTCTTCAATGGATTTTTGAATCTCTTCAACGCCTTTTAAAATCTTAAAATTTTGGTTAATTTGACTAATAATAGCATTTGTTTGCAGACCTTTGATAGTCACAAAACTTACAATACATACTGAAGCAAATGCTCTTCACTTTTCACATTGAAACTGTAGACCCCATTTACCGCAAAGCAAGCTTGAGAGACCAGTATTGCATAAAAGAGAGGAGAGAGAGGTTTATCTTTTACCCTTTTTCTCTCTCTATGCCCATTCTCTCTGGTTGAAAAAAAGAGTTGGGGTCTCCTTTTTAGAGAGAATAAATGTAAGGACCAGGTCTTTCCAGCGTGTTGAAGTGCGCCGGCAGACCGCCGGCACATGTTTGACAGCCGTGCACGGCAGTGAGAAGCCGTCGTGCGTGCAAGGAGAGAGGTCGCCGTGCGTGCAAAGAGAGAGGTCGCCATGCATGCGAGGAGAGAGGCCGTCGTGCGTGCAAGGAGAGAAGCCGTCGTGCGTGCAAGGAAAGAAGCAAGGAGAGAGGCCGCCTTGCGTGCAAGGAGAGAGGCCACCGTGCATGCAAGGAAAGGCCATCGTGCGTGCAAGGAGAGAGGCCGTCATGCATGCAAGGAGAGAAGAGAGAACGTGCACAGCAGTGAGAAGAAGAGAGAACGCGTGCGGTAGTGAGAAGAAGAGAGCGTGCGCGACAGTAAGAAGAGCACCAACGTGCGCAATGCCGCTGTGCGTGATAGTCTCAGCCGCCGTGCGCAACACTGCCAAGCGCATGCCCCTTGGATGCCATTTGTATGTTGCATGCTGCCTTGCATGCCACTTGCCCTTTTCATGACACTTTGAGTGCCACTTGGCAATTTTGAGCTGCCACTTTCCCCTTTTGGCTTATTTAAACCCTCTTCTTTCCTCCCCCAAGCTTTTGTTCTCTCTCTCCCACTCTTGAGACCTCCCTTTCTCAACACTTGGAAGTGCAGCCTCTTGGAACCATTATGGAGAAGTTTGGGAACTTGACCTGTGTGGGGGAATTTGGAGTACTTTTTGGGCACAAGTAGATCCAACATCCGTGTCTCCATAGTTTTGATCGATGCATGAAATCTAAATATAGCATAAGTATGTCTTGATGCGGATGTGGTTGCATGCTAGTAAATTTGTGCTTGTTTGTGCCCTGTTTTTCCAGGAATATGGTTCTCATTGGCATGATAAATTGAGCGCTGAAAAAACTACTGTTGGCTATGAAAATTTGGGGAAAAGTACCCTTGTGTATCTAATTTAAGATGAAGAAGATCTTGTGCTAATACCCATTCTGGTTTGGAAGTTATTGATCAGTCTATAATGTATGCCAAAACCTTGCTGCGCAATTACAGGAAACCTACACGTTTTGTAATGGAGGGTTTACTGACCAAATGGTGTCCAAATGACTTCAAACCACTTTTAAATGAAAGATGGATGCGTCTACTTCAAATTTGGTTTTGGAACCATGTTGAAATTCATGATGATTTGAGAAGTATGCCCCTGTTTGGATGCATATGTCACTGTTGTAAGTTGCAGTGAATTTCCAGAACTATTTCACGTTTTGTACTAAAATTGTTTATTGACCAAATGGTGTCCAAATGGCTTCAAACAACTTTTGAATGAAAGATGGATGTGTCTACTTCAAATTTGGTTTTAGAACCATGTTGAAATCCATGATGATTTGAGAATTATGCCCCTGTTTGCATGCATATGTCACTGTTGTAAGTTGCAGTGAATTTCTAGAACTATTGCACGTTTTGTACTAAATTGTGGTGTCCAAATGGCTTCAAACCACTTTTAAATGAAAGACGTATGCATCTACTTCAAATTTGGTTTTGGAACAATGTTGAAATTCATGATGATTTGAGAATTATGCCCCTGTTTGCAAGCATATGTCACTGCTGTAAGTTGCAGTGAATTTTCAGAACTATTGCATATTTTGTACTAAATTGTTTACTGACCAAATGGTGTCTAAATGACTTCAAACCACTTTTAAATGAAAGATGTATGTGTCTACTTCAAATTTGGTTTTCAAACTATGTTGAAATTCATAATGATTTGAGAATTATGCCCCTATTTGCATGCATATATCACTGCTTTAAGTTGCAGTAAATTTCAATAACTATTGCACGTTTTGTACTAAACTATTTACGGACCAAATGGTGTCCAAATGACTTCAAACCACCGTTAAATGAAAGATGGATGTGTCTATTTCAAATTTGGTTTTGGAACCATGTTGAAATTCATGATGATTTGAGAATTATGCCCCTGGTTGCATGCATTTGTCACTGTTGTGTGTTGAAGTGAATTATTTCAGAATTGTTATATGTTTTATGAGAGACTATTCACTGACCAATATGTCTCTGATTAAGGCTAAACCACTTCCAAATAAAAGGTGGATGAATCTATTTTCAAATTGGTTTTGGGACTATGACAAAACTCTTTATGGATTGGAAGTTAGGCCAAATTTTCTAAGAGCGTATAATACTAAAAAGTCTGTTCTGTTATAAATTATTGAATATGCATAGTTGAACTGAATGAATGCTTATGATATAGTGAATGCTCATGAACTCTTGAATAATGTGATGAGTCATGCTTGAGCATGCATGAATGAATGCTTATGAGATATGATATGAAAAAACTATGTAATGGGATATCCATTGGTAGTGGATCCGATATGATAAGACTGTGAGATGAACCCTACACAATGGGATATCCATGGGTAGTCCGATATGAGATACTGAGACTACTTAATGAAGCACTACGCAATGGGTCATCCGTCGGTAGTGTAATCTGTTGTGATATAATATGAATGTTATGACGGAAATTAAGATGTTTTCCCCTGACTCCCGATGATAGGAAAGGAGTTAGGATGTGAATATAGATGTTTGGGAGGGTCGCGCCTCCCAAATCTTTATGGGCACTACGCATTGGGTTACCCATTGGTAGAGTAACGCCCTCTCGCCAGAAAGGCATAAGGAGAGGGTCGTGTCTTGCAAGGCCACAGCCTATCGCTGGGGATTGTGTGTGTGTATGAAGGCATTACGAAATGGGTCATCCATTTGTCAGTCTTTTTTTTTTATAATGTTAACTTTGTATTACTGTATGAGTGAGTACAAGTGAAGGTGGAGAGAGAGGACCTCGAGTACCCACGAGACGGGTATCTCAGTCAAAAAATTAGGCCCCGAGACCCTATACAAAAATTGGCCTAGTCTCCTGCCAGATAACAAAAAATGGTGTAGCAAAAAATGGGGCTTATAAGATCGCCCGAGTACAAGTAAAAACGAAAGGCTAACTACAATCCTGGGAGCCCTCTGTGGTCCATAGCAAAAAAGGACATGGACCGGTCGAGGACTTCCACACTTGCCCGTGCTCCGTCTTTAGCTAGAAGATCGGCAAGCTCGTTCGACGTCCACCAGGTATGCGTCCATAAGACGTTCATATCCCTGCATATGTAGTGAATTTCGTAGAAAATCCTTGAGAGGTACCAAAGAGGAGGGGAGGTACCTGCTGCCCAAGAGATGATATTTTGGGCGTCTCCTTCCACCACCAAAAATTGACCCCATGAGGAGTTGAACCTTTTGAGGCCCAAGAGAAGAGCCAAAGCTTCAACGAACTGGGAATCTCCTTGTCCCTCATTTTCCAAGTAGGTGAGGCGTATATTGCTATTGAGATCACAGAAGGCCCCTCCTGCCCCTGAAGGCCCCTCCTGCCCCTGAAGGCCCTGGGTTCCCCAGCAAACAACCATCAAAGTTGAGTTTTACAGCGTTTTCTGGAGGGGGCTGCCAGTTGTGAGGTCTTTGAGTCTTGTGAGGTTGGAGATGTATGATATTCTCCCACTGACTGAGAAACGTGTTAGAGGCGATCCCTACAAAGTCCCTATTGGGTTAAAGCCAAAAAAGTTCCTAGAGAAGTAACCTTATGGAAAAGCACTGGAACTTCATTTTTGAGGCCTTGGAATACCCTCTCATATGGTAGCAGCGATAGCTGATTTCCACTGAGTTCTGCCGGCCTTAGGCCAATGGTAGCCAGAATAGGAGGAGGTGAGAGCCTTAACCGAGGGTGGGAGTACCCAATGAATATGGAGCAGCTGAAGAATTAGGCTCCAAAGCTCAAAAGCCTGGCTGCAATGTAAGAAAAGGTGAGGATTAGTCTCTTCCTCTTGCAAGCACATAGCGCATCTGTTAGGAAGCGGAAGCCCTCCTTTCTGAAGTTGATCGACTGTGAGAGCCCGTTGGCAGCAGGCTATCCAATTGAACATTTGAACTTTTGGAGGGGCTATGGTTGACCAGACTTTGGACAGGACAGAGGTGGGGTTCAGGGGGTAAGTAGGGGGTTGGATAAGTTTGTTGTAGGAGGCAACTGAGAATCTTCCGGACGGCGAGAGTCCACACCAAAGAATCAGTCCCTGATGGAAATAAGAAGATTGGGTGCAAGGCAGCGGACAGAGAAATGAAGAGTGAAGTCTCTTCTTCGTTAGGTTTCTCCTAAAAGAGGGATTCCACATCCTACGACCCCCTGAAAGAACCATTTCTTCAGCTACGGTGGACTCTTTGTTGGAGGAGAGGTGAAAGAGGGAGGGGAAAAGGTCCCTCAGAGGGGAATGTCCAATCCAAAGGTCAAACCAAAAACGCACTCTCGTGCCTTCTTTAGGATGGAATCGAATAGATTGATTGAAAAGGGCAAGCGAGGAAGCTAAAGATTTCCAGACTCCTGAGGCCCTACTTGGAGAGGTCCAGTCAGGCACCCACTTATGCTCCGGTATCTTGTATATGTTGTGAATGACCTGTGCCCAGAGAGAATTAGGTTGGGTGGCCAATCTCCACCACCATTTCCCTAACAAGGCCAGGTTTTGTGTTCTCAGACCCCTGATAACTAGGCCACCTTGGGATTTGGGTAGTCGGACACTATCCCAAGAGATAAGGTGGTGTCTGGTTTTTTCCCCTTGGCCAGACCAAAGAAAGCTTCTCATGAGCTGGTCCGACCTGTTAGCAACCGAGGCTAGCATGTGGAAGATGGACTTTAGGTAAACCGGGGCATTGGCGAGTGTAGCTTTGACCAGCGTCGAGCGGCCAAGGAGAGGAACCTTCCTTTCCAGCCAGCCAGACGCCTATCCACTCAATCAATAATCTGAACCCATTGTCTTATTTTAGGCTTCCCTAAACCCAAAAGAATGCCCAAGTAGGTGATGGGGAGGTCCACTACTTTGCAATCCCAATTAGGAATAAGGCCTCTAATCTCTTGTGTTGTCAGACCCACCCCCATCATTATTGATTTATCCATGTTGACTTTGAAGCAAGTGGCAGTCTCAAAGTATTTGAGGCAGAGCTTGAGGTTGTAGATCTTGAGTGGGGATACGTCAAGGAAAACTAAGGTATCATCTGCGTATTGCAGATGTGACACCGAAGGGCCTTGTGAGCTACTTTGGAAGGCTGAGAGGAGACCTTCCTGGTAAAGGCGGGAAATGGACCTGCTGAAAACCTCTGCAACTATAGCGAAGAGAAAGGGGGACAAAGGGTCCCCTTGGCGAAGGCCCCTCGAGGAAGTGAAAAACCCTTTTGGGCTCCCATTTATAAGAATAGAGAAATGGGGGTGGGAAATACATCATTTCATCCACTTTCTCCAAAGGTGTCCAAAACCCATCCTAGCCATCGTTTCATCAAGTAATGACCAATCGACATGGTCATAGGCTTTTTCTCAATCAATTTTGAAAATTAAGCCTGGTTTCTTAGATAAGTGCCTAGTGTGGACGCACTCATGGGCTACCACTACCCCATCCAGAACCTGCCTATCTTGGATGAAGGCAAATTGGGACGAGGAGATGGTCAATGAGAGGACATGCTTAAGTCTCGATGACAGAGCCTTAGCTAGAATCTTGTAAGAATAGTTTAGCAGGCTAATGGGACGAAAATCCTTTAGATCCTCTGCCCCTATCAATTTTGGGAACAAGAGCGATAAAAGTTACATTTATTGCTTTGTTTAAGATCCCCCAAAGGTGGAATTCTTCAACTAAGCTGCAGAGGTCAGGTAAGAAAGTACCCAAGAAGGATTTAAAGGGGGCCACCGGGAATCCATCCGGCCCCAGAGCTTTGTCTTTAGCTAGTTGGTCAATGGCACAGGTGATTTCCTCGACTGAGAAAGATCGTTCCAGCCACTGTGACCAATGAGTAGGAAGGGTTAAGAAGTCTAGGGTGGTCATTCTTGGTCGATAGTCCAAAGGGGCAGTGTAGACTTGAAATAAGCAAGGATGGCGGATTCTATCTCGTCGGGCTAAACCAAATAGCGATTATCCACCTTGATAATGGATATCAAATTGTCTCTTCTACAACAATTTGCTATGCGGTGGAAGAAGGCAGCGTTCTGGTCCCCTATTTTTAACCATTTGACTCTGGATCTCTAGTACCAGAAAATTTCTTCTTCATTGAGGGTGGATAGGTAGTCCAACTTGGTTTGGGTTCTAAGGTTAGCTTCTGATTCTGCGAGCGGTCTGGACTCTTCTATCCCATCTAAATCTTGAATGGATTGTAGCAGAGAGTTTTTAGCTTGAGAGAAGTTTCCAAGTAGAGATTTGCTCCAAGTAATGAGAGACTTTTTGAGAAGTTGGAGTCTGGCTTGAAACTTAAAACCAGCTCTACCCAAAACCTGGGATGAGAAAGAGGACCACCAAATAGGGATAAGACCAGAGAGGGAAAGCTCTTCTAACCAAGCCAATTCGAAGCGGAAAGGCTTCGACAGTGATTCGAGGTGGGTTAGGCAGGGAGAGAGTATGGGAGCCAGGAAGGGAGGCATCCCAGTCCAGAGAGAGTAGGAAACGGTCCAGCTTGGCAAGGGAAGGTTGAGCAGAGTGGTTGGACCAAGTATAACTATTCCCTTAGAGAGGGATGTCTATGAGTTCTTGGCGGGACACGAAGTCAGAAAAGTCGAGCATGCCCTATGAGATGTTTGGATTGAGGTTCCTCTCGTACGACCACCTGGTGATATTGAAATCCCCACCCAAACACCAGGCGGTGTGGGGTAAAGAAGCAACAAAATCTAATTCAGACCAAAGGCGAGAACGGAGAGAGGTAGAGTTGGGTCCGTAAATAGCAGAGAATTTGACCAGAAACTCGAGAGAGGAGAACCGTGACCGAGAAAGGGCCTATGTGAGAGGAATGGAGGTGGTGCTCAGTTGGGTTCTAGAGAACCCAAATTCCACCAGAGGCCCCTTCTGCTGGTAGGGTAACCCATTCGCAGGCTCTTCTACCCCACACACTTCGGACTACTCGTAGGTCAGGCTCCAACTGTTGGTCTCAGTTAAGGCTAGGATGGCAGGACAAAATTTGACGGAGAGGTCCTTAACAAAGTCCCCCTTGGACTTTTGTCCCAACCCTCTAATGTTCCAGGAAAGGATCTGCAATGATAGAGGAAGGAACAGCGGAGGAGGCAAGCCTGGCCGACCGCCTAGAAGAGAAAGGCACCTAGGTGGTAGAAGGAGTTTGGGCCTGTCAGTGTGTTTGTCATAGCTTATAGAGGAAAAGAGATTAAGCAGCTCCCTTTGACCTTTTATGCCCACCTTGGCACAACTCTGGGTATCAACGAGCATGAAGCGGTGCGTCGAGCCTTCAGATCCGTCGTGTTCGAAGCCCATAACCCGGAAAATCTCCTTCATTCTTTCAGCGACTCTGTTGTCCCCATCCCCGTCGACCCTCTCGGCTTCTGCAGCTGCCAAGAGAGGAGAGATGGGAGCAGGAGAGGAGGGGGCAGTAGGGGCTCTAGGCAGATCACTGTTAGGCTTAGAACCAAGCGGGGAGAGGGGCCAGGTCGATTCCAAGGGACGTTCCGAGGGATGATAGAGAAGGGTAAAGGTCAGGCGGCAAAGGTGGTGAGTCCGCTGAAGTGGGAGTGGGAGGTAGGGCTGCTGACGCTACAGACGCAGCGACCTCCAACGTGTCAAAGGCGAGGAGGGATACAGCGGGAACTACAGGGGAGGGGTCCGGCAGGTAACCCAGGTAAGAAGGGGAAGGGAAAGCACCATAGAAAGGGGGTGAAAAAAAGGGGGAAAGGGCTGTTGCGCCATAAGCGTTGAGAGGTCCTAGACTTGGGGTTGGGTTATAAAGTGACAGGTGGTGGTGGGGGTAGGGGTGGGGGTCAGCTGCGAACGGGCTGGGAGAAAAGGTTGGTAGGGGAAACGAACTGAAGTGATCCTGCCGATATGGACAAGTTGCGAGAATTGGGGAAAATAAGGGGCGAGGAGAGAGGAGAGGTAGGCCGGGTTGGGGGGGGAGGGGTCAAGGGGGTGCACAGCAAGGATGCCCTAGGGGAGCAAGGAGGTGTCCACTTCCATAGACAAAAGTGAGGAGAACCACACAGAGGAAGATGGTGAAGAGCCACCCTCGGAAAGAAGGTGAAGTGACAGGAAGGAAAAAGAAAGCAACAGAGGCCAGCCGGGAGGAGGAGGCTGAAGGGATGGAGGAGTGGGCGAAAAAAAGGAGGGAGTGGAGACCCCTGGGAACCAGAAGGGGAAGGAGAGAGAGGAGAGGGAAAGGTTTGAAAAGCTGGTGGGAAGACCTCATCCAAGGGAGAGGGAGAGGGGACAGGTGGCGGAGATCCAGGCACAGACGGGACGGAGGTAGGTGAGGAGGGAGGGGAAGGCGGCTGTGAGAAGCCAGGTGTCAAGGCAAGGGGGGAGGGGGGAGGTGTCATCAAGGGGATAGGAAAGGAGGACAGAAGAAACGACAGCAGCAGGGGAGGG
>NW_006494789.1:5225051-5238994 GCF_000471905.2 Amborella trichopoda
GAGGGTCGCCAGGTGTCACAACAGGCAGACGAAGGGGCTGGCGAAGGTGTCAGCTGGGGGGGGGAGACAGCAAGGCCATTGACCGCTAGTCGAGCGTGCGTGGCAACAAGCAGGGGTGAGCAGAGAGAGCGGGGATAGGTGTTGGAGCCTCGGTAGGGACTCTCGGGATGAGGGTCAAGTTACTGGGGAAGGAACCCAAAAGGCCATTCGAAGGGGAAACCAGGTCACTAGCGCAGCCAGACGGCCCAGGGGGGAAAGGATGGTCACCATGCACAATTACCTCCTTCCCGGGTCGGTGTGGAGGAGGGGCCGGCAGACCCAGGGGGGGACCCATCGGGTTCTGCTACCCCGTCACCTTTGGGACAAGAGCCAGAGGGGGTGGGCTCAAGGCCAAGCTGTGGCTTCAGCGTACTGGCGTTGGCTTTTGCAGGGGGAACCAGGGAGGCGTCGAGTGGTCGCCAGGTGGAGAGTTGGGGGCAAGCAGGAGGACCGAGCCCAACGCGGCCCACGACTGAAGAGGGGCCATGGGTCTGGTATCGGCGGCGCCACTGGTGGTGGCTTGGATTCCAGGAAACAGTGGTCCAAGAAGAGAGTGAAGGGCCCTTTGCCGCGAGAGACGGCCGGTAGTTGAGAAAAAAGGCCGAGGGGGGGGAAGCCTCTGACCAAGAGAGAGAAATAGGGTAAAAGAGGTTATCAGCCTCGATCCACACACAAGGTGGGATGAGCTTTGAATCCAGAACCTCTACCAGAAGACGGATGGACCCAAACAAAAGGGTTTCAATGAACTTCCAGTGGATGGAAATAAGACAGCCACAGGCCTCTGCCACTCCGAAAAGTGGACGGAGACCAAACATGAAGGGGCAAGTGATGAAGAGTGAACCAGATTTTGCGCTTTCTAAAGGACCCTTCCAAAGGGGTCCAAGCTTGAAGACGGAGGATAGCCCCTTTGAAGGCTAAAGAGTTGGAGTTCTGTAGCGCCTGACGAGCAAGTTCTGTGGACGGGAAAGAGAAAAGAAAGTCACCACCAGAAAGGCGCCTGGCTGTGATGTTAGGGTCCTGCCAAAAGTTTTGTGACCATTTTTCTATTCCTCTTGCATCGTCTCGTGAGGGCTGGAATGTACCAACCAGGGAGACAAGATATTTGGATTGTAGAAGGGAGGACTCTTCAAGGGGGATGGAGACAAAGAAAGGGTAAAACGGGGAAGCCCTAAAGGGGGGGGGAAGAAGGCCCCTTTGAGGCCATGGGAGATGCTATGGGAGCAGGGGAAGACAAGGGGCGAGCAGTTACCTATCAATAGGAAAAGGGGAAAGAGGGGGTGGGGTCCACTGCCGCTGAAACCTCCTGCAAAGAGGTGGGTGGAGGGGCCAGTTTCTCCTTCGAGACGGAGGAGCCAAACGCACGAAGAGGGGGTTGCGGCCTGGTAAGGGGAAGGGGAGCATGTCGGGATGGCTTGGGGTAGAGGTCGTATATAAGGTTCCAGTTGAAGGGGGGGGGAGAGGCAGGAGGACGACGACGTCTCCGCCTGATTGGCCTTTTTTATAGCAATGCCTTTCTTGAAAGGGTTATAACCTTTCCATTTGTTATTGTCTTCCCTCATGAGTCTCGGTAGAAGTCCCAAGTAACGGGATTGGCTTGACTTCTGCTTCGGGAGTAGGCGACACTAGGATTGCTTGTATGCACTATGTGTTTTGCTTACGTTACTATTCTGTTATTTTGATGAAAAGATGTGGTAGTCCGTTAGCTCATGTGATGTATGATATTCTGATATCCGATTTACATTTCTTCCACCATTACTAAAGAATTGTGTTACATAACTCCATGTTATGACACCTGCATGAATCTTGGGGGATGTTTGTGAATAGCAATGTATAGGCTGGAATACATGATGTTTGATCTGCTTACTGAACTTTATAGCTCACTCCTTTGATTTTTTCTATGTAGAGTAGTGATAGCCTGCGGGTTTTGAGAACGGGTGGTTGGGCACACGTGGCTGGCAGTTGAAATTTCGGACTTGGCAAGAAAAGCTTTATCTTGAGTGTAGGTGGCTGTTGGTGGTGGCCATATAGTTGTTTTGTTTTGAAGTCTTGTATTTTGTTGTAGGGCCTGTAGTGCCTTGGACATGATTATAAATAAATTTTGGAACCTGTATATATATATATATAAATTGATTTTATTTTGTCCAAATCTTTGTACCTTTGTGCTTGGGATTTTGTTTTCTTTCGTGGTTTGCTTTGATTCCGTCTTTATAAAAGCGTTGAGCGCACTCACTCCTGAGTGGCATTCACTACCTCCAGTCACGGTCCTGCACTCTGTTGCCCTCAGGCTAGTACGGTAGGGGTCAGGGGGCGGGGTCGTGACAATACAATTGCTGAGAAATGTGAGCAAAGGTTGGGGCTTTCATGATCTCATCATTGGAGCTTCTCCTCAAACCCTAGCAATTTCTGTCTTTGATCAAAGAACTAATTCCTCATCTTCTTTGGTTCTCAACGATTTAGAAATGAAAGGAAGGAAACCCTGGTTTTCACATCCACCAATGGATTTGATCACCCCTTTATCTATGGCCGAGGAAGAGAGTTGGGAAGGGGTAGAGAGAGTGAGAGAGAGTAGATGAAGGGAGGAATGGGGGGTTCCTAGGAGGTTGGTTCTGGAAGGGTTATTTTTTCTTTTGGACGATAATGATACTAGGTAAAAGATAGGAGAGAGAGAGAGAGAGAGAGATGAAATTTAGAGAGGAGAAAAAGCAACAAGGGGGTTTATGTCTCATTTTTTTTAAGTTAGAGGCAGTCCAAAGGGTTGTCGTGGACACAAGGGCTTAATTGGGTGCAAATTTATGGGGAGGGGTTGGGCATCCTTTTCCCATCTTTTTTAACCGTCAGTGACCATTAGAAGCTTCAGCCTCTGTTTAACTCATGTGATGACATAAGTTTTACTGTACCCCATAGGGGCTAACAAATCAGATAAATTCACTTAGCGATAATAGCAAATCATATGTCAACTAATGGCCTTCCTCGAAGGCCTTTTCTCCATGGAACATTCAAGGTTTGTCCTCTCATTTCTTCAAATGAATAAAGGTTCAGCAAAGTAACAATTTCTGTTTAGCAATTGGCAGATCCTCAAGTGCATGCCGGACTTCTCAATCATAAGTTGCATGAGTGCTAAATTTCACATGTTTTTCACTCTTAAGAAGTAAGATATTACCAATAGGTCATTTCAATTGCAATCACTAACTTTTAGCAGCTCCAAACATGAGCAAGAAACATAATGACGAACTATGGGTGATACACCCACCATTCATAGGACCAGACAAATAATCTTTATAGGCCCTGGTGTCAATCCCACACTAAGATCTCGCTCCAAGAAAGGTATCTTCAAGGGTTCTCTATTTTTTAACTTCTAAGACCTCGATCCCACCTCAAAGACTAAGATAACAAGCAAATAGATAATTTTCTTAATTTATAGCCAGCTAGAAATGCAACTATCCTTTTAGTGTCGTTGCATAGTATACTTGCATTGCTTGCTGGATCTAAATAAGAGATCCTTACTTTAAAGAATATATATACTCCTAGACTATATATACTCTTTTAAGGTTGTGAGCAAGATCCCCAAAGGCTGACATTGAGATCCCAAAAGGTTTCAAGATTATCCGAAAAGATTGGGATCAAGACCCCTAATATCTGGTACTTGATCCCTAAAATACGTATTGTACAGGCGCTTCCAACCACAGGGTTCTTCAAGCCTTTCACAAGCCCCCCATTCCCGATCCCAATCCCAAAAACTATGCTTCACATATTCAAAAAGAATCAAATTCCAAAGTGCGATTAGAATGATATATTAATAAATAATAACACTTTCAATTTGAAACGTCCCAAAGCCCAAGACCTATCTAGAATCCTTAAGGACATCATTTTCATCTTGTTTTCTTGATAGCATGATTGGCAAAATCAGACTCACTCCAGAACTCAGTATCAGCCAAGAGAAAGTCAGCTTGCCCTTCCACTTGGGACTCACTCAATTTCCCACGAATTAGTCAAGATGGCATTAAAACATTCCAAAAAATATCAACAATTCATAGACACTAAGGAAAATGAAAGAAATAAACTGTATATACAACATGAAAAATGAATTTAAAATCAAAATCGAATCAATTATATGAATTGAAATTGAAAAAAAAGAAGTTACACAAAATTTCGAAGCCAATCCTTCATTCTTTGTGCTCAGTGCGAATAAACACAAATGGAAACCCCCCGCCCGATTTGGGGTGCGAGTTCAGATCTAGTTGATCCGAGCTCTTGAGATTTCATGGGTGAATAGCATTTTTGAAGTAGAAATCTCACAAATTTCATATTTATTTTTAGTGGTTTTCTGTGAGAGAGAAGCCTATGACTCCATAAAGAATACAACACAATAGGCTTCAAGAACAATTTCATCCAAGATCAAGTTGCGAACAAATTGTAAATTTTTTAATTTAGCCAGAATAAAAGTCGAAACATTGAACCTCTCAAAACTGAAAAATCTGATTTTTTTTTTTTCTTTTTTTTGTCCAATCTGATCTATTCAATGGATAGATCATGCAAAAGTTACCCTACAGCCAAAATTCCGGCTCGTTCTGATGATGAAATGAGGAGAAATAAGGAAAAGGGGGGTCTGATCCCCTCTCCCCCCCCCAACTGGACAAGTATCCTCCTGAACAACAAATGATATACAAGTAAAAGATGAAAATTTGGCCCCTGGCACCATGTGAACTAAAATAAATTAAGCAAGTGAAGTATCAGTAAAAATAATTTCAATTAGTAAGATATGTACCAATTTCAAAAGTATAATTTAAGGTTATATAGCTTACTTTTATTACTACACTGTGGCATGTCAGGATGCCAACTTATTCCTTAATGGTACACACTCATGTGGTGTCTTTCATAAAATCTACAGACGGGAAGTTATAGATGTTTGTGGAACGAGTGCGTTCCTGCTTACAGCTCTCTATCTACACCATGTACATGATGTCCAACTACGAGAAGTGCGATAAATAAACCATGAAATAGATTCTCAACTGAAATATGAAACTAACCTTGCGAGCTTCAGTATCTTTCCAAACATTGCCAGCTATCCCAAGAACAATGACTACTACCAGTTGAAATAAAAATATTGCTCCTGTCAATTTGTCAATCATGGCATCTACAGCTGTAAGTTTGGGTTCAGGTATGCCTCTGCTCATGCCTAACTTTGTCTCATTACCTGCAGATCAGAATGGTTTTATGTTGTCATTGCAATATATTAAACCAAATCTGCCAAGAAACACATCACTTCCAAAATGAGAGTGAAAGTACAAGTGGGCGTCGAACGCCCCACTTCCACATTTGATATTACTGCGTCGAAGCCACAAAGTGGAAGGGCGGCCTTCCATTCAGTATTTTTTTAGCATTAAAATGGGCCCAGTTTTGGAAGACAGCCATTCCATCAAAAATGATGGAAGGGTGGTCTTCCATAATTGTGGGAGACTCCATTACACTCCCAAAAACTCCACGCGTCAAACACACCCTTAGTGTCAACAGAATTATCCATGAGTAAACAAAAACCAACAAAATACCCAGGAGCAAAATCTTGCACATGCCATTTGGTTTACATTCAAATAACATAATTCATCTTTCTAATATGTAAACAAAACCCAAACTTCAAACCAACATTCTACTTCCTACTGTCAAGCATACCAATGATTTTTAGATAGCCAAGAAATCTAACAAGATTGCATAAGATGTAGTGCTGAACTTGCCTGTGTAAACAGCTACTCCACATGCCCATTCCGTGTTCCTCAAGTAACAAGATTGTAACAATGTATTATTGATTGTTAAGGGACACAAATCATTCTCTATAAAAGGTGGAAAGAGCCTTATATTAGCATCAAATCTTCTAATATCCTTATCTGGATAAGGGCATTCAATGACACCCTGCACGTCAAAAGAAATAAAACTATGAGTTATCAATATGACCAACACTCCCAGTTGAGGAAACCAAACAAATCACAGGTAAAGCAAATACTCAAGCTATTTGACCAAAAAAAGCATGCCTTAATTCTGTGCAACAATTCAGATGTAATTCCCGCACATGCAGAAGGAATGACCCGTGTCTTCAGATCAGTTTCACCATCAAGGGCTGCAGTCTGCACTATTCTTGAAGGGGTCCGTCACCAGATTTTTATAAAATTCACAGTTTACTTGAGCAGCACTAGGATAAAATTGCTAACTTATGATTGTTAGTTTAAAAAGCAAGTCATGTGATGCACAAAACACCAGAAATGTACTTCCATTCCCATCCAAATAGCCCAATTATACCACATACAGTATCCTGGATCCATGATATGAGCACACAATGCCAGAATCTATCTGAAAAATTGTCTAGAGGCCCTGTTTTCTTTGTGTATAAGACATGCAGTATGCACAGAAATAAAATCACATAAACATCTATCGCATAAAAATGTGCAATGTCTCAGCCGCAATAACCAAATTTTTTTTGCAATTTCTTTTTTGAACATTAACTGTCAGTAGTGCGTTAGCAATTTTTGAAATAATTCCTAGTATTTTGTTGGTAGGAACGGAAACCGAGACTAGTAGCTGAGTCACTGGTGGTGCTACCATCTTGACCTCAACCCCATCCCTAAAATTCTTTTGCAAGTTCAGAATTTATATCCAAACACTTCAAATGGGTAATGGCACATTTCCTGTACTCTTTTTTAGAATAATGAGCATTATAAGCACTTATTTTGATCCATGAAAGCCATGCTGACCCAATTTGGAGTAATCATATAGTTCATGGTCCAGAAATTAGAACCTTATAACGTACTTCAATGATTATTTTCTTAGCACATCATATTTGAAAGCTTAGCTTCAAGCACTTAGTATGCCAGTCCAACAAAGCACGAAGAAAGAGCAGAATCAAAGATTTGTCTGTGAGCAAGGAAGCAGTCTACAACCAAGGCATATGTTTATTTGTGTCAACAGGATATGATACAGATGGGCATGGGATAAGGCATGGCAACAGTTCATGATGTTTTGACCTTTGTCGGTTCACATCCTTCCTAGCTCGAAAACCTCAAATACCTACACGAAGTCCTTGCACATACGCTACAGACATGCATAGGTGCTTAAATGTATTATATGAATCAAAACCACACATAACATTACTAGAGAAGAAAATAGTGACTATTGCTCATCCACAACACCAACCTCATGACAAACAATATAAGATATTTATGATTAATAGATCTCATGTCTGGACTCCAGCACTCCATTACCGTAACTAATTTGAGTTGTAATGCATAGATGAAGACGTTTTATCAAAATAGAAGTGCTTGGAAGCAATATTCACAAGATAATACTGTTGAAGAACTCTATCAGCAACAAGAAAATACAAGAATCTTCAACAGTCAAATTTTGAAAGAAAGGCAATTGAATTCATCAGATTGGCATACAAATAAGCCGTAGATGGTGACTCTTCACAGATGCATAGCATCAATTCTAATGGAAACTACAAACATGAACAGAAGGCCGCAGGGTAGTTCAGAATTGCTCGATGGAGATTATATAGCATGACATAAGTCAGAGAACATATTTCTTACATCTTTCAACTAAATTTCGCCTGGAATGCATTTCAATAAATTTTAGCATAAGTTTTTTCATTCAAAATTCATGATGAAATCAGAAGGAGAAGTAGTTTATTCAACTATACTCACCTCGACAAAGCATACACCCTGAGGATCAGAAGTACCAATAAGAACAAGATCACATGGAACTTCATCATTCTCACGTAGCCATACTATGTTGCCAACACGAATGTTCTGCGCTTGAACCTAGAAAGAGGAAAATTTGTCAATGGTATGAGAGTAGATTCCACACTACGAGTGAAGAAGTATGTAAACATACATTAAACAAGAGTACCGAAATTAAATAGTTCGAAAACAACAGAAACAGAAAACAAAATGAATGCATATAGATGCTCTTAACATGAAAAAGTGTCACTCACTTCAAAAAAACTACATCTTCAAAAAACAGTCACATGGCTTGGCAGAAATTCATAAAACAAGATAACAGGCCATGATTCTCAATGCCCTCTGCTCAGTTCCATCCTCCTATTGCATTTTTATAACAGCTATATAAAAGACTAAAGAGGACTTCCAAGAGAACAAGCACACAAAGATACCATTCAAGGATAAAATAATCATTGGACACAGTGTAAAGGGTAAAGAACTTGCATAATTCTGGCCCATAAACTATATTCCAAGTATAGTAGAGTGGATTCACTCCCGTTTCTCCTAAATTTACAAAGTGGCTTTCATTGAATGGCACAATGTGCATTTCTCTAATGTCAGAGAAACCTTCACTTCAGTTAATATAATTGACCATCTGATTTCATCATTTAACATAATCGACCATCTGATTTTATACAAAGCAACCACCTAGAACTATGATCAGCGAGAATCATCACATTGGGGTCAAGTAAGTTCATATTTGTTAGGTAAAAGCAATGCAATTTTGGGATGAAGCATATAAATGGAATTAAACACAAAGTATTCCAAATATCCAAAATTAAGAGATAGGAACATGACAGTCGAATACATCTCCAATTATCCAACTTTCAATCATAAAATGCCTTGCACCAGAAATGAAATTACTGATCCAAAGAATTCCAATGAGCTTAGCATGTTGCTGCTTTAACTTTCATAATGCTAATATCATGAAACTATGGCAAATAACACAGTATGGTATTAAGAGTTTTAATTTCACAGAACATCAAGGATATGAGAGCAGGGAAGAAAATGGTACGTATACAGAAGACTGAAACAAATGTTAATGTAACCAAACCAATGAGTAACAACACCATAGTCTTTTGAATACAAAAACACTAAATACCAAAACATTGCCACCATAACCAAATATCTGAACGAAGGTATCCATTGGGGAACCCCAACTGATTATTCAGGAGATAATAACAGAGTAAGTACAGGAAAAAGATACATACACGTGTTCTAGTTCCCTGCTTTACAACCCATACTTCTTTTTCATTGGCTTGCTTGTCGGAGAGATATCTGTTGTAGTCATCCCAGGCCTCTTTTGTGGCTGAGACTGCAAATATAAAGATGAGTGGACCCCATGTACTTGCAGGATTGACAGGTGTTATAAGCGGCCATAATTGAAGGCATGCAATCAGCAGGAAGTACTTGTTCATGAACCGACTGGTATACACAAAGAAAAGAGTGTTATTTAAAACTATTATTTTTAAGGGCACACCATGCATGATCCACTATGAGGCAGGTGTCAAATAATAAGTACCATAAGAACATTCTTTTTAGAGAAAAATCATCAATTTCCTAATATCCATCCAACCCAAATGTCTGCCCCAAATGTAAGCGCAAGCATACACAGAAATCATGCACAGTTTATGAATTACTCAAGGATAGCAAAGTCCAACTACCCAACAGATAAATGAGGTCAACTGCAACAAGCAATTAATGCAACACAAAAATGAAACAATGCACAATCCAAAAAATCGTTAACAGCATAAGAGAAAGAAAACATTCTGAAGAAAATCTAAGTTTGCATTCGCCATACAGTCCAGCCATAATGTCCTTGATATTTTTAATATATGTCATTATGGTCATGGATCCACCAGATGCCATATTAACACAAGAAAAATGGTTTAGGCAACAAGAAGGATTTCGTAGATTTCTGAATGGGATCATATTCATTGATCCTAGAAACTTTTCCTCTAACCAAAGTAGTCAACAAAACATTATCATACATTTGAAGCCGATGACTGTTAATTTCTGAAGTATTTCAGGAGATTCCAATGCATGCTATGTTCAATTATTATAAGCCATAATCTTAAGTAAGCGAACCACCTTTCATGAACTACAAACTTCACCACAGGTCTGGCTGATACATTATGCTATAATGCAAAAAGAACAGAAATTCAAAGGGAAAAGGATGAGCCTCTCCCTCCATACACATGGACTAAATAGCCCTGCCACTTGGACACCCTTTGCCTCCAGGTCTAAATTTTTGGCCAAGGACACCAAAAGCTCATTGTAAAATTACTATTCTTCCCTTAAAAAAATAAAAAAGAGAAAAATAGTGACTAAAAAGAAGAAAACCAATTTCGCAATCCCCCCTGGGTCCCCTCTTTCTCATTCTAAACCAAGTACCCAAAATATCAGCCCAATCTCTTCCAGACTTGATTTGGCAGAAATCACCTAGTTATTGCTGAAAAGAGTTCAATGGCCAGAATGCCGTGAACAAGACTGCCAGAAAAATAGAAGAGAAACAAATTGGGACCTGCTTATTGCAGGAAAGTAATCAGAGTTTTGTTGGAATTTGGCATCAACGGATTCTTCAACCATAGCTTCGTAATGTATTGGCTAACAGAGCACCCATCAATTGTAAACTCTCTCTCTCTCTGATTTCTCCCCATTTTCTGGTCTTTGCAAAAGTTTTAATCATCTTATTTCATCTCAGAATACCACAATTTTCTAGCCAATTCCCAAACTTTTTCCGGCACAAGAATTTGGAATTCCCGCCCTCTAGTATTTTGAACTCAATAGAACTCCTGATATTCAGCCAGAAATATCCTTAACAACCGGCCTCCCAAAGGTAGTTACACATCCAGTCTTTATTGAAGTTGGGTAGGACACATGTTTCAAATGTCTTCCTCTATCAAAAATGTTATATTCCTAACAAAAAGAAATAAGAAGGTTGAAAGCTCTTTGTAATTTTCATTCTCACATTACGATAAGTCCTCCAATAAACTAAATCTAGATGTTTTCGTTTAACTTGTAAAGAAAGTGATATTCTAGGTTGAGTTCTAGTGACTTGTTCAAACAAAAGTTTTAGACTTCAAAATTTAAATCTCACAAACCCATAAAGCAATGATTCTACGATGATCTAATGATATTTAAAATGGACTTTCCAAATGTTAACGAGATTGTATATCAGTTGTGCTTTAACTGCATAGGAATCACAGGAGTGACATAATCATTGAGTAAAGCAACAAGGATCACCTGAACTGCTCCCATAGATTTTTTGGAAGAAAATTCAACAGTGTATATTTTCTGTTTGATATTCGGTTGTCACAATAAAGATCCAAAGTCAAGTCACTATCATTGATGTAGATGCACCGCCTCATCTTCGACTAAGAGCCCACGCTTCAAAAATTATCCTACAATACTCAACCATGACATGAAATATTACTCAAGCACTTCATAACAATTGCCTTCACAGGGAGACAGCCCCTCATGAAATAGGCTTTCAAGTCCTGCACCAGAATAGCCACAGTTCACAAAAGTCATGAGACAAACAGGTCAAAGAAGTGTGGTTACATATGATGATCAATATCAAAAAACATTTAATAATAACTGATGCAAACTATGTTTTGTCAATTAATGAATGATGTAATCATCACTTCTAATACCAGGTTCTCGTCAGTGTAACACTGGAAAAATGTATTTACAACGCAGCTTGAGAGAGAATAGTACTCCATAAGCACCCTATATTCTATGCAGATAAAATGATTCAAACATAAATTACCCAAATAATAACAAGAGATTGCCCCACATCCAATCAGTCAGCTATGGACCGCATAAAATGAACCATCCTATCAAGAATCATATATCGATTTTATCATTTCTTCACACTGTTACAGAACCAAGTTTTCTTTCAGTTCCTTGAGCACAATTAGCCCACCAATTCCCATATTATAGAAAAAAAAAGTAGCACGCCACGAAAACAAGATGTAAGTTAATACAGATCCCTGAAACTCTTCTGCATCAAAATTTCAACGGAGAAAATGAAAGAGAGAATATCGAAACAAAGCCTCGAAAAATGCCCCAAAGCTGAGAATTAAGGCACTTAAATCTATTCAAGTCGCGCCGATCAATTGGAATCCGAATGCTCTCACACTAGATTCTCTCACATTAGATTCATTTCTAGGAGCAGAAAATACGGACCAAGTAGAACCAAACAAAGGGGAGGAAAAGAAAACCTTAGCCTAGAGACGCACAATCAATAGATTGAAGAAGAAAGGAGGAAATGAAAGACGTACAGCATTCCTTGGGTAGAGAAAGGAGTTTTAATGGAGATCTCCCGGTTCGGTTAGGGGGGTGCGCGCGGTACCTGCAAAATGCCGAGAGTCTCGTTGGACTTCATAAAATGGAACGCCGGGGTGACTTCTCAAGTCCCTAGCTAAAATGTAAAAGCGAATCCTTTATGTAGTATATTCGAGAGCCATGGTTTAAAAAGCGGATCGGTGACCTGAATCGGTGACCCGGATCGGGCACTGTAAAAATAGATCTGGATCGGTCAATCGGCGATTTGAATCGAAAATCAGGTGAATCGGTCAGAATAAAGTTTCAAAAAAATTCGAAAAAATTATTAAAATTTATTATAAATATTTTTTTTTAGGAATTTAATAAAAAATGAGGGTACTCCATTAAGAATTTTCATATTTTTATATGAATATGCGAATATTAATATGTTTTTTCCCTGCATGAACTACTATTCAGCATTTAATTTACATCACACAAAAAGATAAACATAGAATTATCAAGGAATAAGTATATCAACATACATGGACTACAATAAAGCATACAATTAGTAACATAAGATCTAAAAATAAAATGATAGACGACCTTGTTATTCTTCTTGGTCACATTGGTGCCATTGATTGAATTCGTTTAACAATTCATTGATTCGATCTAAAAACGAATCATCGATATTAGCAAGCGTCTGACTATACCCAAATCCCCGAGTGTTAGTGTTTTGTTGTGTTCCCAATCCAAAATCCCCGAAGCTTGTCCATCCTTCATGTTCACCTACACTGTCGTGCTCATCCCTACACTGTTGCTGATGGCCTCAGAATCATCATCTCTCTCATTTTCTCTTAAACCCCCTTCTCGCTCTCCCTCATTAGGTGCAATATCACCGACATCTCCGACGAATTGTGGATACGTTGGCTGGTTGCTTCCTCTTTCATGTTGTTCATCACCTTCTTCAAGATCTTCCTCACTGATAGCCTCAAGGAACGCTCTCTTGTGCAACACTGGCTCCTCCTCTTTTACTACCCATTAGTCTGCTGTGTCTGTGACAAATATTATGTCTAAGTCTATCAGCCCATAGTCTTCAAGCTTCCTTTTTATTTGTCGCTCTCGGAGGTTTAAATTATAATGAACGTACACTAGTTTATAAAGCTTCTCAGAAGCAAGTCGATTCCTCCTAGTAGTGTGCAACCATTAATACGTACTCCAGTTGTGCTCATAGCCAGTAGCAGAACATGTCTGGGAGAGCACCTTGATTGCTATCATCTTTAAGTGATGTGCATCAGTACCAATATATCTCCCACCATTCAGCTGGATTAAAATGCAAAAAGCATTATAAGGGCAAGAACAATTCATAAGATTAAATATATGAATGAACAAAATATTAGCGAGAGGATAACCTAGATCCATCATAGTTCGAGAATTCCTAGCAAGTCTAGTTCTGAAGAATCCTATAGCATCCCTATACATAGCAAGCTAAAACAAATGTATTTCGTTTTAGCGCATTATTCCTCACAAATATAACAACTCAATGAAGTTCTTACCCAAACATTAAATAATACCTCTTGTATTGCTGCTACTTAGTTTCGATGGCTTCTCTGCAACCTTGTAATAATGTATCTGACCCCTTCCATAATCTTATAGGGATATTCAGGTATCAAATAGAAAATTTTTGGGTTGAAGTAGTAACCTACAAAATATATAAATAGAAAAATATCATTTATAATTTCATTAAAAAATGATTTAAAATAGAAACATTGTAATGATATAAATATATATTTACCAGCATAATGAATTGGACGTCCAAATTTGGTGTTCCACCTCCTTTCTATAATCTCGATCACTTTGCTAGCAAAACTACATTTC
>NW_006494789.1:5239144-5345023 GCF_000471905.2 Amborella trichopoda
ATTCGGACGTCCCAAATTTAGGTGTTCCCACCTCCTTCTATAATCTCGATCACTTTGCTAGCAAAACTACATTTCTCTCCAATAGCAATTTCGCCCTCTCATACCTTCATAAAGGATACCCATGGTAGCTTTCTTGTCAGCATCCACCATTTTTAACACCGTGACCAAAGGGGCAGTGGCCTCTATAACACTGGAACATCGACACCAGAACCGCCTATTTGAGACTATGTTGTCCACTTTTATACCAGTACTGAACTTTGAGAGGCGGTCATTTAACCACTCTTCACAGGTAAACAATCTCTTTAATGCACCTTCAGATTCTCGAATGGAGTCCACAGCTAAGTAATCGGTTGCAAAGCGGGTTATGACAGGCCTGATTATCTCTTTTTTCTTAGAGTGTTCTCTAAACAGAAATAAAATTTTAGAGTGGTTGTATATAAATCTCGACACCAACCTTGCTTCCTCTAGAGTCTCCTTCACAATTTTGATCTCACCGATCTCCTCTAACATAAGATCGATGCTGTGTGCAGCACACGGGGTCCATACTAGATGCTTCTTCTTATCCATCAACTTGCTGCCCGCAGAAACACATGCACGCGCATTGTCCGTAATAAACTGGACTACAGACTTATCTCCCACCTCCTCCACTATCTGATCATATAGTCGTACGTAGAAGTTTGCATCCTTCTTCGTCCCTGATACTACTTTGCTAGACAAAAAAGCTGTACCTTTTGGGGAATAGGCCAAGAAGTTTAAAAACTCCTTTTTGCTAACTTTTTTCGACCAACCATTACTCATGAGAGTACTGCCTGTCCTTGGCCAACTCTGTTTATATTCTTCAATCCACTTTATAACTTCCTCCACCTCTTCATCTGGTATTGGCCCACTGAGCTCATATGCCGTCGGGGGTTTTACCCCAAGCTCGACTCTCTGGATTGCACTGACCATAGGTAGAAAATATAGGCTATTGGCTGCATAAAAGGGAATCCCTTTATCGTAGAACCATTTGCCAACATATCTCCCCAACATGTTTCTTGTACCTTTAACCATGCCTTTTAGGGTCATATGTTGTGACTTAGGCTTTGAGAGAAATGGGTCTTTACGACCATGACCTGCAATACTAGTACTCTTAGATAACCTAGAAACAATTTCTTCAACATTTGATTCTCCTTGATACATATTGCCACCAACGCCTCCATACATAATTGAGCTGGGCCCGCCATACATGCTCGAGCTGGGCTCGCCATGCATGTCTGAGCTAGGCCCACCATGCATGTCTGAGCTAGACCCACCGGGCATTCTAAACCCACGTTCCCTCTGATATTGTTCATGTAAACTCAATCTTGTGGCTATGTCTAGGTCATTATTATATTGCTCTTGTAGGTCATTATTATATTGCTCTTCTGTATCATTCCTGCTTGATGGCGTATATAAACTAGCTATCTCCTCATTCATCCTATGTTTGGCAATTTTTTTACTTTTGTTAGCATTAAGAATTACCGCTATCTGTTTTTTTACATTACTAGGGACACTAATGCATGCAGAAACATCTCCCTTAACCCCTGCCAAGTGTTGCTTGAACCTATGTACCCCACTACTTATCACTCTTTGACAGTAATTACAAATAATTTTGTCTTTTTTGTTGGGATCAAGTTTGACCCCATGTTGCCATGCAGGGTCTTCTGCAGATCTTGACATGATTCAACTGTTTTAAGATGTAAAAAGTATAAAATTAACCTGACAGTTCAAAAAGAAAAATAATCATCATGTGTAGTGATAATATGTTGGGGTAGTTCATGTAGTCATATTTGTTGTTATTTGTTATTGCAAAATACCTTTATTGACAATAATATTTTCGTACATATCAATTACAAACATTCAGGATAATATAATACAAAATGCAAGCTCCAAACATGGCTACAACTCAATTATCAAGAACATACATTTTTTGTATTAAAAAATTAATAATAAAAACAATTCTTCACAGCGCCACCTAACATCACTGATTCCAACCAAAAAATGCATTAACAACAGATTAAAAAAATACAGTTTTGCATTAAAAATATAATGACATGCATTTTTTTGCATAAATAATCTATCCAACATAAAAAATTTTCAACAAAAACTTTAACAATAAAAATTTTAAATATGGTTTAATACCTCATGATAATTAAAACCTTGTCACGATTTTCACATCTTTGCGAAAAATCATCATTTTTCAAAAAAGTCGATCATGGAAAAAAAAAAAAAGAAGTACAGCAAACTCAAACAATAAAAATTAATAATTGGGTTTAATACATCATGATAATCAAAACCTTATAACAATTTTCACCTCTTTTCGGAAAATCATCATTTTTCAAAAAATTCGATCATGGATAAAATAAAAATAAAAATAAAAAGTACAACAAATTTTCAAAAAATTCGATTATGGATTACAAAAAAAAATTGATCATGGATTAAAAAAAAAAATTAACAAATTTTAAAAAAATTCGATCATTGATTAGAAAAAAAAATTCGATCACGGATTAAAAAAATAATAACAAATTTTCAAAAAATTTGATCATGGATTAAAAAAAAAAATCACAAATTTTCAAAAAATTCAATCATTGATTACAAAAAAAATTCCATCATTGATTAAAAAAAAAATCACAAATTTTCAAAAAAATCGATCATGGATTAAAAAAAAAAATCACAAATTTTCATAAAATTCGATCATGGATTAAAAAAAAAAATCGGAAATTTTCAAATAATTCGATCGTAGATTACAAAAACAAATGTGACCATGGATTAAAAAAAAAAATCACAAATTTTCAAAATATTCGATCATGGGAAAAAAAAAAAGTCACAAATTTTCAAAAAATTCGATCATTGATTACAAAAAAAATTCGATCATGGATTAAAAAAAAAATCACAAATTTTCAAAAAAATCGATCATGGATTACAATAAATAAATCACAAATTTTTAAAAAATTCAATCATGGATTAAAAAAAAAATCACAAAATTTCAAAAAATTCTATCATAGATTACAAAAAAAAATTTGATCATGGATTAAAAAAAAAAATCCCAAATTTTCAAAAAATTCAATCATGGATTACAAAAAATTCGATCATGGATTACAAAAAATTCGATCATGGATTACATATAATTCGATCATGAATTACAAAAAAAAACAAAAAATTCGATCGTGGATTACAAAAAAAGAAAAAAAACAATTCGATCATGGATTACAAAAAATTCGATCATGGATTACAAAAAACTCTATCATGGGTTACCAAAAGAACAAAAACAAAAAATTCGATCATGGATTACAAAAATTCTATCATGGGTTACAAATAAAAAATAAAACATAAAAACAAAAAATTCGATCATGGATTACAAAAAAAAAAAAGTTATGTATTTCACAGACCCATCTTACATAAGCCATTTTAACTAAAAAATCCACCTCTAAGTGAATAAATTACATCCAATTGAGTACATTTTCTGATAAACAACAATATAAGGAATCAAAACCCTAAATTTTGAACACATTATCATCAATAAATCAAATCAAATCGATTAAATTGAGCAAAAAAAAAAAACGTAGTTCTTTTCTTCACAGACAACAGTCACTGAATCTAAAAAATAAAGCTCAAATTGAATAAATCAGATCAAATTGAATACATCTAATTATAAACAGCACTATAACCATTAAAAACGCTAGAAATCTAACACATTATTTATAATATATCATGAACAAAAAATTGAAAGGCGGAAAAAAAAAAAAAAACAGCAGAAAGTTTTTTCCACAGACATCACTGTGTTCATCTAAATATTCATGCTGTAATTGACCAAATTACATAAAATTGATTATGTTATATCATAATAGACACAATAAATATTAAAAACCCTACAAATTGAATTCATTATCTTCAAAATATGCAGTGAAATTAATCATATGGCAGAAAAAACAAAAACCCAAACTTCTTACCTGGTTTTGTGAACCCGAGCCTTCAATCTCTAAATAACCCTATTTTTCTCAACGATTTTCACAAATTCGCAACATAAGGTTTTGATGAACAACTTTAGGATCAAAATGCCTATAAATTTTGACATATTCATGCCCTATTTGGCATGAAACACAAGGAAAGGCAGAAACCCTAAAAATGCAACTTTCGTGATCCAAAAACACAAAATTTCTCAACCATTTAATCCGTGAAAAATCTGAATAAAGTTGTTTAAAGCCTGCATATTAGATCACATGCAAAAAAAAACAAGAAAAATGATCAAAAAATGACAAATTTTGAAGAATCCCGTGATGCACATTGTGCAGCCCATGTTCTCCACAGGACTCGTCGATTCCGTACAGTGAATCGGTGAGTCACTGTACAGACTCCCCCCATTCTCTCTAGAACCAGGTGAGTCCCGGTTTTTTGAGCCATTCGAGACGTTACTGTCGATTCCCGAGTCGAATGAGGCGAGTCCGGTTCAACTCGACGGTTTTTTAAACACTGTTCGAGAGTTTTAAAAAACACCGAGCCGAGCCGAACCGGACTTGCCCGGTTGACTCGAGAATCGGCACAGGACGTGTCGGTTTTGACATAATACACGGAATCGCCTGGTTCCAGAAAGAACCAAGCAATTCTGTACAGTGACTCATCAATTCACTGTACGGAATCGACAAGTCCCGTGAAGAACGCGAGCTGCACAATGTTCTTCACGGGTTTCTTCAAATTTTGTCATTTTTTTATCATTTTTCTTCTGTTTTTTGCCATGTGATCGAATATTCAGGCTTTATGCAGGTTTTTTCAGCCTTTTCATAGGTGAAATGGTGGAGAAATTTCATGTTTTTGGATCATGAAAGTTGCGGGTTTTAGGGTTTCCGCTTTTCTTTTGTTTCATGTCAAATAAGGCATGAATTTGTGAAAATTTTGAGGCATATTAATCGTAAATGTGTTCATCAAAAAATTTTGTTACGAATTTGTGATAATCTTTGAGAAAAACAGAGTAATTTGGAGATTGAAGCCACAGGTTCACGAAACTAGGTAAGAACTCTGTGTTTTTTTTTTGTCCGCCATTTGATCAATTTCAGTCCATATTTTGAAAATAATCAGTTAAATTTGTAGGGTTTTAAATCTTTATCATGTCCTTTATTATTTACCATAATCAATTTTATTTAATTTACTCAATTACAATCTGATTTTTTAGAAGAACACAGTGATGTCTGTGAAAAAAAATTTCTGATGTTTTTTTTTTTTTTCCACCTTTCGATCTATTATTCACGATATATTACAAATAATGTGTTAGATTTCTAGGGTTTTTAATCGTTATAGTCTTGTTTATAATTAGATGTATTCAAATTGATCTGATTTATTCAATTTGAGCTTCATTTTTTAGATTCAATGATTGTTGTCTGTGAAGAACTACGTTTTTTTTTTTTGCTCAATTTCATCGATTTGATTTGATTTATTGATGATAATGTGTTCATAATTTAGGGTTTTGATTCTTTATATTGAAAATTTGTAATTTTCCGAAAAGATGTGAAAATTGTGACAAGGTTTTGATACTCATGAGGTATTAAACCATACTTTTAATTTTTATTGTTTGAGTTTGTTGTTGTTTTTTTTTTTATCCATGATCGAATTTTTTGAAAAATGATGATTTTCCTAAAAGATGTGAAAATCGTGACCAGGTTTTGATTATCATGAGGTATTAAACCATATTTTTAATTTTTATTGTTAAAGTTTTTGTTGAAAAAATTGTATGTTGATAGATTATTTATGCAAAAAACTGCATGTTATTATTTTTTTAATGCAAAACTATATTTTTTTAATTTGTTGTTAATGCTTTTTTGAGTTGGAATGACTGTGAAGAATTGTTTTTATTTGTTTTATTTTTTAATACGTGATCGATTTTTTTTGAAAACTCGTGATTTTCCGAAAAGATGTGAAAATAGTGACCAGGTTTTGATTATCATGAGGTATTAAACAATATTTTTTATTTTTATTGTTAAAGTTTTTGTTGAAAAAATTACATGTTGATATAATATTTATGCAAAAAACATACATGTTATTATATTTCTAATGCAAAAGTGTATTTTTTAAATTTGTTGTTAATGCATTTTTGAGTTGGAATGACTGATGTTAGGTGGCTCTATGAAGAATTGTTTTTATTTATTTATTTTTTTGTACATGTTCGATTTTTTTTGAAAAATCGTGATTTTCAAAAAAGATGTGAAAATAGTGACCAGTTTTTTATTATCATGAGGTATTAAACCATATTTTTAATTTTTATGGTTAAAGTTTTTGTTGAAAAAATTGCATGGTGATAGAATATTTATGCAAAAACAAACATGTTATTATATTTCTAGTGCAAAACTGTATTATATTTTTGATGTAGTTTTGCATTAAAAATGTATTTTCAATTTTTAAAATTTTGAACGCAAAAAATACATGCTATTAAATTGTATTATCGTGAGGAATTAAAGTGCATATCATTGTAAAAAAATCGTGGCATATATGACAATTATATTATCTTGCATTTTTTCAATTTTATTTTAAATTTTTTAATGCAAAAAATGAATGTTCTTGATAATTGAGTTGTAGCCATGTTTGAAGCTTGCATTTTGTATTCTATTATCCTGTATGTTTGTAATTGATATGTACGAAAATATTATTGTCAATAGAAGTATTTTGCAATAACAAATAACAACAAATATAACTACATGAACTACCCCATCATATTATCACTATACATGGTGATTATTTTTCTTGTTGAACTGTCAGGTTAATTTTTAACTTTTTACATATTAAAAAGTTGAATCATGTCAAGATTTGCAGAAGACCCTGCATGGCAACATGGGGTCTGACTTGATCCCAACAAAAAAGACAAAATTATTTGTAATTACTGCCAAAGAGTGATAAGTATTGGGGTGCATAGGTTCAAACAACACTTGGCAGGGGTTAAGGGAGATGTTTCTGCATGTAGTAGTGTCCCTAGTAATGTAAAAAAACAGATGGCGGCATTTCTTAAGGCTAACAAAGGTAAAAAAATTACCAAACATGGGATGAATGAGGAGATAGCTAGTTTATATATGCCATCAAACGAGAATGATGCAGAAGAGCAATATAATAATGACCTAGAAGAGTAATATAATAATGACCCGGAGATGGCCACAAGAATGTGTTTACATGAACAATATCAGAGTGAACGTGGGTTTAGAATGCCCAGTGGTTATGACATAGGCATGCACGGTGGGTCTAGCTCAGACATGCATGGTGAGTCTAGCTCAGACATGTATGGCGGGCCCAGCTTAGACATGCATGGCGGGCCCAGGTGGAGCATGTATGAGGGGCCCAGCTCAAATATGTATGGTGGGGTTGGTGGCAGTATGTGTCAACAAGAATCAAACTTTGAAGAAATAGTTCTTAGCTTATCTAGGAGTGCTAGTATTGCAGGTCAAGGTCGTATAGACCCATTTCTCTCAAAGCCAAACTCACAACAGATGTCTCTAAAGGCATGGTTAAAGGTACAAGAAATATGTTGGTAAATGGTTCTACGATAAAGGGATTCCCTTTGATGCAGTCAATAGCCCATATTTTCCACCTATGGTCAGTACAATCCAGAGAGTCGGGCCTGAAGTAAAACCCTCGACGACATATGAGCTCAATGGGCCAATATTAGATGAAGAGGTGGAGGAAGTTACTAAGTGGATTGAAGAGTATAAATAGAGTTGGTCAAGGACATGCATTACTCTCATGAGTGATGGTTGGTTGAATAAAGTTAGCAAAAAGGAGTTTTTAAACTTCTTGGCCTATTCCCTAAATGGTACAGCTTTTTGGTCTAGCAAAGACGTATCAAGGACGAAGAAGGATTCAAACTTCTACGTACGACTATATGATCAGATAGTGGAGGAGGTGGCAGATAAGCATGTACTCCAGTTTATTATGGACAATGCGCGTGCATGTGTTTCTGTGGTCAGCAAGTTGATGGATAAGAGGAATCATCTAGTATGGACCCCGTGTGCTGCACACAGCATCGAACTTATGTTAGAGGAGATCGGTGAGATCAAAATTTTGAAGGAGACTCTAGAGGAAGCAAGATTAGTGTTGAGATTTATATACAAGCACTCTAAAATTTTATTTCTGTTTAAAGAACATTCTAAGGAAAAAGAGATAATCAGGCCTGCCATAACCCGCTTTGCGATCGATTACTTAGCTGTGGACTCCATTCGGGAATCTGAAGGTGCATTAAAGAGATTGTTTACCTGTGAAGAGTCGTTAAATGACCGCCTCTCGAAGTCCAGCACCAGTATAAAAGTGAACGGCATAGTCTCAAATAAAGGTTCTAGTCTCGATGTTCCAGTATCGTAGAGGACATTGCCCCCTTGGTCACGGTGTTAAGAATGGTGGATGCTTACAAGAAAGCTACCATGAGGATCCTTTATGACGGTATCGAGAGGGCGAAATCTGTTATTGGGGAGAAGTGTAGTTCTGCTAGCAAAGTGATTGATATTATAGAAAGGAGGTGGAACGCCAAATTTGGACGTCCAATTCATTATACTGGTAAATATATATTTATATCATTAGAATGTTTAATTTTAAATCATTTTTTTATGAAATTGTAAATGACATTTTTCTATCTATATATTTTTTAGGTTACTACTTCAACCCAAAATTTTTCTATTTGACACCTGAACATCCCTACAAGATTTTGGAAGGGGTCAGATACATTATTGCAAGGTTGGAGAGAAGCTATCGAAACCAAGTAGCAGCAATACAAGAGGAATTATTTAATGTTTGGGTAAGAACTTCATTGAGTTGTTATATTTGTGAGGAATAATGCACTAAAACGAAATATATTTGTTTTAGCTTGCTATGTATAAGGATGCTATAGGATCCTTCGAAACTAAACGTGCCAAGAATTCTCGAACTAAGATGGATCTAGGTTATCCCCTAGGTAATATTTTGTTCATTCATATTTTTAATCTTATGAATTGTTATTGCCCTTTCAATACTTTTTGTATTTTAATCCAACTGAATGGTGGGAGATATATGGTGCTGATGCACCTCACCTAAAGAGGATAACAATCAAAGTGCTCTCCCGGATATGTTCTACTACTTGCTGTGAGCGCAACTAGAGTACGTTCCAATGGTTGCACACTGTTAGGAGGAATCGACTCGCTACAGAGAAGCTTCATAAACTAGTCTACGTTCATTACAACTTAAACCTCAGAGAGCGACAAATAAGAAGGAAGCTTAAGGACTATTGGCCGATAGACTTAAGCACAATATTTGTCACAGACACAACAGACCAATGGGTAGTAGAAGAGGAGGAGCCAGTGTTGCACAAGAGAGCGTTCCTTGAGGCTATCGGTGAGGAAGATATTGAAGAAGGTGATGAGCAGCATGAAAGAGGAAGCAGCCAGCCAACGTATCCACAATTCGTTGGAGATGTCGGTGATATTGCACCTAATGAGGGAGAGTGGGAAGGGGGTCTACGAGAAAATGACAGAGATGATGATTCTGAGGCCACCCTATCCCAACCATATTATTCACATATCGAGTCCCAACAGCACCAGGGTAGGGATGAGCACGACAGTGTAGGTGAGCATGAAAGATGGACAAGCTTTGGGGATTTTGGATTGGGAACAGAACACTAACACTCAAGGATTTGGGTATAGTCAGACGCCTGGTAATATCAATGATTCGTTTTTATATCGAATCACTGAATTGTCAAACGAATTCAATCAATGGCACCAGCGTGATCAAGAAGAAGAACGACGTCGTTTGTCATTTTAGTTTTAGATGTAGTCCATGTATGTTGATATGCTTATTCCATGATAATTCTAAGTTTATCCTTTTGTGTGATGTAAATTAAATGATAAATAGTAATTCATGCAGGGAACGAACATATCAATATTCGCATATTCATGCAAAGAAATGAAAATTCTTAATGGAGTGCCCTCATTTCTTGTGAAAATCCTAAAAAACAATATTTATAATGAATTTTAATAATATTTTTGAATTTTTTTAAGCTTTAATCTGACCGATTCAGCTGATTCCCGATCCAAATCGTCGATTCATCGATCCAGATTGGGGATTCATCGATTCAGATCGGTTTTTGAGGGCCTGATCCGAGTCACCGATCTGGTTTTTAAACCATTGGTATATTCTATGGTCCGCATGTCTGTGTTATTACATATGCGATAAGAGTTTATTTATGGTATCACCACTAATAGCGTGAACCAAATCCCGACTGACGTAACACTTTGAGAATGGGTCGGGGTCGTGGTGATAGCATCCTATGTCCCCGGATAAAGTTTAGGCTTTCATTCTCACGTAATACATTTAAAAACCACTTATGATTTCAAAAAAATTGGTAAGGGCTTATCATTCTTATTGAATTACCAAAAAAATCACCATTCTACGCAAGAAGAATATGAGGGACTTTGAGAGCGTTTAGGCACATGGATTTTTAATAACTTGGATATTATTGAAATCCACTATTTGGTTTGCTCAATGGTTAGGATATTAGAATTCTATAGAAATTAAAAATCTTGGAAATATCCTAACTTATCCACGATTTCATGTCCACAACAAAACTTATTTTTTTGAATTTCCAAGCTTCATGGATTCCATTCGTTGGTCCCGTGACCCAAATATAAGACACATTTGGTAAGAGTGAAAATTTTAGAGAGAGAAAGTTGCTAAAAATTATTTAAGAGATAAACTTTCTTAAAAAACTTTAGAGAGAAATAATCTCAAATTTTAACTTGTAGAGAGAGAAAGTATGTAAAAATTTTAGAGAGATAAACTATATCAAATTTTAGAGAGAAAAAGTATCTAATTTTTTCTAGAGAGATAAACTATCTCAAAATATATAGAGGGAGAAAATATTTCAAATTTTAAGTTTTAGAGAGAAAAATTATATCAATTTAGAGATACAAAAGTACTTGAAAATTTTAAGAGAGAGAGAGACTATCTCAAATTTAATGTTTGAGAGATAGAGCATCTTAAATTTTAGAAAGAGAAACTATATCACATTTTAGAGAAAGTACTTAAAATTTTTTAGCGATAGAAACTATCTTAATTTATTTAGAGTGAGAAATTATCTCAAATTTTAAGTTTTAGAAAGAGAAAATATATTAAAATTTTAAAGATAGGAATTGTATCAAATTTTATTAGAGAGAAACTACTTAAAAAATTTTAGAGATAGAAATTATCTCAATTTTTTTAGAGAGAGGAATTATCTCAAATCTTAATTTTTAGAGAGAAAAAGCAAATTAAAATTGTAAAGATGGAAATTTGTTGACACCCCATTATCGGTTGAAGGGGTTATAGGAAATCAAGACCTTAGAATACTTAAACCAAAACCTTGAAATTCACCCCACCAAGAACCCTTCCTTTAGCCTAAACTAGACTAGGGACCATCCTGGTTCCATACACCCTTGGACCATCATTTTCATACACTATATCCCATCCCCATGCACCATAGAAGTTAATAAACTCCCCCATGAAAAACCCAATTAATTTAGTTAAACCATCTTAGTCCACTAAACTTGCTTAAACCTTTCTAGATAAGCACTTAACCACCTTTAAACCGTCCAATTTAGAATGAAATGTTGGCTATATAGCCTTAAAGCCAATAGTCTTACGTTCAGTGGGAGTTAGAGCGAGACTGAATCTGGGTGCTTGGCACACTGGGGCCCAGATTCATATATCTCAAGTATTTGAGGCAATGAGAGTATACGTTTTGATAGTGTGAATCTCAGAGAGGTGTGAGGGTCACCTCCCAGTTAGGACTATATAGATTAGAATGCCTCATAGTTGATGTGATAAGTCAGGGCTTGGAGAATCCAATCAAGAATAATAGAACCCGAGTATTTAAAAGAGTATTCGCCCTGTATGGAGTGGTCGGCCCATGAGACATGAGCCTGTATCCTGACACGAGACCGTTCCATGGCATGTGCATCCATAGTCGTATGGGGAAGCCACTCTTCTATAGTATTATCTGACTTAGAAGAGCTAGTACGCATGTGCTTTGAGAGGACCACTGTATTTGAGTAGGAATATGTCCCACAAAGGTACACCAGTAATCCATTGAACCCTTGGTGACGGGGAAGCTCTAGTTCAACGACTTTGATGTGACCAATTATGTGTCCCTGCTATAGACTATGGAGTATAGGTCCATTGGTTCGGCTTGAGACACCGTTGGAACGTCGTTCAGGTTAGCCTAAGGGAAGACTCCGACTACTGTTATAAGTCTAGAGATCTCATTTACCTTTGGCCTAAATTAATCTAAAATTGACGATAAAATATTTTATATTGATGATAAATTGTGTAATAATATTGAGAAATTATTTAGAGAATTTTTGAGATTTTTGGAGAAATTTTAGGATTTTTTAAATAATAAAAAATATGATTTTCAAATTTGTTTGACATAAATACCAAACAAAGACATTATTTGGGGATGCCATATGAATCCCAAGTGGCCATAGGAATGCCATGTGGCACCCCCACCTCCCCACTCGTGGATGAAATCATGCTGATATCATATCTATGTGGGGACCTAGTTGTCATTAATTCTTTTGTTGGTATTATGTTATAACATGTTATCTTGTTACTTAAAGTGTTATATATTGTTATGACTTAAGTTTGATTTAAGTCACATGTTTTTTTTAACTCATATGTGTCATTTTTGACATGTGTGAAGTCATGAGATTTTGAGAATTAATTTAATTCATATTATTATCAACATGATTTTGTAGCATGTGAGTATATCTTGTGCGACACCACCTTACGGGCTTGATCCATATGAAACTTTAGTGTTATTAAAATCCTATTTGTGCTGTCATAAGATATTTTATTTATATGTGTGGATGTCCCATATTACCTTTATGTCCATGTCCTTGTATTTTATTGACTCTCACAAATTATTCAAAAACCATGAGAGTAAGTGTAAACATGAATTTGGAATTAATGAGAAATAAAACATGGAGCTAAGGGCTTCAAGGTAAAATGACTATGAACCTAGGTTTTGAGGAGTGAAGGGTATGAAAAGCTTATCCATTGATCTTGGTGATAAGATATGGATGAGTGACTTGGATAAAAGCGTCTCATGTGCCATTGATCTAAGGCATCAAAGATCAAGATCAAATCCATCTTTATGATCGAAGTATAAAAGTAACTTATGGTATCAATTATAACCCTAACTTGAGTATTCACTTCAAAGAGAGAGAGCCCTTAACAAAAATGTGGTCACCCATGAAACTATCTTCTTCCTTGAGCTTTTATTTGAAACCCTTCCATGGAGTAGTCCATCATTTATGTGATCAAGCTCATACTATTACTTCATTAAGGTATTGATTTTTCTTCTCATATTTTTAATTTCTACCTCATTTCCATTATCAAAGCTTACTGTAATTCTTAATTTACAATAGCTTTCTTCATTTTTTATCATGAAAACTTGATATTTGAAGAGTCCCAAAGCAATAGTGTAGTCCATACACATAGTATGTGTAGACTAGCTTGCTTACTCTATGATCTTGAGTAGTTTCAACTTGATTTCTTGATCGTATTTTTTTGAAATTTTTACTGAGAATATACAAATAATGAGAGGTTTATTATATTTGAGCATAAGAAATAGTCCATTGAGTTCTCTTTTTAATTTTGAAAAGTTCGTGTGGTCCCTTATGGACCACATGGTGTAGTTTCACCATAACTTCCTTATTTTGTGTAGTATCTCTCTCAAATTTTGAAGGGCTATTTTGATACATGTCTCTCTCATGATTTGATCTCCATTAAGTGAAATAAATATGATCATTTGCTTCCCATTGGATTGATCTCATTGAGTTATTATTATTACCCATGCCTTAGACAATAGGACAAAATTAAGTCCTCAAAATGCCCTTTCGTGGCCCGGGCATAAAGGGTTCAAACCATGGTTTCCCCATGTATGTTTGCATCTTAATTTGATGTATTTACAGTTATTAAATGGATTCATGATTGGTTAAATTGAGTATGTTGTGTGAATATTGAGATTGTTTTTTAATCTTGCGATTTGAGCTTTAATGCTATGCATTATTGTTTATACCAATTGAATTCTTATTGAATTATTATGATCAAGTGTATGATGTGTATGAGATATTATGACATATGATGAGGATGAAGAATGAAGATGAAATTATCATATAATTTTGATATAATGAGGAATTGCGAGTGCAAGTCATGCAATATGTTGTAGAGATGTATAATGTGAATATTTGAATAGTGTATTCAGTTTAATTAAATTTTTGAGTAAGGGATTTGTAAGGGACTTATTAGGGTTGAATTTTATTATTCAAATGTGTATAAACCATATTTGTAGGTTGGAATATATGTATTATGGTTTTGTATTGAGATATTCATGCATTTAAACCATTTAGCTTTTATACAATGGAAATTTTTTAAAAGATTGCATTTTTAGCCCATTAGTCTTATACCACCAATATTAAGCTCCATTAAAATCCTACCTAAATGACCTAAACCCACCTAAAACATACCTAAACTAGCCTAAACTTGGGCCACACCTTCAATCTTAGGTCAAACCTAATTAAAACCATAACCCCCACTAAACTTTAGTTTGACCCACCTTTATGACCTTTAAAACCCTTAATTTAAACTTATTACCACAACCTAAATGTACCTAAAACGACTTATTTACAAATTGAAAACATCCCAATAGACATAACAAGGCAGGTAGCACAAAACTACCAAAATTGTGGGGTCTACCATGTCTGCATAACACCTATTTACGAATGTGTAATACTGTGTTTCGCAGGAGATCTAAGCCCCATATTGAGCCACCATTATCTAGGTCTTAGCATATAAATATAGACCCTCACTTACGGTATAGGAACCCCGGATTTTAGAGAATTAGGCGAAGCCCTACCACTTTATGCAATGAACCCTGAATCCTTAGAAACCTTAAAGCCAAGAACCCTAATTTCCCCTCTCATAGACCTCTGAGCCTACTTTGAACCCTTGAAACCTTATCTTAACCCAGGAAATACCCCCAATCCGATCAAATCAAAGACTCTCAGTCACTCCCATGGACCCTATATTCTTCCTTTAGACCTTAAGCTTGGTATCCAATTCTAGTTTAAGTTAGCACCTACTCAATCTTAACATTGTTCAATCACAATTGGCGAACTTTAAGAGGCGAAAGAGGTCGGTGCACAATCTCAGATTTTAGCCAAACCACCAACTCTAGGTGCTGGGCCTGTGGGCCCGGTTTTCAAGTAAGTTCATCTATTTTTCTTTTCTATGGATTTTCATTTGCATGTTTAGTATAGTTTAGCCCTAGTTACCTATTTTGAAACCATTTCCTAAATCTCTCCCCTTCTTTGCTTTGGAATTTCCAAAAATTCTTTTTGTGTGAATTTTCGGCCTCATCGTCCTATAAGCTGGTAACTACCGATGGCTCATGAGAGAGAGCGGTCCTTAGGCTTATCTCCCTCTCTGACCATAATTTGACAGAGCTCCAATCTCTACCTTTGATTGACTCCGATCTCGTTCGAAGGTGCTTGGGGTCACGGTCGAAGAGCCATGCCCCGACTCACCGCCCTCGAGTATTATTGTGAACAGTCTAGCACCCACTGTGGGGCCCGTTGAGCTTGTGGGGTTTTGAAGCTATTAAAAATACCCTCTGGATTCCAATCCAAGGGGTGCTTTGAGGTGGAAATTCATTGTTTTTATTTTAAGAAATTTTCAGAACAAAAATAAGTTAAGGAGCAAAGAGCGCACTGTCAATAACGTCAGCATAACACCCATTTATGCAGCTCCCTAGAATTTGGCAGTGTGGGCACAACAAGCATAAGGGCATTATGTCTTGTGTGATTGTTATATTACACACTAATACTGCCAAATCCTTTGATCTGGTATATGGTCCGAGTCTTCCTTTAGCGTCTCTTTATCGTTCTCCTTTTACTAGTGGGTCACAAAGCTTTTTAAAGTCTGCGTTACAAGGACTTACTGGTGCGTAAGAGTCAATTTCGCAGACCCATTGAGCCCTCACTTCTGAGTGTCTATGCTTATTTGGCTTGCGAAAATAGGGACCACTGAGTCGTAAGTCCTTGGATTTTTCTAGTGAGATCATTGATAGGTGTGACACCCTATTACACTTGCGTTATGACCAGTTCAACTTTTAGCTTGTTACTCAAAAAAATTCCTAGATTTAGTAGTAGTTGTACTTGTGCTCCCTGATCTACTGCACTGTGATGTCTGAGTTTTTTGTTTTAAAAAAAATAAATAATTTTTTTTTCTTCCTCTCTTTACTAGAAAGGACTTTCTCCCTTCTATTTTTTTTAAAAAACAAAAGTGAGCTTTTGTTTGTTCCATTCTATTTTATTTCCTTGTTGCCTATTTTCTTTGCTCTTACTCTTTTGGGCCACTCGACCCTTCCCTTGAATTGTGCTTTGCTTAAGCCCACATCGGCCGAGGCGCACCACGCTTGCACAGATTGTGCTTGTGCTTCACGTTTGATCTCTTTGTGATAGAGCAAAGGCCCCCTCTTCTCGAGGGCCCCCATTGCTCTATCTGCTTCTTCCTCTTCATAGGAATGAATAAGGCTTGTGAGAAGCAAGCAAGCTACCTATCGCGACTCAAACTGCCGGTATGCTTTCTTTCCGGCTCGCAACGAATGGCCAAGGCATCAGGCCGGGAGTTATACTCCAGGAGTTGGGGTTATTACAATCATCCAGACGCCGAGGCCTGGTTAGGGCTGACGTTCAGACTCTTAATGGGGAGCAACTTGGTACTCATAGTGGGGGCAACCCTGAAAACTCAGCAACCATCAATCGACATAATAGGGAGTTGCCCACTAGGAGTACCTCATTTAGAATATCCACTAGGGGGAGCAGTTGTAGGACTAACCAGCTGCTGCCCCTTAGGACCAAACCACCTATGATGGGCAACCTAGTTGACACTACCTTAGTCCAAGCTGTGCTCTAAGCCATAAACAACCATGGAAACTTAGGACTAGGGTCAAACCTAGCAGCCCAGTACAACCCGAGGCTCCCTCTTGCTAGTCAAGCTAGTCCCCAACCTCAAGTAGGACCTAGCCAACCCATCTATAATGCTCCCTACCCGAACCATCCCTACCATCCACTATAACCACCTATCTACCTGATACAACCTGTAGGAGCTCCACCAATCCAACAACTCCTCGAGCACCTATTTATCTACCACCACATCAATCCACGCCCACCTATTTAGCCGCTCGTCCACCTACCTTGGGGAGCAATCCACCACTTCAACCCACACAAGCGGATCCCAAATATGAGGCCTTAAAAGGGACAGTCAAGGCCCTTCAAGACTCAATTAGACGACTAGGGGTACACGACCCTTTGACTACTGAGGCTTATGATGATGCCTACTTAGATGGATTTGTTTACTTACTACTAGGCTTCGCCATTCCAGATTTTCGTAATTGCTTTAATGGGAAGGGTGACCCACAACTGCACGTGACTAATTACCTACTTGCGGTTCCAATGCTTTGGGATAGGCCACACCCAATTAAGGCATTATTGGCACATAGCCTTAAAGGAGATGCCCTCACGTGGTACAATGATTTTGTGAAAGACTACCTCGATGCATTATGTCGTGAGATGTTCCAAAAGTGCATATCACACTATCGTGGAAATAACTCACGTTTAATCTCACTTGGTGAACTTATAGCCGTTAAACAAGGAATTGATGAACCCTTCATTGAATTCGTAGAAAGGTTCAAAAGTATGGCTACGAGAGTTACCGAATTCCCTCTCTCTGACCATTCAAAGATTGGTATGATAATGGAATAAACCCTGCGTTAAAGGAATAAATCCTGCGTTGGCTTCTTCATGGGAAACGTATGGTATTTGACATGTTGGCCATTAACTGCTTATCATCATTGTCTGATATGAAAGGCCTAGATATGTTTCCATAGTGCTTGAGCGAGCTTTTGATTTGTATTGCCTTGTTGACCCTCTTGAGGAACGTGAGGAAGCGCGACAAAGGTGGAGGTACTTGCTCTTCTCTTGATGACCTTGTTTCGATGACCAGATGTGGTGCTTGAGAGAGTAAATAGGGCTTGGTGCCACGAGAGGGTACGCTCAAGTTTATGAGATGTTAATGTTTGAATACATTTTTTAGCACCTTGGGTCCCCGATGCGGAATAAAGAGAAGCCGGTCAATAAAGCCCTGACATACAGTGGAATTTTTTACAGTCTTAGAATTGCCCTAGAATGGGTGACGATCTTCCTAAAGACCTCGAAAGGTAACCTACCAAGTTTTGTCTCAATTTGATATGTCTAAGGTAATGCAGACGAAGAAACAATTTCAGAAAAATCGGTCTCTAGCACCCTGAAACGGACCCTATAACTGGAACCCTATTTTCATAGTGTCAAATGGCTATGAGATCACCGCCATTAGATCCTTCATGGTCGAAAACCCCTTGGGGTCAAGTTTCGACTTAAACAGACTTTGTCAGACAAAGTTATAGGCAAAAGACTGAAAAAAGAGAGGTTGCACGCTATTCCCGTGTGCTCTCCCTGCAACAATCTCCATTAAAGGAGACTGGTTTTCATAGTCACGAACAATAATTTTGAAGACTCAGATCTCCCCCATTATGAGTTAGATCATGCTCAAAATTTACAAGCGTGTCCGTCTCGTCAAGATGAGCGTTTTGATATGTGGCACATCCCTTGACGATGTTCTAGCAGGGAGAAAAGCTAGAGATAAGTTGACGATTTGTGATCAAGATTGCAGGAAAATCAGCAGTAGCACGACCCACTCGAGCGGCCATATCACAGCGGTCATGTACCCGATCGACACAAAACTAGTTGCATTACGTGCGTAAGGTCTAGGGCTATGTCTGGTCCGAACCTAGCTCGTGATGAATGGTTATATTTGGTGTACGAAGGTATTAAAGTTGCTACAAAATCCGGCCGCCGGAATCCAAGTTTCGGCCAAAAACCTAAGATGGCAAAATCTTCGTTCAGGCGCAAAATCAAGTTGCGTTTGTTGCAACGCGATTGTGACGACATACTCAACGCGATTCAATGAAGAAATCAAGAAAATACATCAAGAAACAAGCGCACTATCGATTTGAAGTTTTCAAGATTTGTACAAATTTCAAGTTACATAATCATGGCCTAAGAACACGATCCGTGGCTCGAAGTTAGTATCAAATTGATCGTCATACCGAGCCCAATGAGAAAGTGATCAAATTTTGATCGAACAGGTGCTGGAGAAACCCCGAATCGACCTAGGAAAATCGCACATGTTCCAAGGGTACATCAGGGACTGTTTTGGATATTTGTATATTATTGGGCAGGGACAAAACCATAATTTTGCTCCCATTTTTAGATTTTATTTTAATTCAAATAAATTATAGTTGTCATCAATTAGGTTAGATTTTGGGCATACACCCATGTTTTGGGCCCAAGTCTATAAATACCATGGTATACTTCATTGTAATGGACCTTTTATTCAACTAATAAAATTGAGAGTTAAGCTTTGAGATTAAGGGTTACATCTTGGAGAGAGAGAGAGAGGAGAGAGAGGAGAGAGAAGAAAAAGTCCGGTACCCATCGGAGAAGGTAAGTTTCTTTCACCTCCTCTCTTCTCTCTCCTATTCTTTCTTCTGTCTCCTCTTCTTTCTTTTTCTCTCCTCTTCTTTCTTTTTCTCTCCTCTTCTTTCTTTCTCTCTCTTCTTCTTCTTTCTTCTTTCTCTCTCTTCTTTTTCTCCCTTTTTCTTCCTCTATCTTTCTCTCTTTCGACATGTACGACAGTAAGCATCGTTGTGCACATCTCACTCTCCTCTTCTTCTCTCTCTCTCTCTCCTCTTCTCCTTCTCATTATCTCTCTCTTCTCTACCTTAGACATGCACGACAGTAAGCATTGTAGTGCATGTTTCTCTCTCTCCTCTCCCTTTCCATCCTTCCTTCTCTTTTTCTCTCTTCTCTGTCTCTCTGTCTTTCATTTCTCTCTCTATTTTTTCCTTTCTCTCTCGCCCCCAGTCATGCACAGCGATGTCCATCGCTGAGCAAGACGCCGTCCTTCTCTTGGAATATGCATAGTGAGTTGGGCCTTAACCCGAGTGACGGGCCGGGCCTCTGTCCAAGTTTCTCTTTTCCCATGTTGTGCACGACGATGCTCATCGCCGCGCACGAAATATCTTCCCCATCCTCTGACAAGGACATTGAGCTGGGCCCTTTCCCAAGTGGCGGGCCGAGTCGTGTCTGAGTCACTTCTGACATGCATGGCGATGCTTATTGCTACGTGTGTCTTTCATGTTCTCTCTCTTGTCTATATCTCTCCTGTCATGGACGGCACAACCCATTGCCGCCCATATTCTCTCTTACCCTCTCTCCTATCATGAACGGCAGAACCCATCGCTGTCCATGTTCTCCCTTATTCTCTCTCTTCTATCTTGGATGGTGAAACCCCATCGCCGTCCATGTTCTCTCTTATCCTCTTTCTCTTGTCATGGACGGCGGAACCAACCGTCGCCTATATTCTCTCTTACCCTCTCTCAGATGTCATGGACGGTGGAACCCATCATCGTCCATTTTCTCTTATTCTCTCTCTTATGTCATGGATGACGGAACCCCATTGCCGTCCATGTTCTCTCTTATCCTCTTTTTGCTGTCATGGATGGTGGAACCTACCGCCACCCATGTTCTCCCTTACTCTCTCTCTCATGTCATGGATGGTGGAGCCTATCGCCGTCCATGTTCCCTCTCCGCCTTCCCCCTTTCTCTCTCTTCTGTCATGGATGATGGAACCCTATCACCGTCTATGGTTCTTTCTGGTTAGGTGCATCAATCTCGCCCTCTGGATCCTTTGGTGATCGGGCAGTGCGTCTCGGGTTTCAAGGGAAGACTAGGGATTTTTTTGAGATCGCTCTCTTGAGAACCCTATTTGAAGATGGGAGCAGGTGTTACCAACTAGTGAGAGAGGAATTTAAAGGTGGGTTCGGGACTTACTCGGGCTGACTCGCGTGGGCGCCCTAGATTATGAAGAAAGCCCCTAGTAATAAAACTGGTTCAGAATCGCCTCCCTTGGGTTGTATCTTCTTGTTTTCTGTAATCACACACATATATGGTAAAGGTTATAAAACAGGTGGGTCAGACCTCACCCTTTTCCTCTTTGATGACAGTACACAAGCGTGCATATTCAAAACGGAGAATAGAAGAAAGATGGGGGAGAGAAGAATTCGACTAAGCGAGAGGATCAGAGCGGTGACTAGGCTGATGGATAATTGGCCTGACGTGGTAGTAAAGCGAGCTCGATAACTAAGACCGGCTCATAGGATTACTACTAGGCGTCGTTATCAATATCGACTAGCTAGGTACGATGGTCAGTCTATCATGGTAATAACATGGGCTAAGTAACCATGACACAACAACATTACAACTTGATGATAGGACTATCATGAGAGGCTAATCTCAATCCCTCTTAGTCGAACGAAAGAGTAGTAGAATTAAGGCTATGAGGAGAGAATAAGAAGAGAAGAAGGGAAAGAAAGAAGGAGGGAGAAGGAAGGAAGAGAAGAGTATGAAAGATGAGAGAATAAAGGAGAGAGAGGGAAGGAAGGCGCAGTTGGGGTTAAGCATTACCGACTGTGTTTAAAAAGAAGAGAGAGAAAACCAGTCGGCGTTAGGCTTTGTTGATTGACAGGAGAAGAGAGAGCGAACCAGTCGACGCTACGTATCGCCGACTGACAGAGGAAGGGAGAGAACTAGTCGGCTCTAGGTCTCGTCGACTGACAGAGGAAGAGAGAGAACCAATGGGTGCTAGGTCTTGCCTACTGATAAACAAAAGGAGAGAGAAATCCAGTCGGTGCTAGGCCTCATTGACTGACAGACAAAAGGAGAGAGAAAATCAATTAACGATAGGTCTTGTCGATTGACAAAAGAAGAGAGAGAAGACCAGTTGACACTAGGCTTTGTCGACTGATAGGAGAGGAGAGAGAAAACTAGTTGATGCTAGGGCTCACCGACTGACGAACAGAAGGAGAGAGAAAACTAATAGGTGCTAGGTTTCACCAACTAACAGAGGAAGGAGAAAACCAATTGGTGTTAAGCCTCGTCAGTTGTGACAAAAGGAGAAAACCAACCAGTGTTGGCACTCGTCGTTTGCATTAGAAGAGGACGTATGGAGATAAAGATGAGAAGAAGAGAGAGAAAGAGATAGAGATGAAAAGAGAGGAGAGAGAAAAAAGAAAGAGAAAGAGGGGAGGAAAGAGAAAGAGAGAAGAGGAAAGAAAGAGATAGATGAGAAGGAGATAGAGATGAGAAGGGAGGAGGAGAGAGAAAGAGATAGAGATGAGAAGAGAGGAGAGAGAAAGAATAAAGAGATAGAGGGGAGGAGAGAGAAAGAGATAGAGATAAGAAGAGATGAGAGAGAAAGAATAGAGAGAAAGAGGGGAGGAGAGAGAAAGAGGGGAGGAGAGAGAAAGAGGGGAGGAGAGAGAAAGAGAGGAGGAGAGAGAAAGTTAGCTACCCGAAGGGTACCGGCCCTTTTCTCCTCTCTCCTCTCCCCCTCTCTAAGATGTACTCACAAACTCAAGCAAGAATGAAAATTTTATTGAATCAATTAAAAAATGAACCGAAGGCCCTTGCAATTTAGCTTTGCATGTTTATATAGAATTGGGCGAAAACGTGGGTGTATGCCCAAAAACTAGCTAGAATTGAAGATAATTACAATTTAATTGAATTTAAAGAAATTCTAAAAATGGGTGCAAAAAGATTGTTTTGCCCCTGCCTAACAATGTGTGGAATTCCATAACAGTCCCTGCTGCTATCTGAGAACTTGCGTGATCTTCAGTGACTGACCCAGATCGTTCTATTGCCCGTTTGATCAAAAGATTATTATTTTCTTGTAGGGATCAGCGTGGCGATCATTTTGATACCAACTTCGAGCCATGAATCATGTTTTTAAGCCATGATCATGAGACTTGAATTTTGGACTATCCTTGAAAACTTTGGATCGATTGTGTGCTCGTTCCTTGATGTATCTTCATGATTTCTTCATTGAATCACACTGAGCATACCGTCACGATCATGTTGCAACGAACGTAGCTTGATTTCGAGTATAGATGAAGATTTTGTCGTCTTGAGTTTTTGGTCAGAATCTTGAAGTCTGGCTGTTGGAATTTACAGCAGCTTTGACGCCTTCGTGTGTGAAATCCAACCGTTCATTGTACGTGAGGTTTGGACCAGAGATAACCGTATACCTCACGCATATAATGCAATTGGTTTCGTGCCGATCGGGTATCCGAGCGTCGTGATCTGGCTGCTCGAACAAGGCATGCTGTTGCTGAATTTTCTGCAACTCCCTTCATTGATAAGTGAATTTCATTTATTTTTTCATTCTGCATGGGTGTCGTCACGGGGTGTACCATATATGGAATTGTTCGTCTTGATGAGATGAACACACGCACCAAATTTAGGAGCAATCTGACTTGGAACGAGTAAGATATAGGCCTTGAAAGTTACTTCTTGTGGCTATAAAAATACCTTTAATGGTGTTTTGGTGCAGTGAAGCCACACGAGATAGTGTGCGGCCTAACCCTGTTTAGGTTTTTACCCATAACTTTATCTTGGAGTGCCCGATTATGCCGAAACTTGACCCATAGAGGTTTTCGACTAAGCCGGATCTAATGGCGGTGGTCCCACATTTGTTTGACGCACCAAAAGTATAACTCTAGTTTTGGGATCTATTTCAAGGCGCTAGAGATCGATTTTCCTGTAATTGTTTCTTTGTGTTCACTGCCTTAGACATGCTTGATTACGATGAAACTCGACAGGTGGTCCTTTGAAGTTCTGATGAAGATCTTGGTCAATTCCGGGGCCATTCTAAGACTGTCAGGAATTTCCACTGTTTTATAGGCTTTATTGACCTGTTTTCTACTAGGGACCAACGTGTTGAAAAATACGTTCAAACAGCTTGCCCCACCGATTGTTGTGCTTCAAGAGAAGTGAGAAGGACAATCATTTGAAAATTTCCTTTGGCTTTTACTTGTTTTCATCCTAGCCACAGGACCACATGAATACCGAGGCGATTCACATAATGGTGTGACTAAGCTGCTTAGACGTAGGGATGCATTATTCGCGGGTCTGTCGGTGGTGACTTTAGGGGGAGAAGAGAATTTTTTGAGGGATCTTTTCGAAGTCCTCACCCTCGCTCAAACTGTTTGTGATTTTGAATTGGAGGATTTTATACAGACCTCGTCAGTCAGAATCAGGCCCATCAGGCAATTGAGTGCCATGTAGAAGGGCATCGTTCCCATTTGGTCTGGGTTTGTTAGTTTGCTTTGGTAGGCACTGTTTGTTGCTACACTAGGTTTTCTTTTGACATTTTGAGTACCACTATGGGTCTATTCGACGGAGTCCAGTCGGGGGTAGGTTCTATTAGCCGATCCCGAAGGTCTAGTCGTGCCGGTTAGACGAGCTGACGTCTCTAGTAGGTTCTACCCTCGCTTTGTCAGTTTCTTGCCTTTAGAGTATTTGTTTCTAGAGTGACCTCGTGGGAATAATGTTCTTCCTCATGAGACTTGTCTTGCCGTCTTAGCAAGTCTTATGTCTTTCGAGTCGTTTTTGCGACTGGACTCAGGTTGTCAGCATCTTTTCCTTGAAACTCATATTTTTGGAGTCCCAGTATTATGATGCTGGGGATTTTTCTTCTTTTGAGTGCGGACTGATGCCGCCTATTGAGACGAGTGCTGCATCAACCTATTTATTAGTCCAAGCGTCCTTTGTAGTTTTTCACTTGATCTGGAGAAGTGGCGCCGTAGAGACGGTTTTCACCAACTTCTTTTTATTTTCGGGGCTCTTTTACCCATAACCTTTCGGCTATATCCACCCTTTTCTTTCATTTGTACTCACAATACCCTTTCAAGTTTTCACCATGCCTAGTTTTTATTCACAGAACTCTTTTACTCATGATTTTGTAACCATGCATGTCCGTCATTTTTATTCATGGCGCTACCTTGTTCAGGTATACACCATGCCCATTATTTTTTTCATTTTTTTTATGTGAAGGTGTGTTTAAGGTCATGCCTTCGAGACCTATATGAAACAGTTTAACGTCATGCGGCTTGGAAGCGCACTATTGTTTTAGGTCATACAGCTGGACCGTGGTTATGTAGTTTAAAGTCATACAACTAGGATCGTGCAGTTTAAGGTCGTGTAGCTAGATCTTTGCTACAGTTTAAGGTCATATCGTTCCCACCATGGCTGTGCAGTTTAGGATCATGCAGTTATGACCACAATGGAGATGGATGGCAATCTGTGGAGGCCCTGGAGCGAGTATGGTGGTGGTTTGACTCACTTGGGGAAATGGCAAGAGGTTATCTATGATGTATGAAGTGTGAGTGGATGATGGTGACCCACTAACTTGGAACGAATATGGATGGCGGGATGGTTCGCTGTTTCATGAGTGCAGGTGAGACTCACTGGGAAATGAGGTGTGGTGATGAAGTGAATGAACTCACTGGGGAGGTAATGAAGGTGGTGCATGCACATGAACAAGTAGGTTAGGGAAGGCGTTCTTGAAAGTGCACGTAAAGTCGTGTGCACGTATGTGGGGGCGAGTTTATGGTCATGCCTCATGGACCTGTGCAAAGCAATTTATCGTCATGGGCCCTGAACGCACACTATGGTTTAAGGTCATACAACTGGACTGTGGTTATGCAGTTTAAAGTCATACAACTAAGACCGTACAGTTTAAGGTCGTGCAACTAGACCTCCGCTACAGTTTAAGGTCATATAGTTTGGACCATGGCTGTGTAGTTTAAGGTCGTGCAACTAGACCATTCCTACAGTTTAAGGTCATATAGTTTGGACCATATAGTTTTGGGTCATGCAACTAGACCATTGTGTGGGTCATGTAGGTGGAGATCTATGGGGAATAACTTTGTGGATGGCAATCCGACTCTTTAGGGTTAAAATGGTTAACGCCATACACAAGCAGAGGGCTCAGATGGAAATGGTGACCTGATGAAGGATGGCCAACAGAGGCAGTCTTCACTAGGGCTTAGGGGGGCAAGCTTACTCCCTAAGGTTAAGATAGCTTGGTGTGAAATAGATCCACCAGGAATTGAAGAGGTAAGAATGACCCTCACTCCACTGGGGATAATATGCTGCAGTATGGGTGCGACTTCTATGGGGATGAGGGATAGCTCCTAACTCCATTAGAGATGATGGGTCACATTTTGGGTGCAACAGCCTGGGCGCAACCTCACTAAGGATAAGTGGTAGGACGCACAAGACTTCAACCTGGAGTAGGTAACAATAGGCTGCTTGAAATACGACCGGCGCTAGGTGTAACGTTAATGGTTTCTGGTGAGTGTTCAACTGGTGCTGAGTTCCCAAAAACACAACCGACGCTGGGCTTTTAAAGACTCAGCTGACGTTATGAACAACCTGTGATATCGTTTGAAGACAACCAATGCTAAGTTAAACAGTGCTGGGGTCGTTTGGAAACACACCCGACGTTAAGTCAACCGGCACTGGGGTTGTTTTGAAAACACACCTGGCGCTAAGTCAACCGACGCGAGGGTTATTTGGAAGATACCCGACGCTAAGTCAACTGACGCTAGGGTCGTTTGGAAGGTACCAGCACTAGGGTCGTTTGGAAGGTACCCATCACTAAGTCAACTGACGTTAAGGTTGGGTCGATGAGAGTTACCTCGGGTCTCTAGCCAAAGGTCGACTGACTCATTGTCGCTAGGCTTCCCTTGGAGGCGACTGGAATTCCCAATTTATGAGGGGCATTCGAGGGTAGTGCAGGCTAAATAAGGGGGGTAAAATCCCGTTTTCCCTCATTTTTCCCCTGGGGGTAAAAAACCTTAAGCACAAGTTTTCTTTAACCATGAGGAAAGAGTGATCAGTTGAAGTTCCGACAAGCAGTGGGAATTCAGCAAAAGTTCTGTAGGGAAGGTTTTTGGTGAAGTTTTTGCCAAGAATTTGACGAAGTTGCGGGGAGAGCTTTTTAGTACAAGGGATTTTTCGGTGAGGGGAAGAGGTTCTGATTGCAATGGTTTTTAATAGAAAAGGCAGGAAGTGAAACTGTGATCATTTCCACGCGTTTTGGGAGTTTTCTGAAGAGGTTGTCACTTTCGACACTGTTAGTGGTGTTGCAGAGGTTTTCGGGAACATAAATAAGTTTACAAGAATTGTCTATGACGTACTGGTGCTATCCAGGACAAAAACATAGGTGGGAAAGTTTTTTAGTAAGTTTTTTGACCTTGTAGCAGAAGTTTCAGCTGGAGACGAACAGTTAGGGGAGGTGGACCATCGTGGAAGGTGCAAAGTTGAAGGAGGTGAACTGTCACAGGGGAGGCGTACAGGACATGGTGACGGTTGTCAGTCGCTCATGTGTGAGACAGCGCCAAAGGACATGGAGACGGTTGTCAGCCGACGCAGCTAAGTTCGAGGTGTCACGATTGAGATTTGTGGCACGTGCGAGAGATTCAATCACAGTTGGCGCTGGCCTTGGACAAGCTCAACCGGCGCTGGGTATTGGCAATCTTAATCGGTGTTGAGTATTGGCAATCTCAACCGTTGTTGAGTGTTGAAAGACTCAATCAGCACCAGTGGTCTGGCATGCAACCGGCGCTGGGTGTTGGCAATTCAACTGGCACTGAGTGCTAAAAGACTCAACCGACGCTAGTTGTCTGGCATGCAACCGGCGTTGGATGTTGGCAAATCAACCGGCGCTAAGCATTTAAAAGACTCAACCGAAGCTGGTCCAGTGTCTTAGCAACATTTTGAGAGTAAACCACCAAGCCCTTTATAATGGCTGGTTCTTCTTATTAAATTCCCAAGGTGAAGAGGCTTCCAAGAGAGGGAGAGATAGGCGCCTGTGATTTTACTGGCGAAGTTTTATCAAGGGTCAGCCCATTTGGCTGACCCAGCCAGCGTGTGAACCAGAGTGGCCCCTTAGTGTCACTTTCATTACTGACCTTGTTTGTTTCAAAGTGCGCAAGGGTAATGATGGCAATGTGTGTACTGAAGAAGGGATGACACTTCTTCATTGTATGCATCGAAACATAGCTTCCAGGGAGAATTTGCCTACCTTAGGGAAGCAGATGGTACAAGCAAAGGGATTACTAAGGTGGTCAGAAAAAGGACTCCGGATTCAAGGGGAGCATCAATACCTGAAGGGATACATTTCCTGGACTACCAAGGTATTGATGTCATAAAAAAGTACTCTTGGACATGCTTCGCTATTGGCAGCAGTCTAGTGTTCAGGCAATTACTATGATCGTTGCTCCAATATAGTAAAGGTGTTACTGGAGACATGGAGCCATGTCAGCAATACTTGGCTTCTTGGTCATGGAGAAGCGGGGATCTCTTTGCTAGATCTTCATTTCATTGGAGGCCTCCCGATGATTGGGGCTATGTATGACGAGTTTGTGCCACTAAACTCAGTCATCTTCGGTGGTGTTAACTTGGGGTATGAAGAGCCACCTGCCATCCTTTAAAAGATCGTTGAGGCCTACCAGTCGATTGTCGGCCGATCTAACAATGGCAGGGTCACCTTTAAAGAATGGGTGAACTTCTTTTGTGGAGATTATCTCGAGGGCAGTTAGGGTACTCTGAAGGGGAAAGGGAAGGTTGTCGCAAAGGAGACGCCTCCCATATATCAACTTGATACTATGGATGACCGTGTCTTCTTAGCTGTGTACTTGGCCTTATTCCTGTGTGAATTCGTGCTTCCTGGCTGGGGGGATGACATTCGTCCAGGCGTACTGTATGTGGTCTGTGACATGGCCCGAGGGCGTGAGTATGCTCTTGCTCAGTCGGTCTTGTGCAACATATACCATGGCTTAGTGGCCATCTCCTGTGGAAAGGCCTAAAGGGGAAAAGAGGGAGGAAGTGGTATTATTGGAGGAGAGGCTTTTCCCAGGAATTCAAGACTCCATTCCCTGTGCATTATGTGTACGGGTGGCTAAGGGCTTATTTCCCTGATACCTACATCAATCATCAGTGCTCGAGAGATAAGCTGTGGCCCTTCTTGATGAGGATTGCCAACTAGATGGCCATCTTCCATACCCCAGGGGAGGCTCGGGGTCTCTTTGGGAATGATTCTCTGAACATGAGGTGGGTCCCTTTTCCGGTCAGGAGCTTCATCGATTGTGCTATCATTGATGAGTTGGAGAAGGAGCTAGACGGTGCTCCAACAACTATGAAGGAACTCATGTTCATCCTGAGCATTAGAGGGGGAGTCTTACTCTATTAGACTCCGAACAATGCCATGTTAGAGGGGTATTTCCCTCAGCTCTTCGCCCGTCAGCATAGGCTTGATCAAGGCTGCCCCTTCTCAGTATTCTTCGAAAAGCATCAGAGTAAGGTGATCAAGGGGAAGACGAAAGATTTGGGAACTTTTCGTGAGTGCTGGCTTCTAGAGCATATACGGACCACTTGGTCAATGTGTCTTGAGATGACAAAAACTAGCAAATACGTCATACCTCACTTCGACAGAAGGATACGAACGACGAAGGCCTATGTGAACTGGTGGAGAATCACCAGTTAGGGATATTGGGATCAAGATCACCCCTGGAAAGGGGTGAACGGTGACTGACGATAGGATACCAAGCAAAGGGGACTGGCGGATGCTCTAGCTCTTGATGCGGTGTTTGTCTTGGATTATCCCTCCATCTGGCGGGCTTTGGGGCTTTCGCATGAAAAAGCAGCTGATGGGCCCTCGCCAGAATTCCTTGCAATGAAGACGAAGACTGGGAGTGTTTTCAACAACCTCAATTCCATCTTCGAATGGGATGAGGGGCGACGAGTTCTTGGTTATGAGATGCGTCCCCCACAAGATTTGAATGCCCTCATTGGGAATGGTCCCCACAGTGAATTAGCTAGAGGGTCTTCTCAAGGAGGTGGATCTGAAGCGGCGTCTCCTACTTCAGGAGGGGGAAAGAAAAGAAAGCGCTCAACTGATATCGATACTTATGCCTCGCTTTCAGTTAGTGGGTGTATTTGGTGGCGCAAGAATGCCAAGCTTCCTATGGTGTCAGAATCAAATGGTAGCTCTTCCTCTTCTGATCTTTCAAGAACTACTCCGGTATCACCTTCTGTGCTCTCTAGACCACCTTCTACTTCTCCTGAATTGTTTCTTTTTCTTCAGAAACCAAGGCAGACAATTTCGGCCATTCTAAGCCTAATGTCATTGCTTCTGATTGGGAGATGACTATGGATCTTGGGGAGGTGCCCTTGAGTCTCGGGATAGTTCCGAAGTCAGAGGCGGCTCGGATGAAGACTGATAAGGATGAAGGCACTGTAACCACTGCTCCAGATAGGGGCTCTGATGTTGATGTGGCCTCCATGCCTCAGGAGCTTAGTGCCCCGACAGAGGCAAGGGCTTTGACTCAAGGAGAAGAGCCTGAAGTTGATGACGTGTCTGAACACCAAGAGGTTGCTACCCACGTGGACATAGGTCGTGAAGATGAAGGAATTGAACTCTTTGTAGCCGAGGTTCTTGCTGCTAAAGGCAGAAGCCAAATGGAAGAAATCGTGAAGATGAGGAAATTTATAACTTTTGATATAAGTTTCACTTCATGACCAAGCAAGTAATGGCGGAGTTTTTGTACTGCGAAGATCAGGCCAGGCACATCTTTTCTATCAGGGGATAATTCTTCTCGGCCCCTTGCATCCTGCGGTTGAGGTAATACAATGCAGTCTCTTTTCCCTCTTCATTGTTTTGACTCAACAATGCTCCTAGTGACTCCTTCAAAGCAGTCATGTATAGAATGAGGGGTTTTCCCAATACTGGTGTAAAGAGCACTGGAGGGTTGAGTAAATAATGGTTAATGTCGTCTACGGCTGCCTGACATGCTTCATCCCAGATGAATGGGGTATCTTTCTTTAGCAGGTGTGTAAAGGGTTTACAGTGATCAGAGAGGTTCCTACGATTGTACGCCAGTTTCCCTTGGAGGGAGCATAGTTCCCCAGTGAATCTCACCCTTGCTCACAAAACGGTGACCCATCCCGCCATCCATACTCGTTGTAAGTTAGTGGGTCACCATCGTCCACTCACCTTTCATACATCATAGGTAGCCTAATGCCATTTCCCCAAGCGAGTCAAACCACCACCATACTCACTTCATGGCCTCCACAGGCAGCCATTCATCACCACCATGGTCTAGCTAGATGACCTTAAAGCATAGTGCACGTCCAGGCCGCATGACGTTAAACTGTTTTGCATAGGTCCCAAAGGCATGACCTTAAACACGCCTTAACCAAAAAAAATGATGATAAAATAACAAGCATGGTGTATACATTAACAAGGGAACGCTATGAGTAAAAATGATGGACGGGCATGGTCATGAAACCATGAGTAAAAGAGTTCCATGAATAAAAACCAGGTGCGGTGAAAACCCGAAGGGACATCGTGAGTAAAAATGGATGAAAAGGGTGGACATAGCCGAAAGGTTATGGGTAAAAGAGCACCAAAATAAAATGAAGTTGGTAAAAATAGTCTCTACGATGCGGCTTCCCAAGTTCAAGTGAAAATTCGTAAAGGACGCTTGGACTAATAATTAGGTTGATGCAGCACTCAATAGGTGACTTTAGCCCTCACTCAAAAGAAGAAAAATCCCTGGTATCACAGTACCAGGACTCCAAATATATGAGCTTTAAGGAAAATATTCTGACAGCTTGAGTCCAATTGCAAAAGGACTCGAAAAACAGAAGACTCGCCAAGATGGCAAGATAACTCATGAGGAAGAACATTATTCACACAAGGTCACAAACATACTCTAGAAATAAATACTCCACACGTAAGAAACTAACAAAGCCAGGGGGGAACCTGCTAGAGACGTCAGTTCGCCTAGCCGGCACGACCAGACCTTCGGGATCGGCTAATAGAACCTGCCCCTAACTGGACTCAGTAGACGAGACCTACAGTGGTACTCTGAACGTCAAAAGTAAACCTGGTGTAGTAGCAAACAACGCCTACCAAAGAAAACCAATGAACCCAGACCAAATGGGCAATATGCCCTTCTACATGACAATCAATTGTAAGATGGGTCTGATTCTGATTGATGAAGTCCGTACAAAATCCTCGTCTTCAGAATCACCAATAGTATGTACGAGGGTGAGGACTTCAACAAGATCCCTTAAAAAATTCTCTTCTCCCCCTAAAGTCTCCATAGACTGACCCGTGAACAATGCATCCCTACCTCTGAGCATCTTAGTTACACCATTACGTGAATCTCCTCGTTCACGTGGTCCTGTGGCTAGGAAGAAAAAAAAGTAAAAGCTGAAGGATATTTTCGAAATAATTGTCCTTCTCGCTTCTCTTGAAGCACAACATTCGGCGGGGCAAGCTGTTTGAACGTATTTTTCAGCACCTTGGTTTCTGATAGGAAGCAAGTCAAAAAAGCCTACAAAACAGTGGAAATTCTCGATAGTCTTAGAATGACCCTAAAATTGGTCAAGATCTTCATCAGCACTTCAAAAGACCATCTGCCAAGTTCTATCATGATTAGACATGTCTAAGGTAGTGAACACAAAGAAACAATTTCAGCGAAATCGATCTCTAGCACCTTGAAATGGACCCTGTAATTAGAGCCATAATTTTGGTGTGTCAAACAGCTATGGGACTATCGCCATTAGATCCGACACGATCGAAAACCCATATGGGTCAAGTTTTGGCTTAATCGGGCACTCCAAGACAAAGTTATGGGAAAAATACCGAAAAGGGGTAGGCCGCACACTATTCACGTGTTGCCACCTTGCACTAAAACACCCTTAAAAGTGGTTGTTTTCACAGTTACGGGTAGTCACTTTCGGGGCTTATATCTCAGTCGTTCCATGTCGGATCACTCCCAAATTTGGTGAGCGTTTTCGTCTCATCAAGACAAATAATTCGATATGTGGTATGCCCCATGACGACGCCCGAGAAAAGAGAAAAACTCAATGAAAATCACTGATCAGTGAAAGAAGTTGCAGAAAATTCAGCAGCAGCACGCCTCATTCGAGCAACCAGAGCATGACGCTTGCATACTCGATCGACATGAAACCAATTCCAGTATGTGCGTGAGGTTCGAGCCATCTTTGGTTCGAACCTCATATACGATGAACGGTTGGATTTCACACATGAAGGCATCAATGTTGCTGTAAATTCTAATTGATGGATTTCAAGATTCTGGGCAAAAGCTCCAAATGATAAAATCTTCATCCGGACGTGAAATAAATCCGTGTTTGTTGCAACATTATCTTGACGACATGGTCAGTGTGATTCAATGAAGAAATCATGAAGAAACATCAAGGAACGAGCACAAAATTGATCCAAAGTTTTCAAGATTCATCTAAGATTCGAATCTCATGATCATGTCTCGAAAACATGATTCATGGCTTGAATTTGATATAAAAATGATCGCCATGTCGAGCTCTATAAGAAAAAAATAATCTTTTGATCAAACGGGTATCAAAACGGCCCTGGGCCAGCCAGGAAAGATCATACAAGTTCTCGAGCAGCATCAGGGACTGTTCTGAAATTCCACATATTGTTGTGCAGGGAAAAAATAGTCCTTTTGCACCCATTTTAGAATTTTTTTAAATTCAATTAAATTGTAATTATCTTTAATTCTAGGTAGTTTTTGAGTGTACATTCACGTTTTACCCCAATATTATATAAACAGGCAATGCCTCATTGTAAAAAAAAAGAAAGGATTCATTCTTCTTGGATTAATCAATAAAATTCTGATTTTTTCTTGAACTTGTGAGTACATCTTGGAGAGAGAGAGAGGAGAGAGAAGAAAAAGGGCAGTACCCTTCAAGCAGATCTTTTTCTCTCTCCTCCTCTCTTCTTATCTCTATCTCTTTCTCTCTCCTTTATTCTCATCTCTTTCTCTTTCTCTCTCTTCTTCTTATCTTTATCTCTTTCTCTCTCTTCTTCTCATCTCTATCTCTTTCTCTCTCCTTCTCTCTTCTCATCTCCATCTCTTTCTCTCTTCTTCTCATCTTTATCTTTTTCTCTCTCCTCTTCTCATCTCTATCTCTTTCTCTCTCTTCTTCTTATCTCTATCTATTTCTCTCTCTTTTCTCATCTCTATCTCCAACCCCCTCTTTTGATGCAATTGGTGAATCCTATTGTCGGTTGGATTTTTCTCTCATATTTTGTCGATCAGCGAAGCCTAGCACTGACTGGTTTTCTCTCTCTTCTTCTATCAGTTGGTGAAGCCTAGTGTCGACTGGTTTTCTCTCTCTTTTTCTGTCAGTCGGTGAAGCCTAGAGCCCACTGGTTTTCTCTCTTTTTTTGTCAGTCGGTGAAGCCCGGCGTCGACTGGTTTTCTCTCTCTTTTTCTGTCAGTTGACGAAGCCTAGCACCGGCTAGTTTTCTCTCTTTTTTTATGCCAGTCGGTGAAGCCTAGCGCTGGTGGGTTTTCTCTCTCCTCTTCTGTCAGGCGATGAAGCCTAACGTCGATTGGTTTTCTTTCTCCCCTTCACTCAAGTGATGAAGCTTAACGCCGACTGGTTTTCTTTCTCCTCTTTTGTTAGTCGGTGAAGCCTAACATCCACTACATTTCTCTCTCCTATTTTGTCAGTCGGTAAAGCTTATCACTGACTAGTTTTCCCTCTCCTCTTCTGTCAGTCAGCGAAGCTTAACATTGATTGGTTTTCTCTCCTCTTTTGTTAGTCAGTGAACCCTAACACTGACTGGATTTCTCTCTCCTATTTTGTCAGTCGATGAAGCTTAGTGCCTACTGGATTTCTCTCTGCTCTTTTATCATTCGGTGACGCCTAACATCGTTTAAATTTCTCTCTCCTCTTTTCTCACAGTAGGTGAAGCTTAGCGCCAGCTGCATCTCCTCTGTACAACACAGTCGGTGAAGCTTAGCACTGACTGTGTTTTCTCTCTCTTCCATCTAACACAGTCGGTAATGCTTAGCACCGACTACGTCTTCCTTCCGTCTCTCTTCTTTATCCTCTCGCCTTTCATACTCTTCTCTTTCTTTCTTCTCGCTCCTTCCTTCTTTCCCTTCTTCTCTTCTTATTCTTTCCAAATAGCCTTAATTCTGTTATTCATTCATTCGACTAAGAGGGATTGAGGTTGGCCTTCCATGGGTAGTCTTGCAGTCTACTCGTAATGTTGTTGTGCCAAGATTACTTAACTTGCTTTACTGCCACGATAAACTGACCATCGTGCTTAGCTAGTCGATATTGGTAATGACGTCTAGTAGTAATCCTGTGAGTTGATCTTAGTTACCAATCCCGTTTTGCTACCACGTCAGGTTAATTATTCACCAGCCTAGTCACCGCTTTGATCCTCTCACTTAGTCTAACTCTTCTCTCCCTCGTCTTTCTTCTCTTCTTCTTTTTGAATGCGCATACTTGTGTGCGTTCATCAAAGAGGAAAAGGGTAAGGTCAGCCCCACCTGTATTATAACCTATGCCATATATGTGTGTGATTGTAGAAAATAAGAAGGATACAAGCCAAGGGAGGTGATTCTTAACCAGTTTTATTACTGGGGGCTTCCTTGATGATCTAAGAGGGCGCCCACGCGAGTCAACTTGAGTAAGTCCGGAACCCACCGTAAATTCCTCTCTCACTTGAGAGAGCGATCTTAAAAACGTCCCGAGTTTTCTCTTGAAACCTGAAACACGTGCCGCCTGATCCCCAAAGGGTCTGGAGGGTGAGATCGAGGCACCTAACCATCGAGACCTAGGCAAATCAATGTAACATCGTGCGACCAAGATGTGCATTATAGTTTAAGCGCATATAGCTTGGACCGTGGCTATGCAGTTTAAAGTCATGTAGCTAGGACTGTGCAGTTTAAGGTCGTGCAACTAGACCTTCTCTACAGTTTAAAGTTGACCATGGCGATGCAGTTTAGGGCCATGCACCTAGGACCACGACTATGCAGTTTAAAGTCGTGTAGCATGGACCATGCAGTTTAAGATTGTGCAAATAAACTGCCACTATTCAGTTTAAAGTCATGTAGTATGGAGCATGCAGTTTAAGGTCGTGCAACTAGACCTTCGCTTCAATTTAAAGTTATGTAGTTTGGACCATGCAGTTTAGGGTCGTGCATCTAGACCACGACTATGTAGTTTAAAGTCATGCAGTATGGACCATGAAGTTTAAGTTCGTGCAACTAGACCTCTGCTACAGTTTAGGGTCATATGGTTTGGACCATACAGTTTAGGGTCGTGCATCTAGACCATGGCTATACAGTTTAAAGTTATGCAGTATGGAATAGAAGCATGAATGACAATTGAACTCCCTAGGGATAAAATGATTAATGCCATCAGAGGGGTAGATGGAGATGACGGCCCTACAAGGGATGACAAATGGAAGTGAACTTCGCTGGGGATTAGGGGGTGAATGTGACTCCCTGGGGATGAAGGGCAATGGCATGCTCACTACTCCACTGGGGATGATGGGTCGGGGCACAGATGTAATTCCACTAGGGATAATAATAGGACACACACGGCAATAGCCTGGCTTAGACATGCATGGTGCTAGCGAGGGCGACAGTCACATGTGCAGTGCTAGCTTAAATCGCAATTGCATGAACGGTGCTGAGCGGTCATCACAGACAGCGTTGTTTGCGCAGCATTGGTTAGTGACTTTTGCAAATAGCATTAGTCACAGAGGGCGTTGGTCATGCGCGGCATTGGTCAGTGACTTTCGCACGCAACGTTAGGCACATACGACGTTGGTATGCGTTCGGGCCTTAGGCTTGAGCTTGACCCGGTCCTGGTCCATTGTTGTTTGATCTTTGACATTACATGGGCATTGATAAATCTCTATTCGGACCTCGGGCCTGAGCCCAACCCGCTCTGTCCCATCGTTGTTTGCCCTTTGGGGATCTGACTGTCATTGTTAGTTTGTTTGGGGCACTTCGGGGAAGCATCATCTACATAAGGGGGTAAAACCTCTTTTTAACATTTTACCGAAGGTAAAATGTTTAGAGGTTTAACAGTGAGAGAGGGAAATTTCCCGACGAGGATTCTGACAAGAATGTAGGGCGAGAGTGGGAAGAAAGAGAAAGTTCCAGTTGGGAAGAGGAAGCACCGACAAGGTTACATAGGGAACACAGAGGATTTGCAGGGGTCACTATTGCCGGAATTGAGGGAAGCCGGCTGTCTGCCGAATCTTGTTGAAATCTTGGCAATGGCTCTGGGACATTGGGAAAGTGATTATAGGAGTAGCCAAGGCCTTCTACAGGCTTTCGGTGGTTTTCTGATGGTTTTCCATTATCGGGAAGGAGAGGAAAAGGTGAGTCAGTGGGTTTCCAATGAGTGGAGGAGTTTCCCGTTGAGTAGCCAGACGATCGTGAGATTGTGAACAGGCGCAAAGGGAAGATGAGAGGTATCAGGGAAGGTGGATGGTTGCTAGGGAGACGAAAGGGTCATAAGCAACTGAAGGGTCATGAGAACTGAAGGGTCGTAGGGACTTGAATAGTCGCTAGGGAGACGAAGGGTCATAGGTCATCTGATTGGTCACAGGTGAGCACGCGCGGTGATAGGTTGCACACGGTGCTCATCGTGAGCGACGGTAACCATGCCCTTACGCCCACTCGGTGATCCTTTCATGGACGGTGGCAAGTCATACCCGGCTGTGGTCATGCTCAGCGATGAGTTCTGCACGGCGATTATTGCGCACGGTGCTGAGTCATGCGTGATGATGGTCATGCATGGCGCTGAGTCATGCGTGATGATGTTCACGCATGGCGATGACTTGGGTTGGTAATGGGTGGTGACCAATGGTAAGACATGGCTTATGAAGTCTGTTGGAAGTCAAGTCCTCCAGCACAACTCTGAACTCCACGTTGTTCTGTGGAAGGGGACACACTATGAAGAGGGTGTGCTCTTCATCACAGGCTTGTTCCTTGCCAGAAGGGTCCGCTTTGTATGTTTGATAAACTCGATCTAAAACCCTTCTACCTTCCTCTGATGCAAGAGCAGCCTTTTTGGCTTGTAACCGTCCTATTTTCCTCAGATGCAAGAGCAGCGCAACGGGTCAAGTGCTCTTTTTTCTTCTGATGCAAGAGCAGCATTTCGGCGTAGCTACTCTCTTTTCTTCTAATGCAAGAGCAACACTCCGGTGCCGCTACTCTCTTTTCTTCTAATGCAAGAGCAACACTGCATGACACATTTGTAACTTCCCTAATAATGGGCTTTTTGACTTGTAACTTGTAACTTCTTTTTTTTAAAGAAGAGTTAAGCTTTGCTGAATTGTCTTTTTCTTTTCTTTGTCACCTTTTTAACTCTTTCTTATTGTGTACTGAGTCTTTTAAGCGCATATCAAGGATAATATTTCTTTAAGTATCGCCCATTGATGGGAGGGGGGGGGGGGGGGGGGATCACCTCCTCTCCATCAAGATGTGCTAGTATGTAAGCCCCATTTGGCGAGACTTTCTTGACTACAAAGGGGCCTCCCATTGAGGTTCAAACTTCCCTTTGCGCCGCCCATGCATAATGATCGGCCTTTTGATGGCTAGAATCAGATCCCCAAGAGTGAATGAGCAGACTTTCACTGACTTGCCAAAGGCCCTTTTCATTCTCCCCTGGTTGAGTTTGAGATTTTGCTGAGCTTCGAGCCTCCTTTCGTCAAGTGCATCCAATTCTTTATAATGAAGCTTGACTCTCTCATCTTCGATCAATCCTTGATGTATGGCGACACGTAGCGAGGGGAGTTGAATCTCAAGGGGCAAAACTGCTTCACCCCCATAGACTAAGGAATAAGGAGTGGAATCAGTGGTATTCCGTGTGGTGGATCGATAGGCCCACAGTGCTCCAGGAAGCTTCTCATGCCAGTTATTTTTCGTCTTTGATACTGACTTCCTTAAAACGTTGCACAGGGTTTTATTGAAAGCCTCACTAAACTGTTCACCCGAGGGTGGTACATAGTTGAGTACTTCCACTCAAAACTGAACTGGTTAACCAAGAGATCAATGTGATGACTTACGAATTGAGGGCCGTTGTCATATATAATTCGATTAGGCACCCTAAACCGGTATATGAAGTGATGGCGCACGAAGTTGGCCACCATAGCCCTAGGAACTTGCTTGAGTGGGACCACTTCAGCCCATTTGGAGAAATAGTCTGTTGCCGCTAGAATAAAGACATGACCCATTGCAGAAGGAGGGTCAATGGACCTTACAATTTCCATACCCCATTGTGAAAAGGGTCATGACGCCACTATAGGGTGTATGGGCTTTGGAGGCTGATGAATAAGGCTTGAGTGCATTTGGCACACCTGGCACCTCTTGGTATAGTTTAAGGAATCAACAGCCATCGAAGGACAATAATACCCCAATCTGCATATCTGCTCATAGAGTTTAAGGCCGGACTATTGCAACCCACAGATGCCTCATTGTACTTCTTCTAACACCTCATTTGCCTCTTGTGCGTCAACACATCTGAGAAGAATACCGTCAAAATACCATCTGAGGAGAGTATCTCCTTCAAGGAGGGTGTACTTGGTAAACATTCGACGCACATTATTGCACTTGGCACGATCTTCGGACAATCTATCGTGCTTTATAAAGTTAATGATGGGCTCTCTCCAATCTTTCACTTGCTCGATTTCTACACACATTGGGTCGAAGAATTTTGGTTCTTGGTTCTCAGTGTTGGATCCTTGACCTCGTGACATCTCTTGCTCGGCTTTAATGATATCTTTGGTAGCCAAAAGTGCCCCGAATGGAAAAGGCAGGCACTCGGGAAAGAGGATTCTTTCATCATCTGCAGCCACTTCGGTTTTCAATTCAATGTGTCTCCACTCTGCTACCCAGACGGGCATGAGCCTTGGTGAGGATAACTGAATGGTAGGTCCGAGATTTGCTAGTGCATCGACCTGTGAGTTTAACCTCTTGGGTATGTGACTCAAGGATACATCATCAAATTGAGCCAGATACGATTTTGCAGTATCGTGATAAGGCTTGAGAGTGTCCTTTCTTACGTCATAGATCCCTTTAAGCTACTCAAAATTACCATAGATATTGAGCTGTTCCAAGTTTAACTCGAAGGCTATCTCCAACCCGTTTATAAGGGCTTGATACTTCGCCTAGTTATGAGAACCAGCTTCAGTGAGAGAGAAGGATAGAGGAAGTACCCCTCCTTTCAAAGTGAAGAACACTACTCTGACACCTCCTCGATTTGACTGAGAGGCTCCATCGAAGCACATCTCCCACGCATGGGCAAGTTCAGTACAAAATACTTCTTCGTTAGGGAGGTCGCTTGATAAAGGAGATTCTACCAGTTTTGGATGTGCTGCGAGAAAATTAGCTAGGGCTTGACCCTTGACCTCATTTCGTGGTACATATGTGATGTTGAATTCCATCAGAAATAATGCCGACTTAGCAATACATCTCGACAAGCATGGGCGTATCATGAGAAACTTTACAGGGTCTACTTTTGATATAAGCTTTACTTCATGACCGAGCAAGTAGTCTCTACACTGGGACAAAATTTTCTTCTTAACTGAGACAAAATTTGTCAGCTACTTTGGGTACTTAACTTCGCAAAGAAAGCCTGCTTGCCTAAGTTTGCTCACCTCAGCATCGATCTGCATTTCGAGATCAGGTCTGAACCTTCTTGATTTCTGCTTGACAGGATTGACGAATGGATCAAGGCCGAGACGGTGGACTGCGACTTGTGGATCTAAACTAGGCATCTCATGGTAATGCCAGGCAAAGACGTCCCGGTTTGCTCGCAAGAAGGTAATAAAATTCTCTTTTTCTTCTGGTGACATATTTGTCGAGGTAAAAGTGGGCCTGGGGTCAGCTTCATCCCCTAGATTTATCTCCTCAAGTTCATCTGATGTGGCCAGACCTCCTTCTCCCCATTCTTTTAGGGCTTCTTGCAACTCCTCATCATTGATTTCAGAGGGCTTCTCGTTACCTCTAGCGAAGATACCCATATTCCTGAAATTTCTTCTTCTAGTCAAGCTTTACGATGGGGCATAGTTCTTGCATCCTCCTCTTGCTTTCTGAAGAAGGATCAACTTTGAGTAGAGCCGATGTATCTGGTCGAGGGAATTCATTCTGAGGTACCTGGGACGGCTGCGACTCAGTGATTGTATAGACAGTCAGTGCTTCCTGAGGATCCTCTCGATGTTCTCCTATATCCACCATGGGTCTAGGTAATATGGTAGGTTCGGGAGAAGGTTTAGGTGGAGAAGATTTATTTTGGCCTACTGGTTGACTTGGTTGGGCAGCCGGCTTAGTTTGGCTAATCTTGGTGGATTGGGTGATAGGGATTTGTTTGAGTAAAGTGGAGGTTTGAGATTGAGGCTTAGGAGGTGGTTGGGTATATGGCATCAGAGGCATCCCAGGAAATTTGAGGATGGGTGGATTGTCCGGGGTATTTGGGTGAGGAAGAAGTGGTGGACAAGGAAACTTCAGGATGCTTGGCGTCTGAGGTGGAGGTTGCAGCGTTTCCCTGAACTCAGACTCATTTTTCCCGTACCGAGTAATTCTTCAGAGATCTGCACCATGTGATAGGCTACTTGAGAATAGAAGCTTTGCCCTCTTGATTCTCTCAGCCTCTGCTCAAAGTCGGACTCAGGGGGCCACTAGGGTTTCTTCGGCTTTGACTTTTTGCGCTTATTGATAGAAGAGGATGGCTCTGATTTTGCTCGAGCCGCCAGGGCATAAGTGACTGTCAAGAATCCAGCCACTTGGGCTAGCATCCTTCTCAGCCCCTCCGGTGCGTATTGCTTACATTGGTTCCTTCGAGTTCTTTGTCGAGGGAGGAAGGATGATCACACTGGGGATGAAGTTCTATAAGATCGACAATGGTGGAAGAGGCCTGAGAAATTCTTAGACGACCAGTGGTGAGGCCCTTGGCGCCCGTCTACTCTTATTTTCCTTGAGAGGTGCTTGATTCTTCTTGCCAGGTTTGGGAACAACCCTAGCTTGATGAACTGCCTCTCGCTTTAAGGACTTGAGTCTGCTCCACCTGTGATAGACTCTCCATGGTTGGGGAGTCGAGGGTTCAGCAGGATCAGAGGCATCAATATGAGAATCTTACACTGAAGCTTTCTCTTAGATGGGGACACTAACTTATGGGTGTTCTTCCATGACATTGTAGTCAATGTGACCTCTTTGCACCTTCTTTGCGACTATGACTTCGAACACATAGCATTCACTCAGCTTGTGGCCCCATATCTGATGATACAGGCACCAATGGTTCTCGGTTCCTTGGGCAAGGCATTTGGGCTGCCTTGTCTTCTTTGATGTGATGAGTCCCTGTTAGAGCATCATACCGAACAAAGCCTGAAGGAGATACGATGGTCGCTCATCAAAAGAGTGCGGGCCTTCGCTTTCCACCTGTATTATCACCGCGTGGGAGGCGTCAGTTGCCTTGAATGCTTTCTTAAGTTCTTAGAGTTTTATCTGACCCTTCTAGATCAATGCCTTGATGAAGTCCTTGAGTGTATAGCATTCCTCTATGGGGTGGCTTATTCGCCGATGAGAAGCACAGTAATTTGCATGGGTATCGAAACCAGCTTGACCAGGGAAGTTAGTCTCAGGCTGCTTAATTATATTCTGCTCCAGCAATAGTCAGAGCAGTGCAGGAACCCATTCCTTTTCAAATGGATAGATCTTTGTTTGAAGATATTTTTCAGCACGTTGAGTCCTCGATGCGAAATAAAAAGAGAAGCCGGTCAATAAAGCCTTGACATACAGTGGAATTCTTGACAGTTTAAGAATTGCCTCATAATGAGTTAAAATGTTTTTAAGTACTTCAAAAGGCCACCTGCTAAGTTTCGTTACAATCCGACATGTCTAAGGTAGCGCAGACAAAGAAACAATTTCGAAAAAATCAGTCTCTAACACCCTGAAACGGACCTTGTAACTAGAGATATATTTTTGATCCACCAAAGTACTGTGGGACCACCGCCATTGGATCTAAAATGGTCGAAAAACTCTATGGGTCAAGTTTCGGCTTAATCGGGCACTCAAGGACAAAGTTATGGGTAAAAGACCAAAAAGCAGTATGTCGCATACTATTCCCATGTGCCTTCCCTGCACCAAATCACCATTAAAGGTGGCTGCTTTTACAGTCTCGGATAGTGACTTTTGGAGGCCATATCTCATTCGTCTCGAGTCGGATTGCTCTCAAGTTTTGTGAGCGTGTTCGTCTCATCAAGACAAATGTTTTGATATGTGGCACGCCCTGTGACGATGCTCGAACAAGGAGAAAAGCTAGAGAGAAGTTGCTGATCTGTGAAGAAAGTTGCGAGAAAATCAACAGCGACATGCCTCGCTCAACCGGCCAAATCACGACGCTCTCGCATTGGATTGACGTTCCGTCGTATGTGTAAGGCCTAGGGCTATCTCTGGTCCGAACCCCATACATGATGAATGGTCGGATTTCACACACAATCCAATAAAGTGACTGTAAATTCTGGCGCCAGATTTCCAGAGCCATTACCAAAAAATTGTGAAATCTTCATCCAAACACAAAATCGAGCTGCTTTTAGTGCCACACGATCGTGACAGCATGCTTAGTGTGATCCAACGAATGAATCACGAAGAAACATCAAGGAACAAGCACATTATCAATTCAAAGTTTTCAAGATTCATCCAAATTTAAAGTCGCATGATCGTGGCGTAAAAACATGATCCATGACTCGAAGTTGGTTTCAAATCGATCGCCATGTCAAGCCCTACAAGAAAACAATCATCTTTTTGACATATGGGAATTAGAGCAACCTTAGATCATCCACAGAAGATCACGTATGTTTTAGAGCAGTAGCAGGGACTGTGTTAAAATTCAATGAGTTATTAAACAGGGGCAAAACAACCCTTTCGCACCCAAATTTAGAATTTATTTTAATTCAATCAAATTGTAACTATCATCAATTGAGATAGTTTTTGGGTGTCCACCCATGTTTGTGCCCAATTTTATAAATTCATGCTAAACCTAATTGTAAAGGGTTCTTCCCTGATTCCCCCTTAGGCATTCAATTCATCAATAAAGTTCATGTTTCTTCTTTGAGTTCATGGGTGCGTCTTGAAGAGAGAGGAGAGAGAAGAAAGGGTCGATACCCTTCAGTAAGGTAATTTTTTCTTTCCTCCTCTCGTCTCTATGTCTTTCTCTATCTTCCTCTCATCTCTATCTCTTTCTTTCTCCTCTCTCCTCTCTTACTTCCTCTTTCTTTTCTTTCTTTTTCTTTTCTTAACTTCTCTCTGTTCTTCTGTGTGAACACACACGGCTGTGGCAGCACTGTGTATGTCATCTTCTTCCTTCTCTTTCTCTAACCACACGGCGATGGTAGCGCTATGTGTGTCTCATTCTCTCTCTTTTTTCTTCTTCTTTTCTTTTTTCTTCTTCTCTCTTTCTCTCTGACTGAATGTGCATGGTGATGGCAGCGCCATGCATGAACCTCTCTCTCTATTTTATTTTCTCTATCTCGTACACATGATGATGGCAACGCTGTGTGTGTTTTCTTCACTCCCTCCTTCTATCTGCTCTATCTTTCTATCTGTCTCTCTTTATCTGAACATACACAACCGTGTCTTCTCCGTTCTTCTCTCTGTCTGGACATGGACAACGATGGCAATGCCGTGTATGAATCTCTCTTTCTGTTTTCTTCTCTCTCTGACACTCACGGCAGTGGCAGCGCCGTGCATACCTCTTTCCTCTCCTCTTTCGTTATTCTTCTTTTCTCTTTCCTTATCTCTTTCTCTCTCTTTCCTTCTTTCTCTTCTGGCACTTTCCCAATTTCTCTCCTCACTTTCTTTCGCCCTCTCTCCTTTCCTTTCTTCTGTTTTTACTTTCTTTTTCTCTTCCTTTTTCCTAAAATCCTCTTTCCTCCTCCCTGTATTTCTTGCCTTCACTCTGATTTATTTTCTCTCTCCCCTCCAATCGTGCACAATGATGCTCATCGTCGAATATGATGTTCTCAGCCTTCCTTCATCTTTTAGAAATATGCGCAGTGAGCTGGGCCTTAACCCAAGCGATGAACTGTGCCTCTGTCCAAATTTCCCCTTTCTCATGTGGCACACGGCGATGCTCATCGCCGTGCATGACATTCATTTCTCATTCATGTCTCTCTCGATCATGGACAACGGATGTCCATCATCGTCCATGTTCTTTCTCTCTCCTCTTTCCCTGTCATAGACGGCAGAAGTTCATCATCATCCATGTACTTGCTCTTTCCTTTTTCTCTGTCATGAACGGTGGAAGTCCATCGCCGTCCATGTACTTTATCTCTCTTCTTTCTCTGTCATGAACAGCAGAAGTCCATCACTGTCCATGTTCTTTCTCTCTCCTCTTTTTTTATCATGGATGGTGAAAGTCTATCATCGTCCATGCTTTTCTCTTTCTTCTTATCTCTCTTCTTTTCTCTCTTCTTTCTCTCTTCTTCTCTCTCTTCTGTTCTCCCTTTTTATTCTTCTCTCTCTTCTCTCTTATGTTCTCTTCTCTCTTCTCTTCTCTCTCTTATCTTCTCTTCTCTATCTTTTTTTCTCTCTCTTCTTCTCTCTCCTCTCGTCTTCTTTCTTCTCTTCTTCATCCCTTCTCTTTTTTATTCTATTTTTTTCTTCTTCTTCGTCTCTTTTCTCCTCTTCTTCTTTTTTCTCCTCTCTCATCAGTTTGTATACCTGCTCTTGCTCTTGAGCAAGGTTCTCTAGAGTGCCATCTCAAAGTCTTGGGTTCCCTCGAAACCCGAGACGCATGTCGCCAAATCATCCAGATCTGGAGGGCGAGATCAAGGCACCTAACCAACCTTATTCTAATGCTTGGCCCAGTGATCATCTCGATTAAGGTTCACCGTTGGGGGCACCCGGTTATATGACTACTGCTGCTTGCCTGCATGAGGAGCTGTGTGTGTCTTTATTGTGCCTACCCCTTTGGAGAGGTTCAAAGTTTGGGAGGCGGCCTTCTTCAGATCTCTTATGATGACAACCACATTGATTACCGCTTTTTGCTGATTGCCTTGAGCGTTGATCTGAGAGTTGCCATTGCCCTGGTTGTTTCTCGAGCTTGAAGACTGTTGTCGTGACCTACCATGGTGGCATGGCAGGCTTTCTATACGAACTGATTTAGAGATCAGCTCTGACATGGAGGTCGTATTAGAGGCCTCAATATGTAGGGCAATCTCGAGTCGCATGTTTCGTATGCAAGTCTGGACTGCTTCCTTCTCAGACAGGATTAGAATGGTAAGAAGCCAAATCTCTCCATCTCGCTTTGAACTGGTCCACAGGCTCATCAGGTTCTTGGGTCAAGGTGAGATGCTCAACGACTTGGACCTCTCTCTCGACCTCATAGAAGCGCTAATAGAACAATCTCTCCATTTCCTCCCAAGTATGTACTGAATTCGGAGGAAGCCGGGCATACCACTGAAAGGCCGAGCCATCAAGAGTTTCAACAAACTGACGGAGGAGAAGTCTCCCATCAACCGTTGTCTGTCAACATGCCGCTTGGAAATGCACAATATGCTGGTGCGAGGATGTTGTACCATTGAATAGGGTAAACTTCCCCTTTTAGTAATCCGAGGGAAACGAAACCTGATCAATGTAGGAGGGGTACGTCTTTTGGTAAAGAGTTGTCCCTTGTATTTCCAGGATCTATCTATTCTTTAAGCAGTGGGTTACCATAGAGTCGATGTCTACTTGTGAAAACATTTGAGGGGCAGAGCTATCTTGCGAGGCCGGTGAGGAAGTCTGCTTTGGAGCTGCATCTGCTCGGGCATGGGAATTTGCCTCATGATGGGTTGAATTGGCTGTCGATCACATGCTTTCCATGCGATCTATCTTCTCCATCATGGCGCGCACCATGTTTTCGAACCTATTCATGCGCTCTTCTTGGGAGTCGTTAAGTTCGTTCAAGACCATGACGTTGACCATCTCTTTGGGCTCTGTGACTTAAAGAGGGTAAAAGGGGTTCTTGTGAAGAGGGTTATCGGAGCTAGCTGCCTCGACTATTTGAGCGGCTTCGCTGGTTAAGATTCACAGACCCCGGTCACGCTTGGCTTTGAGGCTTTGATGAACCTTATGCCAGAACTACGATCGGGATTGCAATTGGCTAGCTTTTCTTGCGCATGAAAGAGCCATCTTCATCAGATGAAGCAATGAGTGTGGACCAGGAATTTGGGCTAACCTAGGTCGTGGAGGACGAAGGACTTGCTCTCCCATCGGGTCTTTGCCCCGAGCTCCGTTATGAGCCTCAAAGACATGACCGAGTTGATGGAGCTGGCTCAAGATGGTACTCTTGGGGAAAGTCTTTGGGTATCATGGCTCAAGATGCTTGCCCAAAAGGGAAGGGGCAAGCGGGGGAAGGATCAACTCATGATGACGCTTGAGTCGGGAGCGAGGAGCGATTCGTGAAGACGACGTGTGTGTGCCCCTTGAAGAAGGATCACGGGTGACTTTGGGGTCAGCCCAGGCTCGAACAGGTAGTCTGGCCTTAGGAGGCTAAGAACTTTGAGCGGGTGTCTGTAAGGGAACACGCTTACGTGGTGGGTAAGTATGTGCTTAGAGGGAGGACGAGGTGGTCATCTTCCGTGTACTCAGATTGGCGCAGCGACGACATTACCCTGAGCGGTGGGATGCACATGTACAGGTTTCTGCCCAGGGAGGCCTAATCCTGGACAGTTACTCTAAGTAACACAAGGGTTGCCCCGAGGTGTGGCTAGAGTGGATGACCCACGATCCTTAGGGTGTGTGCGTGAGGTGGAGGCTTCAGGATCTCCTCCTCGATGTGTTGAGCCTCTAAGCATAGAGACCTAAGGTCATGTAGGAACATGGGGTGTATCCTTACGGCAACTCATAGAAGCAATGGCAACTTCCTTGCCCTTTGCAGAATGGGACTAGGTAGCCTTTCGGCGTCCCTCAGCAATACGACCGGCAAGTGACTTGTCGGTGACAAGGTGCATGTTGTGAGTGGCGGCAGACGTGCTACCTGTGCAAAGTTCTTTGGTGGGAGTTCCACCAAAGCTAGGAGATGGGGAGTTATGGACCTTCAAGTCCCTTCTCACACCTATCTAGGTCAGGACCAGAGGGCTAGACATTGGGTCTTTGCTCATCAGGAAAGTCGGAAACGAAGCTGAAGGAGCTTGTCTTCGAGGGAAACTTGCGAATGTGGGGATGAGAAGACCTGAATGAATGGGTTAAGGCACCCTGAAGCCATGTGTGTGTAGTGCAGAAAAACAAAGGAGAAACTAGCCAAACAAGGACGATTCGACAAAGGGGTAGTGTGTCCTTAATGGAGTCGCCAAGTTGGTTAGATGCCTCAATTTTGCCCCCCGGTTGAGATGACCTAGTGGCACGTGTCTCGGGTTTCAAGGGGAACCCGGGGCTTGAGACCACTCTCTTGCGAACCTTGTTATAAAACAATGGCAGGTACACCAATTGGTGAGAGAGGAATTTAACATGAGGCAGGACACACCTCACCTGGGTCCGTGACTCACTTGGGCTGACTCGCGTGGGCGTCCTCTTAGATCATGATGGAAACGCCTCAAGTTCTTCAACTGGTTCGATATCACATCCCTTGACCTGTACTCTCCTATTTCTGTGATCACACACACATGGTTAAGTTTACAAGACAAGGGGGTCTAGGGATCCATCCTTGTCTTTAGGCAAATGCACATATGCGTGCACATTCAAAGAAGAAGGGAAAGGAATGAGATGAAGATTGGGGTGATAAGAGGAGAAGGGAGAAATAGAATAGAAGAAAGGGAAATTTAACCAGGTCGCTAGACTGACACAGTAGCTAGACCTGTATGTTGATTGACCTGGCGTGGTAGCAAGACGGGCACGGTAACTCAAACCGGCACAGCGGTAATACTACTTGACAAAAAAATCAACACCGACCGGCCTGACACGATGGCTAGCCTATCGTGACAGCAAGATGGGCACGATAACTAAGACCGACATGGTGGCAATATTGCTTGACGACGGGACTACCATGACAGTGCTAGACTTAGTATGTCCCTTATCAAACAAGAGAGGAGGGAGAAAGAAGAGAGAGATGAACGAAAGAGAGGAAAGAGAAGAAACGAGGGAGAAGATATAAGAACAAGAAGAAGAAGTGAAGAGAAGAGAGAAAAGAAGAATAGAAGAAGAGAAGAGAAAAAAGAAAAGAGAGAAAAGTGAGAAGAAAGAAGAGAGGAGGAGAAGAGAGACAGAAGAAAGAGAATCAAAAGAGAGAAGAGAGAAGAAGAGAGAGAAGAGAGATAAAAGATAAGAAACAGAAGAGAGAGAAGAGAGACAAAAGAGAAGAAATAGAAGAGAGAAGAGAGAAAAAGAGAGAAACATAAAAGAAAGAGAGAAAAAGAGAGAAACATAAAAGAGAAGAGAGAAAAGGGAAGACATAGAAGAGAGAAGAGAGAAGAAGAGAGAGAAACATAAGAGAGAGGAAGATAAAGAAATAGAAGAGAGAAGAGAGAAGAGAGAAGAGAGAAGAAAGAAGAAGAGAGAGAAACATAAGAGAGAGGTAGAGAGGGAAACAAAAGAGAGAAGAGAGAAGAAGAGAAGAAAGAAAAGAGAAAAGAGAGAAAGGCAGAGAGGGAAGAAAGAAGAAAAAAGAAGAGAAAGAAAGAAGAGAGACATGAACGACGATGGGGTTCTATTGTCTATGAAAGAGGAAGGAGAAAGAAGAAAGAAGCATGGACGGAGATGGGGTGGTTCATGATAGAGGAGAAAGAAGAGTGAAGAAAGTATGGACGACGATGAGTTTATGATGTCCATGACAGAGGAGAGAGAAAAGAGAAGAAAGCATGGACGATGATGGGTTATGTCATCCATGACAAAGGAGAGAGAAGACAGAAGAAAGTATTGACGACTATGGGGTTCCATCGTCTATGACAGATGAGAGAGAAAGGGAGAGAAGGAGAAAGAACATGGATGATGATAGGTTCTGGCGTCCATGATAGAAGGGAGAGAGTAAGAGAGAGGAGAAGAAGAACCATCGATGACGATGGGTTTCGCCGCCCATGACGAGAAAGAGAGAGTAAGAAAGAACATGGACGACGATGGGTTCTGTTGTCCATGATGAGAAGAGAGAAAAAGAGGACATAGATGGCGATGTGTTCCGCTGTCGAAGCCAGGGGAATGAAGAAAAGAGAGATCATGGACGGTGATGTGTTCTGCCGTCCATGACAGGGGAGAAAGATAGGAGAGAAAAAAGAAAGGACACGCACGGCGATAGCCATCGCTGTGCGTAGTTGAAGGGACTCAAACACAACCCGGCCCTTGTCGGAATAAATGTTGTGCGCGAAGATGATCATCGCCATGCACAACATGAAGAAAGGGGAATGTGGACAAAGGCCCAGCCAGCCAATCGGGTTAAGGCCCGGCTCACTGTGCATGTTCCCAGACGAGAGGACGTCGTGCTCGGCAATGGGCACTGCCGCGCATGACTGGAGAGGAGAGAGAAAAAAAAGAACAGAGAGAAAGAAAGAAGAAAAAGATTAGGAAAGAGAAGAGAGAAAAGGAAAGAAGAGGGGATGAGAGAGGAAAGAGACTAGAGAGGAAGAGAAAGAAATGCATGGCAATAGCCTACTGCCGGGCGTGTCGAGAGAGAGGAAAGAGAAATAGAGGAGAAGAGGAAAAGAGAGGAAGAAAGAAGAGGAGAGAGAAAGAAGAAGAGAGAGAAAGAAAGAAGAGGAGAGAGAAAGAAGAAGAGAGAGAAAGAAAGATGAGGAGAGAGTAGAGAGAAAGAAGAGTGAGAAGAGAGGAGGAGAGAGAAAGTTACCTTCATCAAGAGATATCATAATTTTTTTTTATCTCCTCTCTCTCCCTTGGACGTGCCCACAATTTTATTGCTCAAACTCTAAATTTTCATTCATCCATTGAGGTTCCTTTACAATGAAGTATAACATGATATTTATAGAGTTGGGCCATAAACATGGGTGGATGTATAAGCTAATTGATGATAATTATAATTTATTAAAATTAAAATAAAATATAAATACCGGTGCAAAATTACAGTTTTGCCCATGCCCGACGATACACAAAATTCCAAAACAGTCCATGCTGCTGCCCTAGAACGTGTGTGATCTTCCATGGATGATTTGAGGTTGCTCCAATGCCTGTTTGGTAAAAAGATGATTACTTTCTCGTTGGGATCGACATGACGATCAATTTGATATTAACTTCAAGCTACGAATTGTGTTTTTAGGCCACGATCATGCGACTTGAAAAATTTTGATCGATAGTGTGCTCATTTCTTGTTATTTTTCTTTGATTTCTTCACTGAATTGCACTGAGCGTACCATCACGATCGTGTTGCAACAAACACAGCTCGATTTCATGCCCGAAAGAAGATTTTACCATATTAGGTTTTTGACATGAATTTATAGCAATTTTGACAACCTCGTGTGTCTAATTTGACCATTCATCACATGTGAATTTTAGCTCAGATGTAGCCTAGGACCTTACGCATGCAATGGAACTGGTTTCCTGTCGATCCGATGTGCGAGTGTCATGATATGGTCGCTCGAGCAAGGTGTATCGCTGCTGATTTTTCTGCAACATTTGTCGCGAATCATCAATTTCTCTCGAGCCTTTCTTCCTACTCGAACATCGTCATAAGACGTGCCACATATCAAAAGACTCGTCTTGACGAAACAAACACACTCGCAAAATTTGAGCATGATCCGTCTCAAAACTAATGGGATATGAATTTCTGAAGTTGGTGCTTGTGACTGTGCAAACCAACTTCCTTTAATGGAGATTGGTTAATGTTTCACCCATAACTTTGTCTTGGAACGTCTGTTTAAGCCGAAACTTGACCCCTAAAATTTTTCGACCGTTCTGGATCCAATGGTAGTGGTCCCACAACCATTTGATGCATTGAAAATAGAGTTTTAGTTATATGATCCATTTTAGGGTGCTAGAGGTTGATTTTTTTGAAACGATTTATTTGTCTGCACTGCCTTAGACATGTCAAATTGTGACGAAACTTGGCAGGTGACTTTTTGGAGTCTTTAAAAAGATTTTAATTTATTCTGGGGCAATTTTGAGATTGTAAAAAATTACACTGTATGTCAAGGCTTTATTGACTGACTTCTCTTTTATTTCGCATCGGGGCCCAAGGTTTTGAAAAAAGTCCTCAAAGAAAGAGAAGAGAGAAAAGAAGAAGTAAAGAGATGGGAGGAGAAGAAAAAAAGAAGAAGAGAAGAGAAGGGAAGAGAAGAGAGAAGAAGAAGAGAAGAATAGAAGAGAAGGAAAGAGAAATGAGAGTGGAAATAAGAGAGAAGACAGAAGAGAGAGAGGAAGGAGAGGAGAAGAGAATAGATGAAAGAAGGAGAGAAGAAGAGAGATGAAGAGAGAAGAAGAGAGAAGGAGAAGAAGAGATGAAGAGAATAGAAGATAAGAGAAGTGAGAAGAAGAAGAAGAGAATAAGATAATAGAAGAGAAGAGAAGTGAGAAGAAGAAGAAGAGAATAAGATAATAGAAGAGAAGAGAAGTGAGAAGAAGAAGAAGTCGAGGAAAAGAAGAGGATGAGAAGAGATGGAAAAGGGAGGAGAAAGAAGAGAGAGAACATAAAAGTGAGAAGAGAAGAGAAAGGAGACAGAGAAGAGAGAAGAGAAAATTCTTCTCTCCCCTATCTTTCTTCTCTTCTTCTTTTTGAATGCGAATGCTTGTGTGTGATGGTAGAAAAGTAAAAAACAAGAAGAATACATGCCAAGGGAGGTGATTCCGAACCAGTTTTATTACTGGGGGATTGATCTAAGAGGGCACCCATGCAAGTCAGCTCGAGTATGTCCCGAACCCACCTTAAATTTCTCTCACCGGTTGGTAACTCCTGCTCTCGTCTTCGAACGGGGTTCCCGAGAGAGCGATCTCAAAAACATCCCGGGTCTTCCCTCAAAACTCGAGACGCTGTCGCCCGGTCCCCAAAGGTTCCAGAGTGCAAGATCAAGGCACCTAACCAGCTTGGTGACTCCATTGGGGACTTACTACCCCTTAGTTAGATCGTTCTTGTTTGGCTAGTTTCTTCTTTTATTATCTGTTTTCATTGTCTTTACACACTTTATTATGGCTTGCGGGTTCTGTAACCCATTTATCCAAATTTGAGATTTTCTTATTTATTATCAGCTTTCATTGTCCTTCAACTTTGTTCCCAACCATCCTCTTGAGTAAAGACCCCTTTGTCTAGCTTCCAAGTCTTAACCTGGACTGACGTGAGGTGGGACCTAAAAATCCCTCACTCCCCATCTCCTCGCTCTGGTGGAAACTCCACCAAGGAGCCCTACATTGAAAGCACTTCTGTTGCGCCACTCAGCATGCACCCAGCCACTAGCAAGTCACTTGCCGGTCGTGTTTTCGAGGTATACCGGAAGGCTGCCTAGTTCCTTTATGTAAAAGGCAAAAAATATGCCATTGCTTTTGTGGCTCTCCATAGGGCTACCCCCCACATTCTGCACCATTGGTCTGTATCCCTAAAGGCTCATCACGTCGAGGTGGAAACCCCACGGTCTTCATTCCTCATACACACCATAAGGCTCGTGAGTTACTAACTCGAGCCACACCTCGGGGCAACCCTCTTATTACTCACTCGAGCCACATACTACTCATATGCATCGCACTGCTCGGGCAACGCCATTGCCATGCCAACCCGAGTACACATGAGACAACCTTATCATCTTCCTACTCTGCACACACAAGCACACCCTATAAGGGGCAGGGATCTACTTGTTCCCTTGTAGACACTTGCTCCAGGCCGGGTTGACCCCCAGGTCTCTCGTAACCCTTCTTCAAGGGGCACACATGCATCGCCATCACCGACGCCCTCTCGCCCTCGACTCAGGTCTCCTCATGAGTCAACCCTGCTCTGGCCCGCTCCTTCAACTTTGGTGCTCACCATCCTGAACCAGCCTCGTCACTTTGGTCACGTCTCTCGAGCCCACAAGAGACCTCGGGGCATCGACCTGATGGAAGATCAAGTCCTTCATCCTACCCGGCCCAAGATGATTCCAGTTCCAGACCCTCATCTATTGCCGCACCTGATGGAGACAACTCTCTCCTATGCAAGAAGAGCAGACCAGCCGTGACCTAGATCGCAGTTTGGTCATGAGGTCCATCAGAACCTCAAGACTAAACGTGAAAGGGGTCTACAAATTTTTGTCATGAGGTCCATCAAAACCTCAAGACTAGGAAGGTGACTAAGGTAGTCAAAACAAGCAATTCTGACGACCCTCTTCTCCTGAATCTCTTCTATCCCCTTTAGATGATGAAGCTTGAAGAAGAGCTTCATGGGCCTTGTGTTGTGGTTAGTAGCCACGGTCCTAAGACCGTTGAGAACCAATCCCGACACGATTAGCATATAAGAGTCGAGTTCAGTCAGGGCACGCTGGCCCCCTACCGACTGACCTACAACGTACAACCTGTCAGGTTTGCAAGCCCTATGTTGCCACTAACGTTGACCTCCATAGTGAAACAGTCAACGTAATGGTCGTAAGCGAGCTTGGTGATACGCAGGAAGAGCTCAAGAACAAGTTCGAGGATATGGTGCACGCAATGATGGAAAAGATCGATCAAATTGAAGTTGCACGACAATCGGCTAACCATGAGGTCAATTCCCATCACTCTGATGGTGCACCTCCAAGGCAGCCCCCTCCTTCTACCTCACAGGACAATTCTATCCCCCATCCCATCTCTCAGATAGACATTGACGCTATGGTCACCCATAGCATAAAGAACAGACAAATCCCAAGGATACAGGGCACAACGCCTTATTAAAGGCCATACCGCTCGTATATTGATCAGGTCCCGTATCCCTCCGATTATAAGAAAGGGGAGTTTCCTTTATTTAACGGAACCATGTCCCCAAACCAGCATATTGCCCACTTCCAAGCAGCATGTCGAGAAACAGCGGCTGACGGGAGACTTCTTGTCTGACAGTTCGTTGAGACCCTCAATGGCCCAACATTTCAATGGTATGCTCGATTCCCTCCAAACTCCGTCCATATGTGGGTGGAGATGGAGAAGATGTTCGATCAAAACTTCTATGAGGTCTAGAGAGAGGTTCAAACCATCAAACTTCTCACCCTGACTCAAGACCCTGATGAGCTCGTGGATCATTTCATATCAAGATGGAGAAACTTGGCCTCTCGCCATCCTAACCATATGTCTGAGATGGAAGCAGTCCAAACTTGCGTGCGGAAAATGGGACCTGAAATCGCTCTACATGTCAAGGCCTCTAATCTGACCTCCATGTCAGAGTTGATATCTAAATCAATCTTCATAGGAAGTCTATCACGCCACCATGGTGCGACACGACAACCATCTACAAGTTCAACAAACAACTGGGGCAATGGTAACTCTTGGAATAACACAAGGGGCAGCCAACAGAAAGGAGTAATCAGTGTGGCCGTCGTGGTCACTTATTCAAAGAAGGCTCCCTCCCAAACTTTAGACCTCTTTAAAGGGGTAAGCACAACAAAGGTAGCACCCCAGGCTGGCAAGCAACAACAATCGTATAATCGAGTACCCCCACCAGCCAACCTTGATTGGGGTGATTATTTCACTAAGCACAGGAACAAGGTCTACCCCTTCGAGGAGGAATGGGTCCCTGCACTGTTCCAGCAATTATTGGAATAGAATATGATCCAGCTTTCAGAAACCAAATTCCCTGAGCAACCTGGCCTTGACACTTAGGCGAATTATTGTGCCTACCATTGGAGGATCAATCATCCTACAGATGACTGCTACACGCTGAAGGATATTATCAAGGCCCTGATTTTGAATGGCCAGATAAAGCTTGAAGACTTAAAGAGAGCCTTCGGGGCAGCCGAGCCTCTCATGTCGTAACCATCCAAGAGGAAGACGAAATGCTCGATGTCCTTTACGCCTTCTTCATTATAATGCTTCAAGAAGGCATAATCACATTGAAGCAAGCAAGGCAGCCGCGTCGCCTTGCTAAGGGGTCTGAAGATCGTTGGTGCCCATACCATCAGATGAGAGGCCATTATCTATCAGAGTGCACAAACTTCCTTGATATATTCACAAAGAAAATGCGGGAGTGTCAAGAGTTCTATAATCTCCCTATAAGTGATCCCTAATTCATCCCCCTATCATAGCAAGAAGGTCTCACAGAGTAGGACGTTCCTATCAATGACTCGGACTTTGCGGAACCCTCAATTCCCCAGCCATGAATAGTCTACCATGGCCAAAGCAGACTCAAGTCCTCAAGGCGAGAAGCAGTTCGCCAAGCTAGGGCTGTTCACTAGCCCAGTGAAATGAATCAAGCATCACCTCAGAAATCCAAAAAATGACGTGCACCAAGGGCTACTCGTCGAAGAAAGAACACAGATCAACCCACAGTTGAGAAAGAATTTCTTGGGCCCCTTCCTCCACTGCGAACTTTACTGGACTTCATCCCTGACACAACCCTTCTTCCTTCTTTATCTTGTCAAGAAGACATCCCCGTGCCATCTCCCACTCAGCATAGGTCTAATGAGGGTGACGATGTTAAAAGCACTCCCCAACGGTCTAAGAAGGGGAAAGACCTAAAAGACCCCCTGCACCCGTCCAACCCTGGTGACGCCGTATAAAGCTGCCCATATCGGTCTGATGAGGGGAACAAACTTAAAAGTCCCCCACCTTTTAACCCTTATCCTCTTTCTTCTCCTATTTTTTATTCTCCCTCTTTTGTCTCTTCTGTAGGTACAACCTTGATATGCCCGGACTTTGAGGCTCTGGACCGAGAACTTGCAGGAGCCAATATAAGCAGGATGCAACAAAAATGATTGAAAGACCCTGACACAGTCACCAGGATTCCTAACAGTGGCTGATGCCCTGACAGCTAAATCCAAGGCACAACCACCTTCTCTAAAGAAGCACAAGATGTCAAAGCCAAAGAAACCCTGGTGGCCACCTGAGCCAGACTTTGAGGAACAGATTGAGAGAATCAAATGGGCAAACTCCTATTCTCAGGGAGCTTGCCACAGGTGCAAATTTCAGGAGCAATACCCACCACGGGACAGATAATCTCAGATCGGGGAGGACGCCACAGCCTCCACTGCAGAAGTCGGGCACCTTGAAGTTCCTCAGTCCGCCATTGCCCCTTAATCCAAAGACTAGTATGCCTATCTTAAAGCTTCCTGGGCTCCTTCCTAATCCTAATACTTCATGCAGTCCACCTATTTTCCAAATTTCTAGGACCTCTTTTATCCCATGCACCCAATCTCTTCCAAAACCTCAAATTTCCATCACTCAAACCAAGCCCGGTGTGCAATCAAGTCAGCTAGCCAAAAATAAACCTTTTCTACCCAAACCTTGTCCTCAACCCAACATACAACCCAAATCGGTGGTAGGACCAGGAGCACAAGGCCCTGATCAAGAAAAGGTGAAATATGATGTGATAGGGCATCTACAGAAGGTTCCAGCCCTTCTTAGTGTCTACGATGCCCTCATGCTCTCGAAGGATTACCAGATGGCTTGGTTTAGGCTCTCTTTAACGCGTAAGTGTACGAAACCGAAGTAGAACCCATTGAGGTAGACCCGACAATTCTACAAGGATGTATGCTAATCACCTTTTTAGAGGACGTTTTGCAACTAGGGGAAAATTCCATAATCGCCCTCTCTGTTACTGATGAATTACATGCATGTCCCATCAATCGAATTATGTTAGATGGAGGGTCGGCGGTCAACCTTATTCCAAGGAGGATCCTTACTCGATTAGGGTTGGGATCTGAAGATCTTACCTCGACCCACGTCACAGTTCAAGGGTTCAATCAGTCAGGAGAGAAGCCAGCGGCACAGTATGCCTTCGCTTTAAGATCAGTTAGCTGAATGATTACACTCAGTTTCATTTAATTGACATCGACACTTCTTACAATATTCTCCTCGGTCGGCCGTGGCTCCATGACTAAGGGTGGTTCCATCAACATTGCATCAATGCTTCAAATATAATCGAGATGGGAGATAGCATACGGTCTACGCTAATAAGAGACCGTTCCCTATGGCCAAAACTCACTATGCAGATGCTAAATATTACTTTACAGATTTGGCATCCCCTCAGAAGCCGAATGATGAAGGTCACAAGTCTACTAGCAAGACTGCGCCCTTGTCTCATGAAGATGTAGAGTTTTACCCTTAACTACTCTTCATATTAACATCCTAACCATCATCCCTCAAGAAACTCCTTCTTCACTGAAAAGGAGTCTTCTCGCTTTACCCCCAGTTCTGACCCACCTTTGTCGAAAGATGAACTGGAGGTCATTCTTGAGATTGAGCAAGCCATGGGGATATAATTTCCAGCTCCAAGGATCACCTATACGCCAGACCAGCAGAAAGTCTTGCATATCCCCATTGCGCTCTTGAGAGTTGAAGCGGAGAGGCAACTGCCGTGAAATATTTTTCAAAATCTGGTTGCTATAAGTATAGAGGATACTCCTCAGACCGATGACCAGCTAAAAGTATTACTTCTCCCTGGTCTCTCAGAAGAGCAGTTCAATGGAAGAGCAACTTTCTTCCCCTCAAGGGCAGGATCCCCTAGCAAACTTAAGAACTGAAGTCTGCAGTCTCCAGAGTCAATTGGCGGTCATGCGTATTGCTTCGAAGAATCTTAAAGAGTTCATGCCAGAGACTAAAAGTTATGATGAGCTTGAGGTAAATGTGCCACTAATGGAGGCTGAGGCCCCTCTTGACTGGACTATCTATAGTGACCAGGCTCACCAAATCATGAGGAAAATGAACTATGAACCCTTGGCCAATCAGACATTAAAAGGAGCAAAAGCAACAACTCCCCATTTCGAAGCTATCCAAGCCGCGGCAGCCCATAATGGGGCTAGACAAGGCCTAGGGTATTAGCCTCTTGGGGCTATGAAAGTGTCGAGAGGCATCCAAACAAGAAATCACATGAGGTGCAATAAAAGTAACAAGAGAATGAAATCATGCAACAAAGTCAAAAGAGAGAAGCGCTTTATTCATCAAGTTAAAATTTTTACAAAATACTGGTGATCTTGAGCTGCTCGAAGTTGAGGTCTAAGGCTATCTTCAGTTAGATTATAAGGGCCTGATATTCTGCCTCATTATGCGAACCGCCTTGCGCGAGAGAAAAATAAAGTGGCAATATTCCTCCTCTTGGCATCAAGAATATTACTCCGGTGCCTTCTCGATCAGATTGGAAGGCTTCGTCGAAGTACAATTCCCACACAAGAGAAAGCTCAGCACATAATACTTCTTCATCAGGGAGGTCGCTTAATAGCGGAGATTTTGCGTGTACGGGGTGTGTTGTGAGAAAGTCAGCCATGGCCTGGCCTTTGATGGCCTTCTACGGGATATACATGTTGTCGAATTCCATTAGCAATAATGCCCATTTAGCAAGGCGTCCTGACAAGCATGGGGGTGTCATGAGAAACTTTATAGGACCAGCTTTTGATATAAGTTTCACTTCATGACCAAGCAAGTAATGGTAGAGCTTTTGTATTGCGAAGATCAGGGCCAGACACATCTTCTCGATAGAGGGACAATTCTTCTCGGCCCCTTGCATTTTGCAGCTGAGGTAATATAACACAGTCTCTTTTCCCTCTTCATTGTTTTGTACCAACAATGCTCCAAGTGACTCTCCCAAAGCAGTCACATATAGAATGAGGGGTTTTCCCAATATTGGTGTAGAGAGCACTTGAGAGTTGAGTAAATAATGCTTGATGTCGTCAAGGGCTGCTTGACATGCTTCATCCCAGATGAACCTACGAATGTATGCCAGCTGCCCATGAAGAGAACGTAGTTCTTGAAGTGTAGTCGGTGACGACATTTCTTGGATTTCCTTGATCTTGATTGGCTCAACTTCAAGCCCTCGATGTCTGACGATGAACCCCAAGAATTTTGTGGAGCGCACGCCAAAAGCGTATTTCAGCGGGTTCATTTTTAGTTGATGAAGGTGCAACTGCTTGTACACCTTTTCAAGGTCTCTCATGTCCGTATCCTTCTCTTTCGATTTTACACACTCAAAGTTAAGAATGCAGTGGCATCTTCATCTTCGGGAGCCATCCTTATCTGATTATACCCTGAGTATCCGTCCATGAAGGAAAAGATTTGACAGTGAGCTGTAGAGTGGATGAGCATCTCGGTGAATGGAAACGGCATGTCATCCTTAGAACAAGCGGTATTCAAATCGCAAAAGTCAATACACACTCTGATTTGACCATTCTTCTTCTTGATTGGGACGGTATTTGCCAGCCATTTTGGGTATTTGACTTCACAGATGAAACCTGCGTGCCTGAGCTTGGTTATCTCGGCATCTATCTGCATTTCAAGGTTAGGCTTGAACCTTCTAGATTTCCGTTTGACAGGTTTGACAGTTGGATCAATGTCGAGATAGTGAATGGCGACATGAGGGTCTAAACCAGCCATCTCATGGTAGTGCCAAGCAAAGACGTCTCGGTTTGCTTTCAAGAAGGTAGTGAAATCTTCTTTCTCTTCTAGAGGCATATTCTATGAAATGAAAGTGGGTTAAGGATCCACTTCGTCTCCAAGATTATTTCCTCGAGTTCATCAGCAGTGGTCTGACCACCTTCTTCCCATTCCTCTTGACCCTCTTGCAACTCTTCATCGTCGTTTTCTGAGATCTTTCGATCGACCTCAAGTGAAAAGACCCATGATCCTGACATCTCTACCTCCGATAGAGGTCCAGAGTGGGTCATAATTTCTGCACCTTTCTCGAATTGCGTGATGGAAAGGTCAACCTCAAAAGTGGAAAACACATCAGGTTGGAGAAACTTATCTCAAAAGTTAGAGGAAAATTGAGGTTCAGTGATGATGATGTGAAGAGTGTCTTCGTACGAATCACACGATATTCGTACAGATGCCTGGAGTGTTTACTCCGAGCCGGTTGATTATTCACAGACTTGTATCATGTGGCAAGCCTCCCGAGTGTAGAAACTTTTCCCTTTCGACTCTTTTCAGTCTCTGCTCAAAGTCAGGCTCAGGGGGCCACTGGGGTTTCTTTGGCTTCGACTTCTTGTGCTTCTTTGAAGAATGTGGCATTGCCTTGGCTTTAGCATCAGGGCATCAACAACTATTGGAATCCTACTGCTTGTATTAGAGTCTTTCTCAGTCAGTTTTACTGCGTCCTACTTATATTGATTCCCTTGAATTCTTGGTCGAGAGCCTCGAAGTTTGGGCATATCAAGGTTGTACCTGTTGGGGACGTAGAAGAGAGAGAATGAGAAGCAGAAGATGAAGAAGGAGAAGAGTTAGAAGGTGGGGGATTTTTAAGGTCGTTCCCCTCATCAGACCGTTCTAGACAGCTTTTTACGTCATCACAAGGGTTGGACAGGTGCAGGGGGTATTTTAGGTCTTTCCCTTGCATAGACTGTCGGGGGGTGCTTTTAACGTCGTCACCCTCATCGGACATATGCTGAGTTGGAGATGGCACGGGGACGTCTTCTTGACAGGATGGAGAAGGAAGAAGGATCGTGCCAGGGATGAAGTCCAGTAAAGTTGGCAATGGAGGATGGGGCTTGAGAAATTCCTGCTCGACGATGGGTTGAGCGGTCTTGTTTCTTCGGTGAGTAGCCCTTAGTGCCCGTATTTTTCTTGTTTTCTGAGGTGATGTTTGATTTATCTTGTCAGGCTTGGGAACAACTCTAGCTTGGGCTTCTCGCTTTAAAGACTTGAGTCTATTTTGACCATGGTAGACTATCCATGGCTGGGGAATCGAGGGTTCCGCAGAGTCTAAGTCATTGATAGGAAGGTCCTGCTTTGGGAGATCTCCTTGCCTTGATGGAGAAGTAACTTGGGGGTCACTTACAAGGGGATTGTAAAACTCCTGACACTCCCGCATTTTGTTTGCAAATATATCAAGGAAACTTGTGCATTCGGATAAGTAATGGCCTCTTATCTGATGGTACGGGCACCAACAATCTTCAGTCCCCTTAACAAGGCGACAGGGTTGCCTTGCCTGCTTCAGTGTGATTATGCCTTCCTGAAGCATTATAATGAAGAAGGCATAAAGGATACCAGGCATTTCGTCTTTCTATTGGATGGTTATGACATGGGAGGCCTAAGATGTCCCAAAGGCCTTCTTTAAGTCTTCAAGCATTAGCTGACCCTTCAGAATCTGGGCCTTGATAATATCCTTCAGCGTGTAGCAGTCACCTGTAGGATGATTGATCCTCCAATGGTAGGCACAATAATTTGCCTAAGTGTTAAGGTTCGGTTGCTTAGGGAATTTGGTTTCTGGTAGCTGGACCATATTTTGCTCCAATAATAACTGGAACAACGTAGGGACCCATTCCTTCTCGAAGGGGTAGACCTTGTTCTTATGCTAGGTAAAATAATCACCCTAATCAAGGTTGGCTGGTGGGGGTACCCGATTGTACGACTGTTGTTGCTTTCCGGCCTGGGGTGTTACCTTTGCTGTGCTTACCCGTTTTGAGAGGTCCAAATTTTGGGAGGGAACCTTCTTTGAATCAACTACCATGATGGCTGCACTGATTACCCCTTTCTGTTGGCTGTCCCATGTGTTATTCCGAGAGTTACCATTGCCTCGATTGTTTGTTGAACTTGTAGATGGTTGCTGTGTCGCACCATGGAGGCATGATAAACTTTCTATGCGAACTGATTTAGAGATCAACTCTGACATGGAGGTCGGGTTAGAGGCCTCAACATGTAGAGCGATCTCGGTTCGCATGTTCTGCATGCAAGTTTGGAATGCTTCCTTCTCAAGCATAGGATTAGGATGTCGGGAAGCCAAGTTTCTCCACTTGATATGAATTGATCTACAGGCTCATCGGGGATCTTGAGTCAGGGTGAGATGTTTGATGGTTTTAACCTCTGTCTCGACCTCATAGAAGTTTTGATCGAACAGCTTCTCATCTCCACCCACATATGGACTGAGTTTGGAGGGAATCGGGCGTACCATTGAAATGCTGGGCCATCGAGGGTCTCAACAAACTATCAAACAAGAAGTCTCCCGTCAGTCGCTGTTTCTCGACATGCTGCCTGGAAGTGGGCAATATGCTGGTTTAAGGACGTGGTTCAGTTAAATAAAGGAAACTTCCCTTTCTTATAGTCGGAGGGAAATGGGACCTGATCAATATACGAGCGGTATGGCCTTTGATAAGGCGTCGCACCCTGTATCCTTGAGATTTTTGTCTGTTCTTTAGGCTATGGGTGACCATAGCATTAATATTTGTTTGAGAGACTGGATGAGGCATAGAATTGTCCTATGTGGTAGAAGGAGGGGGTTGTCGTGGAAGTGCACCATCGGAGTGATGGGAATTGACCTCATGGTTAGCCGACTGGCGTGCGACGTCGATACGATCGATCTTTTCCATCATCATGCTCACCATATCCTCAATTGTTCATGTGCCTTCCTGCACATCACCGGGCTCTCTTACGGCCATTACACTGACCGTTTCTCTATGGAGGTCAACGTTAGTGGCAACTGAGGGCTTGCAAACTTGACGGGTCGTACGTGGTAGGTCAGTTAGCAAGGGGCCTGCATGCCCTGGCTGAACTCGACTCACGTTGGGATCGATTCTTCATGGTCTTGGGACCGTGGCTGTTGAGCAGATGGGTATTTTTCTGTGATAGTAACCACCACACAGGGCTCATGGAGTTCTTCTTCAGGTTTCATTGTCTGAAGGGGGTAGAAGGGATTCAAGTGAAGAGGGTTGTCAGAGTTGTTTGTTTTGACTGCCTTGGTCGCCTCTCTAGTCAAAATTTGTAGACCTCTATCGTGTTTGGTCTTGTGGTTTTGATGGACCTCGTGCCAAAACTGCTATCTAGGTCATGGCTGGTCAGCTCTTCTTGCACAGGAGAGAACTGTCTCCATCAGGTGCGGCAACGGATGAGGGCCACGAATTGGAGTCTTCTTGGGTCGAAGAGGATGAAGGACTCAATCTTCCATCAGGTCAATGCCTCAAGCTCTCCTATGCGCTCCAGAGACATGACCAAAATGACGGGGCTCGTTCAGGATGGTACTCTTGGGGAAAACCTTCAAGTACCAAGGCTGAATTTGCGTGCTCGATAAAGGAGGAGTGGACCGAAGCGGGGTTGGCTCATAAGGAGGCCTGAGTCGATGGCGAGAGGGCATCTGTGATGATGACGCGTGTGCACCCCTTGAAGAAGGGTCACGGTGACCTTTCTTGTGTTTGTTTCTAGAGTATATTTGTGACGTCATGGGAATAATGCTCTTCCTAATGAGCCTTGTCTTGCCATCTTGGCGAGTCTTCTGTCTTTCGAGTCCTTTTGCAACTAGACTCAGGCTGTTGGAATCTTTTCCTTTAAGCTCGTATTTTTGGATTCCTAGCATTGTGTTACCAGGTATACACTATGACCGTTATTCCATCATTTTTTTTTGTGAAGGCGTGTTTAAGGTCATGCCTTCGAGACCTATGCGAAACAGTTTAACGTTATGCGACCTAGACATGCACTATGGTTTAAGGTCATACAACTGAACCGTAATGGAGATGGATGGCAGTTTGTAGAGGCAATGAAGTGAGTATGGTGGTGGTTTGACTCACTTGGGGAAATGGTATGAGGCTATCTATGACAAATGGATGATGTATGAAGTGTGAGTGTGGAGGATGGTGACCCACTAACTTACAACGAGTTTGGATGGCGGGATGGTTCACCGTTTTGTGAGCGCGGGTGAGACTCACTGGGGAATGAGGTATAGTGATGAAGTGAATGACCTCAGTGGGGAGGTAGTGAAGGTGGTGCGTGCACAAGAACGGCTCCGTTAGGGAAAACGTACTTGAAAGTGCACGTAAAAGGCGTGTGCACGTATGTGGGGGCGAGTTTATGGTCATGCCTCATGGACCTATGCAAAGCAGTTTATCATCATGCGGCCAGAATGTGCACTATGGTTTAAGTTCATATAGCAGGACCGTGGTTATGCAGTTTAAAGTCATACAACTAGGATCGTGTAACTTAAGGTCGTGCAACTATACCTTCGCTATAGTTTAAGGTCATATAGTTTGAACTGCGGTTATGCAGTTTAGAGTCATGCAACTAGAACCTGGCAGTTTAAGGTCATGCAACTAGACCTCTGCTACATTTTAAGGTCGTATTATTTGGACCGTGCAGTTTTAAGGTTGTGCAACTAGACCTGGGCTGTGCAGTTTAGGGTCATGCAGCACAGACCATAGTTATGTCGTTTTAAAGTCATGCAATTAGAACCATGCAGTTTAAGGTCATGCAATTAGACCTCCGCTACAATTTAGGGTCATATAGTTTGGACTGTGCAATTTTGGGTCATGCATCTAGACCTGGGCTGTGCAGTTTAGGGTCATGCACCACGGACCATAGCTATGCAATTTTAAAGTCATGCAACTAGGACCATGCAGTTTAAGGTTGTGCAACTAGACCTCTGCTACAGTTTAAGGTCGTATAGTTTGGACCATGCAGTTTAGGGTCATGCATCTAGACCTGGGCTGTGCAGTTTAGGGTCATGCAGTACGGACCATAGCTATGCAGTTTTAAAGTCATGCAATTAGGATCATGCAGTTTAAGATCATGCAACTAGACATCTGCTACAATTTAAGGTCGTATAATTTGGATCGTGAAATTTTAGGGTCCTGCAACTAGACCTGGGCTGTGCAGTTTAGGGTCATGCAACATGGACCATAGCTATGCAGTTTTAAAGTCATGCAACTAGGACCATGCAGTTTAAGGTCATGCAACTATGCATGTGCTACAGTTTAAGGTCGTATAGTTTGGAACATGCAGTTTAGGGTTGTGCATCTAGACCATTGTGTGGGTCGCCATGTTGGTGAAGCTCCATAGGGAATAGGTCTGTGGGTGGCAATCAAACTCCTTGGGGATAAAATGGTTAAGGCCATACACAAGTAGGGGGCTTAAATGGAGATGGTGGCCCAACGAGGGATGGCGAACGAAAGCGAATTTCATTGGGGATTAGGGGGGCAAGCCTACTTTATGGGGTGAAAGATGAGGCTTTATGGAGAATTGGCTTATGACAAGTAACCCGACTCCCTGGGGATAAGATAACTTGGTGTGAAATAGACCCACTGGGAATTGAAGAGGTAAGAATGACTCTAACTCCATTGGGGATGATGGGCTGTAGTATAGGTGTGACTCCTACTAAGGGATGAGGGACAATGTCCTGCTCCTGACTCCATTGGGGATGCTAGGTCACGGCTTGGGTGCAACAGACTGGGTGCAACGCCACTGGGGATAGTGGTGGGACATACACGATTCACTGGAAATGGGCGATAATAGACGACTTGAAATACAGTCGGCTTCAGGTGTAGCAATAATTATTTCTTGCGAATGTTCAACCGGTGCTAAGTTCTTAAAAACACAACCAACGCTAGGTTCTTAAAAACTCAGCTGATGCTGTGAATGGCCCTTGATATCGTTTGAACACAACCGACGCTAAGTAAATTGACACTAAGGTCGTTTGAAATTCACCCGGTGCCAAGTCAACCGGCCTAAGGTTGTTTGGAATACACTTAGCTCCAAGTCAACAGGCGTTAGGGTTGTTTGGAATTCACCCGACACCAAGTCAATTGACGCTGAGCATGGATTGATACTTGAGTCATGGCTAGAGTCTGACCCGTTCTGGCCCATCATCGTTTGGCTTCCGTTGGACACGATTGGGATTCCCAGTTTGTGAGGGGTGTTCGAGGGTAGTGTGGTCCGTATAAGGGGGTAAAATCCCATTTTCTTTACTTTTCACCACGGGTAAAAAAAAAGAACTTAAACAAAATTTTTCTTTAACAGTGAGGAGAGGGTGCTCGGTTGAAGTTCCGGCCAGTAGTGGGACTATCGATAAAAGTTTTGTAGGGAAGGTTTTTGGCACACAGTGGGATTTCTGGTGGTCTTGCATGGAAGGCATTTGGCAAGAAGACTTTGCCAAGAATTTGGTGAAGTTGCAGAGATAGGTTTTAGCACAGAGGACTTTCCGGTGAAGGGAAGGTCTCTAGCCTTGGTATTTTTTTAGGGTAAAAGAGGCGAGAAGTGCAGTAGCAGGCATTTTCGCAAGTTTTGAAAGGTTTTATTTTTGGTGCTTTTAAGGGGTTCGCAGGGACTTAGAGAAAGTTTGCAAAAGTTTTTGGTGAGTTTCTGGTGACGTCCCGGCTAAAAACACAGGCGGGAAAGTTTTTCAATGGGTTTTTTCGGCCGTGCAGAGGACGTTTCGGGGGGAACTCGAAGGGACAAAACGGTTGCAGGTAGGGTGAATCGTCGCAGGGAAAGTGTACGGTTACCTCTTTCGTGTGTTAGGTGGAGCAGCGATACGTGGTGACGGTTGGGATTTGCTCGTGTGTCAAGAAGCACAAAAGGACGTGGAGACGGTTACCAGTTGACATAGCTGAGTTCGACATACTTAGCTGACACTAGTCGTTGGCACGCAACAAGTGCTGGGCATTGTCAAGCTCAACCAGCGCTGAGCGTTGGCAGACACAGTCAGCGCTAAGTATTAGCGGACATAGCCAAAATTCCTGATGTGAAGAGGCTTCCAAGGGAGGGCTAAATCGACGCTTGTGATTTTACAGGCCAGGTTTTATCAAGGGGTGAGCCCATTTGGCTGACCCAGCCAGTATGTGAACCAGAGTGGCCCCTCAGTGTCAATTTCAATACTATCCCCATTTGTTTTGAAGTATGCGAGGGCAATGACGACAACGTCAGTATTGAAGAAGGGGTGACACTTCTTCATTGCATGCATAGGAACATAGCTTCCGGAGAGAACTTGTCTACCTTAGGGAAATGAATGGTACAAGCAAAGGGACTACTAATGTAGCCAGCAAAAGGCCTCAAAATTCAAGGGAAGCACCAATACTTGAAGGGATACTATTCTTGGACTACCAAGGTATTGGGTTGTATAGAAGTACTCTTGAACATGCTTCACTATTAGTAGCGGTCCAGTGTTCGGGCAGCTACTATGACCTTTTCTTCAACAAAGTAAAGGTGTTACTGGAGACGTGGAGCCATGTTAGTAATACCTGGCTTCTGGGACATGGAGAAGCAGGAATCCCTTTACTAGATCTTCATTTTATTGGAGGTCTCCCGATGATCGGGGCCATGTATGACTAGTTAACTCGGTCATCTTAAGTGGTGCTAACTTAGGGGATGAAGAGCTGTCTGCTAGTGTTCAAAAGATCTTGGAGGCCTACCAGTCGATTGCCACTTGGTCTGGCAACGACCGAGTCACGTTCACATAATGAGTGAAATTCTTTTGCGAGGATTATCCGGAGGGTGGTCAGGGCATTCCAAAGGGGAAAGGAGATGCCTCCAGATATCAACTTGAGACCGATGATGACCGTGTCTTCTTAGCCTTGTATTTGGCTTTAGTTTTTTGCAAATTCGTGCTCCTTGGCTGGGGGGACAACATTCGTCCAGGCGTACTGTATGTGGCATGCGATATGGCTAGAGGGCGTGAGTATGCCCTTACTCAGCTAGTCTTGTGTAACATTTACCATAGCTTGGAGACCATATCCCATGGAAAGGCCTACAAGGGAAAGGACGGAGGGAATGACATTGTAAGAGAAGAGGCATTTCCTGGGGATTTCAAAACATTACATGTACGGGTGGCTAGGGCCTATTTCCTTGACACCTATGTCAAGCATCAGTTCTTAGGAAATAAACTGTAGCCCTTCTTGATGAGGATTGCCAACCAGAGGGCTATCTTTCATACCCAAGGAGAGGCTCGGGGTCTATTTGGGAATGACTCTTTGAACATGAGGCAGGTCCCCTTCCAGGTTGGGAGCTTCAAAGACCGTGCTTTCATTGATGAGTTAGGGAAGGAGCAAGATGACGCTCCAACAACCATTAAGGAGCTCATGTTCATCCTAAGCATCGAAGGGGGAGTTCTACCTTATCGGACTCTACACAGTGCCAGGTTAGAGGGGTATTTCCCCCACCGCTTCGCCCATTAGTACGGGCTTGATCAAAGCTACCCCTTCACGGTGTTTTTTGAAAAGCACCGGAGTAAGGTGAACAAGAGGAAGACGGAGTTTGGAACTTTACGTGAGTGCTGGCTGCCAGAGCATACAAGAACCGCTTGGTCTATGTGTCTAGAGATGGCTGAAACCAGCAAATATGTATTACCTTACTTTAGCAAGAGGGTTCGAACGACCAAGGCTTATGTGAACTGGTGGAGAATCACCAGCAAGGGATATTGGGATAAAGATCACCCTTTGAAAGGGGTGAACGGTAACTGACGTCAGGATACCAGGCAAAGGAGACTGTTGTATGCTCTTGCTTCTTATGCGGTATTTGCCTCAGATTATCCCTCTAACTGGCGAGCTTTAGGGCTTCCACACGAGATAGCAGCTGATGAGGCCTCGCTAGATTATCTTGCAATGAAGACGAGGACTGAGAGTGTCTTCGATAATCTTAGTTCCATCTTCGAGTGAGATGAAGGGCGGCAAGTCCTGATTATGAAAAGCGTCCCCCACAGGACTTGAACGCCCTAATCGGGAGTGGTCCCCACAGTAAATTGGTTGGACGTTCCTCTCAGGGAGATGGATATGAAGTGACCGCTCTTACTTCGATAAGGGAAAAGAAAAGAAAGCACTCAACCACTGTCGATACTCGTGCATTGTCTTCAATTGGTGGGTGAGTGCCAACCATCTATGATGTTAGAACCAGGAGGTAGCTCTTCCTCTTCTGATCTTTTAGGAACTATCCCAGTATCACCCTCTGCGCTCTCAGGACCACCTTCTGCTTCTCCTAAATTGTCTTCTTTTTCTTCAGAAATTGAGGTAGACGACTCCGGCCACTCTGAGCCCATTATCATTGCTTCTGATCGGGAGGTGACCCCGGATCTTGTGGCGGTAAACACAGGGGCAGTCCCTGAGTCGGAGGCAGCTCAGACGGGTACTGATGAGGCTGTTGGTCCCAAAGAAACTGCTTTAGGAAGGGAATCTGATGTTGATGTGGTCTCCGTGCATCAGGAAATCAGTACCCTGATTGAGGCAGGGACTATGACTCAAGCAAAAGAGCCCATAGTTGATGATGTGCCCGAGCACCAAGAGGTTGCTACCTACATGGTCCTAGGTCCTGAAGATGAGGGGACTGAGCTCTTCGTTGCTGAGGCTTGGCCGTTGAAGTGCAAGCCAAAGGGAAGAAGCCGTGGCTAGATCTGAATTGGCTGGAGAGGAGGCAATTCCTGAACTTACTAATGCTGAAGTGGCAGATGAAGAGCAACAGGAACATGTTTCTTTAGAGCTTTCTTGGACTGAAGTAAAGGTCCCTTTGGGAGAGGGTCAAGGCAAGGAGGTTGACATTGAAGAACCCGAGTAGGTTGAGGCTTCTTTAGCAGTAGTACTCCCGACAGCGCCATCTCAGCCCATTATTATTGGGGTTTCTAACATGATTGTAGGCATGCTTCGAGCAGGCCTTCAGGGCTTAAGGGAGTTGCCTTTCAACGAGCTAGGCAAAGCTTTAGCAAGACTAAAGGAGTTTGTTGTGACCACTGCAGTTGGGAGTGAACTAAAAGTGCTTTCCCATTTTAATGCAACTCTAAACGAGGTTGAGAGCTGGCGGTTGGGGGTGCTCCATCAAAAGGAAGAAACTAGCAGGCTAGCCTTCTTGGAAGAGTCGATCTTGCGCTATCGTGAGAAGATAGATGCTTGCATTGATAAGAAGGCCACGATAACTTGCCGTCAGCAGGATCTTAAGAGGGAGGCACAAGGAAGCTTCGAGAGAATGATTGAAATCAAAGAAGATATGCGAATACTGAGACAGGAACTCACAGGCCTTGAGACAGAGATGGTTCATAGGAGGGTCTTGAAGGCCTCATTGGTTGAAGATTTGTCCGAACTCAATGGCACAATTGAGTCGAAAACTATGGCAATGAAAGAAAAGACTCAAACGATGGCGAAGCTGAAGGAGCATGTCCAGAGCATCGAGACTTCTCCTGCAGCGCACAGCACAGAGATCAATAAGATGATTGATAGATTTTGAGCATGTCATTTCCTTTTGCCAGTACTTTGTAAAAGTTTTTAACTGATGAATAAAGTGCTTCTCTCTTTTGATTGACTTTGCTGCATGATTTCATTGTCTTCTTACTTTTGCTGCACCTAATGTGATTTCTCTTTTTTTTTTTTTGGGAATGCCTCTCAACACTTTTATTGCCCCAAGAGGCTAATACCTTAGGCCTTGTTTAGCCCCATGGTGGGCTGCCGTGGCTTGGATAGCTTCGAAATGGGGAGTCATTGCTTTTTCTCCTCTTAATGTCTGATTGGTCAAGGGCACATAGCTCATTTTCCTCATGATTTGGTGATCCTGGTTGCTATAGATAGTCCAGTCCGGAGGGGTTTCAGCCTCACTTAGTGGCGCATTTACTTCAAGTTCATCATAGCTTTTAGTCTCTTGCACGAACTCCTTGAGATGTTTTGAAGCGATACACATGACCTCCAACAGACTCTGGTGACTGCGAACTTTGATTCTTAAGTTTGCTAGGGGATCTTGCCCTTGAGGGGAAGAAAGTTGCTCTTTATTGAACTTCTCTCCTCTTGAGAGCTCGAGGCAATGTAGAACTTTCAGCTGGTCACCGGTTCGAGGAGCATTCTCTATACTTATAGCAACCGGATTTTGAAAAATATTTCGTGGCGGTTGTCGTGCCACTTTGGCTTTTAAGAGCGCGATGGGGATATGCTACTGGTATGGCATATAGGTGATCCTTGGAGCCTGGAATTCTATCCCCATCGCTTGCTCAATCTCTGGAATGACCTCTGGTTCATTTTCCGGCCAGGGTGGCTCAGAACTGGGGGCAGAGGGTGAAGGCTCCTTTTCAAGCGAAGAAGGAGTTTATTGAGGGATGATGGTTGGAATGTTAGAATGAAGGGTGGTTAAGGGAAAAATTCTGCCTTGCCTTTCTTCCTCTTTGAACATGTTCACCAATGTTCTCCCAACATCCTCAACATCTTTATGAGACAAAGACACTGTCTTGATTGTAGACTTGTGGCCTCCATCATTTGGCTTCTGGGGCGACGTCAGATCCTTGAAGTAATATTTAGCATCAACATAGTGAGTTTCGGCCACAGGGAACGGTCTTTTGACAACATAGACCATATGCTGTCTCCTGTCTCAGCTATACTTGAAACATTAATGTAATGTTGATGGAACCATCCCCTGGTCATTGAGCCATGGCCGATCGAGGAGAATATTGTAGGAAGTGTCGGTGTCGATTACATGAAATGGGGCATAATTGTTCAGCTCATGGATCTTAAAACGAAGGCGTACTGTGTCAACTGGCTTCTTTCTTGGTTGGTTGGACCCTTGAACTGTGACATGGGTTGGGGTAAGATCTTTGAACCCCAACCCTAATCGAGTAAGGATCCTCCTTGGAATAAGGTTGACTGCCAACCCTCCATCTAACATAATTCCGTTGAAGGGGCATGCATGTAATTTGCTAGTAACAAAGAGAGGGTGATTATGAAATTTTTCCTCGAGCTTCATATCGTCCTTTGAAAAGGTGATTGGCATACATCCTTCTAAAATTTACGGGTCGACCTCAATAGGTTTTACTTCGGTTTCGTACACTTCTGGGTTAGAGAGTGCTTGAACCAAAGCCATCTGGTAATCCTTCGAGAGCATGAGGGCTCTGTAGATGCCCCATCACATCATATTTCAGCTTTTCTTGATCCAAGCCTTGTGCTCCGAGTCCGGCCACTGATTTGGGTGGTATGTTGGGTTGAGGAGCAGGTTTGGGTAGAGAAGGTTTATTTTGGGCGGCTGACCGACTTGATTGTACAATGGGCTTCGTTTGCATGATGGAAGTTTGAGGTTTTGGAAGGGATTGAGTGTATGGGATCAAAGGGATCTCAGGAAATTGAAGAATAGGTAGATTGTTTGAAGTATTGGGTTTAGGAAGGAGTCCAAGGAGCTGTAAGTTAGGCAAACTAGTATTTGGATTAGGGGGCAGTGGCAGACTGGTGAACTTCAAGGTGCCCGACTTCTGTGGTGGAGGCTGTAGCGTCCTCCCTGATCTGAGATTTATCTTCCCCGTGGTGGGTATTGCTCCTGAAATTTGTAGCATGTGGCAAGCTCCTTGAGAGTAGGAGCTTTGCCCATTTGATTCTCTCAGTCTCTGCTCAAAGTCAGGCTCAGGGGGCCACTGGGGTTTCTTTAGCTTTGATTTCTTGTGCTTCTTTGAAGAAGGTGGCTCTGCCTTGGCTTTAGCTGCCAGGGCATCAGTAATTGTTAGGAATTCTGTTGCCTATGCCAGGGTCCTTCTCAATCATTTTCACTGCATCCTACTTGTATTGATTCCTTCGAATTATCAGTCGAGAGCCTCGAAGTCCAGGCATATCAAGGTTGTACCTGCAGGGGACGTAGAAGAGGGGGAATGAGAAGTAGGAGCAGAAGAAGGAGAAGGGAGGTTAGAAGGTGGGAGACTTTTAAGGTCATTCCCCTCATCAGACAGATCTTGGCAGCTTTTTATGTCATCACTAGGGTTGGAAGGGTGCAGGGGGTCTTTTAGGTCTTTCCCTTTCTTAGACAGTTGGGGAGTGCTTTTAACGTCGTCACCCTCATTGGACGTGTGCTGAGTGGGAGATGGCATGGGAACGTCTTCTTGATAAGATGAAGAAGGATCATGCCAGGGATGAAGTCCAGTAAAGTTAACAGTTGAGGAAGGGGCTTGAGAAATTCCTACTCTACTGTGGGTTGAGCGTTCTTGTTTCTTCAGCGAGTAGCCCTTGGTGGCCATCTCTGTTTGATTTTATAAGGTACTGTTTGATTCGTCTTGTTGGGCTTGCAAACAACTCTAGCTTGGCGATCTGCTTCTCTCCATAAGGACTTGTGTTTGCTTCGGCCATGGTAGACTATCCATGACTGGAAAGTTGAGGATTCGGCGAAGTCCAGTCATTGATAAGAAGGTCCTGCTTTGTGAGATCTTCTTGCCCCGATAGAGGAATGACTTGGGGATCACTTACGGGGAGATTGTAAAACTCCTGACACTCCCGTATTTTCTTTACGAATATATCAATGAAACTTTTGCATTCTGACAGGTATTGACCTCTTATCTGATGGTACGAGGACCAACAATCTTCAGTCCCCTTAGCAAGGAGACATGGTTGCCTTGCCTGCTTCAGTGTGATTATGCCTTCTTGAAGCATTATAATGAAGAAGGCATAAAGGATAATAGGCATTTTGTCTTCCTCTTGAATGGTTACGGCATGGGAGGCCTCGAGTGCCCTAAAGGCCTTCTTTAAGTCTTCAAGCTTTATCTAACCCTTCTGAATCAGGGCTCGATAATATCTTTCAGTGTGTAGTAGTCATCTGGGGGATGATTGATCCTTCGATGGCAGGCATAATAATTTGCCTAAGTGTCAAGGCCGGGTTGCTCGGGGGACTTGGCTTCTGGAAGCTGGCTCATATTCTGTTCTAATAATAACTGAAACAACGCAACGACCCAACCTTCTCGAAGGGATATTCCTTGTTCCTATGCCTGGTGAAATAATCGCCCCGATCAAGGTTGGCTGTTGGGGGTACCCAATTGTACGACTGTTGTTGCTTGTCATTCTGGGGTGTTACCTTTACCGTGCTTACCCCTTTAGAGAGGTCCAAATTTTGGGAGGGAGCCTTCTTCGAATCAGTGACCATGACGACTGCACTGATTACCCCTTTTTGTTTGTTGTCTTGAGTGTTTGACCAGAATCTTGAAATCCGACGGTCGAAATTTACAGCAGCTTTGACGCTTTCGTGTATGAAATCAAACCGTTCATGATACATGTGGTTCAAACTAGAGATAGCCTCGGACCTCATGCATATAATGCAATTGGTTTCATGCTGAGCGCCGTGATCTGGTCGCTCGAACAAGGCATGCTGCTGGTGAATTTTCTACAACATCCTTCACGGATCAGCGACTTTCATTTAGCTTTTCTCTCTGCTGGGGCGTCGTCACGGGGTACCACATATCGAATTTCTCGTTTTGATGAGACAAACACGCTCACCAAATTTTAGAGCAATCCGACTTGGAACGAGTGAGATATAGGCCCTGAAAGTGACTGCCCGTGACTATAAAAATAGTCACCTTTAATGGTGTTTTGATGGAGTAAGGCCACACAAGAATAGTGCGCGACCTACCCTTTTTCGGTATTGTACCCATAACTTTGTCTCGGAATGCTCGATTAAGCCAAACCTTGACCTATAGGGGTTTTCTTCCATGTCAGATCTAATGGTAGTGGTCTCACAACTGTTTCACGCACCAAAAGTATTGCTTTAGTTACAGGGTCCATTTTAGGGTGCTAGAGATCGATTTCGCTGAGATTGTTTCTTTGTGTTCACTGCCTAGACATATCTGATTGCAAAGAAACTTAGCAGGTGGTCTTTTGAAGTGCTGATGAAGATCTTGACCAATTTTGGGCCAATATGAGACTGTTGGGAATATCCACTGTTTCGTAAGCTTTATTGACCTGCTTCCTATCAGGGACCAAGGTGCTGAAAAATATGTTCAAACACTAATATCTATTGCAGTCTCAAGATCAAGCAGAAGAAAGGCCTCCAGCTCCTGACTAGAGAGGCCCCCAACGCAGTTAAGGTTACCCTTCTTGATGACCTCCTACCTCACAATCCCTTCTTCCCTCTTCGGGTTCCTGAACCTGAACTAGAAGTCCAAGATTGCTCGGTGGTCACTGTCACAAAAAAAGACCAAGCTGCCAAGAAATCATGGTCCCAAGACTATTAACAACTGATCCTCACACGGTCGGCGTACAAGGCTCGAGTCCAGTAGGGGCATGTTGAGCCCCTACACATTGACTTGCCGTGTACGACTGGCCAACCTTGGCAGTCCACTACTCCACCTGGCTTGGACCCTCCAGAAGAAACGATCAGTGTCATGGTGATCAACAAGCCAGATGATGCCCAAGAAGAGCGAATAAACATGTTCGAGGTGATGATGCAGTCTATCCTTGAAAATATGGATCGTTTGGAGGTCTCCAGGCCCCCTGCTTTTTCTCCTCACCATGAGGCCAACTTCCAGCCTGGAGAGGACACAACTCTTGGGCAAACTTCCCCACTGGCGTCCCAAGATAGCTCTCCACGCATGGTTTCACAAACCGACAAAGATGCCATGGTGACCCATAGTCTTAAGAATAAGGTCTCGGGCATGCAAGAGACACTACCTTAACGAAAGCCGTATCCCTCGTACATCGACCAGGTGCGGTTTCCTCCGAACTATCAAAAAGGGAAGGTCCCCTCGCTCAATGGTACTATGTCCCCGCACCAACATACCGCTCACTTTCAAGCTGCTTGTCGAGAGACGGCAACTGATGGGTGACTCCTATTTCATCAATTCATTAAAACTCTTGAATGGTCAGCCTTCCAGTGGTATGCTCGGCTGCCACCAAACTCGGTACACACATTGCAGTAAATGGAGCAGTTGTTTTATTAGCGTTTCTAAGAAGTCTAGAGAAATGTGGAAACCATCGAACTCGTCACTCTGAGTCAAGATCGTGGTGAGCTAGTTGATAAGTTCATCGCCCAATTGAGAGAGCTGACAACCTACCATGCCACTCCCATGACTGAAAGAGAAGCAGTTCAGACTTACATACGAAATACACTGCCCGAGATTGCTTTGCATGTTGAGGCTTCCAATCCACCCTCCATGTCAGAGCTCATCTCTAAAGCAGTTTGTATAGAAGGTCTGTCCAATCACCATGGTGGATCGCATCAGCAACCCTCTAGCTCAAGAAACAACGAGGCAATGGTAATTCTCGCTCCAACAATTGGGGTAACCAGTAAAAAGTGGTGATTAGTGCGGCCGTCACTGTGACTGACATTAAGAAAGCCGCTCCTCAAACCTTGGACATCTCTAAGGTACTGACACCTCAGACTGGAGGCAAGCAGCAGCAGTCCTATAACAAGGTCCCGCCTCCTAAAAATGTAAATCGAAGCGATTACTAGATCCAGCACCAGAACAAGGTGTATAACTTCGAGAAGGAGTAGGTTCCTGCACTGCTTCAATTACTATTAGAGCAAAACATGATCCAGCTGTCAGAGGTCAACACCCCAGAGCAAGATGGATAGGACACACATGAGCGGTAGGGCGCCTATCACATGAGAATAGGCCATCCCACTCAAGAGTGCTTTATACTCAAATACATTATAAAAGCCCTTATTAACAAGGGCTAGATAAAACTCGAAGAGCTAAAGAAAGCATTCGGGGCAACTGAGGATTCCCACATAGTGACAATTCAGGAGGATGACGAGATACCCGCTGTCCTCGGTGAACTATTCTCGATGAGGCTCAAAGAAGGTCTTATCACATCGAAGCCGACAAGGTAGCTGGAAAGTCTTTGGTGTCTGTATCATCTGATACGAGGCTATGACCTGAGAAAATGCATTGGCTTCCACGAGCTCGTGGCAAATAAGATGCAGTAGCACCAAGAAGTTCATGGTAACCCAGAAGGACGTCCTCAGGTTCCTGCTCCACCAGTGCAAGAAGACCTCCCGACACAAGTTCAGGGAAATGCTGAGCTAGATCCTCTGCAAGCCCTCTTCGAGGCGATGTTCCAACAGGGTCTCGTCACTCCCAAGCCCTTTGGACAACCTAAGCATCTTACCCAGGGTACAAAAAATCTCTAGTGCTCATATCACCAGGCCACATTGTCTGTACCGTTCTCCCAGAACACTCTCAAGCCATTGCTCCCGTCCAAGAGAAAATCCCACTGCAGGTCTCCCGTGAGCCTGCACTAGAGCCTTTAGAGCCCTCGACTTCTCATCCCTGAGAAGTCCATCATGGAAGAAGTAGGCTCAAGTCCTTGAAACGTCAGGTAGTCCATCAAGCTAGGACTATTCATCAGCCAGATAGGATGGTCCAAACACCCCCCAAGGAACACAGAAGTAGACGAGCACCTAGGTCGGCTCGCCGAAGGAATCATATTCCTCATCCATGAGACTTCATCCCAGGCGCAACTCGCCTTATCCCTTCGTCTGATCAAGTGGATGTCCCTAAGTCATCAGCTGCTCGGGACTCATCCAATACGGGTGACGACGCTAAAAGCACCTCCCAATGGTCAGAGCCGAGGCAAGGCATAAAACAGCTCCTTCACACATCCAATACGGGTGATGATGCTAAAAGCACTATCCAACGATCGTAGTTGGGGCAAGACCTTAAACACCCCCTGAACACATCCAATTCTGGTGATGACGTAAAAAGTAGCCCAGGACTTCTAACTCCATTTCTTCTTCTTCTCCTCCTTCCTCCTCTATTTCTTTTACATGTGCAGGTCGGTAGTGCCTAGATTTTGACACTCTAAATAGAGAGCTTGGAGGAACCAACATTAGCCGATCGCAACAGAAGCGCCTAACAAAGATGCTCGACTGGATTCTTGACCGTTGTCGATGCCCTGGCTCCCCGAGCCAAGTACGAGCCATCTTCGAATTCCTATTCCCACGAGGCCTGTCACATGGTTCAAGTTCATGAAGTATCACCCATTTCGGGGCAAATACTGAGTGACCTCAGTCACGATACCATGGACTTCATGTTCGATGTTGACCCTTGTATTCCTTGGTCCAGTCAGAGGCCAAAAATGTTCTCCCACGGAAGCCGAAATGTCAGGATCATGGGTCTCTTCACTTGAGATTGATAAGAAGCATCCTGAATCCCCTGACGAAGAGTTGCAAGAATCTCCAGAAGAGTGGGAAGAAGGTGGTCAGGCCACCGATGACAGGCTCGAAAAGATAAACTTAGGGGATGAGGCCGATCTAAGTCCAACTTTCATCTCGGTAAAAATCTCCCCGAAAGAGAAAGAAAGTTATATTTCCCTCCTTCGAGCAAACCAGGACGTCTTCGCCTAGCATTATCAAGAGATGCTCGGTCTAGACCCTCAAATCGCTATCCATCGTCTCAGCATCGATCTGTTCATTAAACCTACGAAGCAAAAATTGAAAAGGTTTAGATCCGACCTCGAGATGCAGATCGATGATGAGGTGAACAAGCTCAAGGAGGTTGGATTCATATGTGAATTCAAATACCCGAACTGGCTGGCAAATGTCGTCCTAATCAAGAAGAAAACGTGGCCAACTTAGTGTTTGTATTGACTTTCATGAGTTGAACACCGCTTGCCCTAAGGATGACTTCCCCCTGCCATTCACTGAGATGCTTATTGATTCCATGGCTCATTGCCAAATCTTCTCCTTCATGGATGGGTATTCTGATTATAACCACATCAGGATGGAACAAGAAGATGAAGAGGCCACTGTATTCTTGACCCCAAAATGTGTCTTTTGCTATACTGTGATGCCTTTCGGGTTAAATAATGTCGGTGCCACGTACCAGTGAGCCATGACGACCATCTTCAGAGACATGATGCACAAGGAGGCGAGTGCTATGTGGATGACTTAGTGGTGAAGTCTGAAGCAAAAGACGCTCACATGGAGAACCTTAAAAAGGTATTTGAGCGACTGCGGTGTTACCACCTCCCCTTGAAATGCGCCTTTGGTGTATGCTAAGGAAATTTCTTAAGGTTCATCGGGAGGTATCGAGTGCTGGAGATCGAGCTAGTCAAAATCAAGGCGATTCAGGACATGCTATTGCCTACAACCCTGCGCAAACTTCGATCTCTCTAAGGTCAGCTGGCCTACATTTGAAGGTTCATCTCGAACCTCTTATGATGATGCAGGCCCTTTTCTCACCTCCTGAAGAAGGACACTCCCTTCATATGGGATGAGGCATGCCAAGCTGCACTTGACGATATTAAGCAGTACTTGTTGAATCCTTCGGTACTCTCCACACCGGTGTTAGGAAGACTTCTCATCGTATTTGTGACAGCTCTTGAGGAGTCACTTGGGGCGCTCTTAGCACAGAATAATGATGGGGGAAAAGAAACAACACTTTATTATCTCAGCTATAGGATGGAGGGGGCTGAGAAAAATTACCTTCCCTTCGAAAAGATGTGCCTAGCTTTAATCTTTACAATACAGAAGCTCCGCCATTATTTGCTTGATCATGAGGTCAAGCTAATATCAAAGGCAGACCTAGTCAGGTTCCTTATGACCCAGCCATGCCCGTCAGGATGCTTGAACAACTGGGCGTTATTGCTGATGGAGTTCGACATCACGTATGTACCATAGAGGGTTGTCAAAGATCAATCCTTAGCAGAATTTCTCATGGCTCACCCGGTCCTTTCAGGATCTCCCCTGTCAAGTGACCTCCCGGATGAAGAAGTCTTTGTTGGAAGGTATTTTTCATCAACATGTGGCCTCTGCTCAATAAAGCCTAGCAAACAGTGGAAATTTCGAATGTCTCAGAATAGTCCTGGAATCATCCAAGATCTTCATAAGGTCTCTCAAAAGTCTCCTGTCAAGTTTCGTTGTAGTCCGACATGTTTAAGGCAGTGCAGACTGACAAAGAGTTCCAACAGAATCAACCTCTCGCATCCTAAAACGGCCCTTATAACTAGAGCTACATTTTCGGTGTTTCAAATTGCTGTGGGACAAACCTGCAACTCCACGTTATGAAAGGGAAAGTCAGGACTAGTGACTTTCGATGCTCATATCTCATCTGTCTCAAGTCGGATCGTGATCAAATTTGGTGAGCATGTTCATCTAGTCAAGACGAACGATTCGATATGTGGCACCCCCCATGACGACAATTGAGCGTGAGGAAAAGCTAGAGAGAAGTTGCTAATTTGTGAACAAAGTGCAGGAAATTCAGCAGCGTCATGCCTTGCTTGAGCGGCCAGATCATGCCGTTCATGAGCCCGATCATCGCGAGACTAATTCCATCATTTGTGTAAGGTCTCTAGCTACCACTGAACCAAACCCCGTATGTGATGAACGGTCAGATTTAGCACACAAAGCCGACGAAGCGAATGTAAATTTCGTGGCTGGAATTCTAGATTCTGACCAAAATTCCAAAGTTGCAAAATCTTTGTTCAGGCACAGAATCGAGCTGCGCTTGTTGCCACGCGATCGTAACGGCATGCTTAGTGTAATTCAGCGACGAAATCATCGAAAAACATCAAGAAACGAGTACACTAGAGATCTGAAGTTTCAAGATCCATTCAAATTTCAAGTCACATGATCGTGCACTAAAAACACGATCCATGGCTCGAAGTTGGTATCAAATTGATCACCATGCCACGCCACGCCCTACAAGAAAACAATCATCTTACGATCAACAAGGCACTAGAACGACCCCGGATCAACCATGCAGTTTAAGGTCGTGCAACTAGACCTCGGCTACAATTTAAGGTCATGTAGTTTGGACTAAGCCGGTTCGTTTAGGGTCGTGCAACACGAACCACGGCTGCCCAGTTTAGGTTCATGCAGCATAGACCGCCACTATAGTTTAAGGTCATATAGTTTGGACCAAAGCCGGGTAGTTGAGGGTCTGCAGCACGAACAGTGATTGGGCTGCCATGTAGGTGAAGCTCCATGGGGAAGATATTTGTGGATGACAATCCGGCTCCCTGGGGATAAAATGGTTAAGACCATTCACAAACTGAGGGCTCAGATGGAAATAGTGACCTGATGATAGATGGCTAACAGAAGCGGACTTCACTAGGGCTTACGGGGGGCAAGCTTACTCCCTGAGGTTAAGATACCTTGGTGTGAAACAGACCCATCGAGAATTGAAGAGGTAAGAATGACCCTAACTTCATTGAGGATAATGGGCTGCAGTATGGGCGTGACTTTTATGGGGATGAGGGATAGCTCCTGACTCCATTAGGGATGATAGGCCACAGTTTGGGTGGAACAGCCTGGATGCAACATCACTGGGGATGACAGGTTATGGCTTGAGTGTAACCCCACTAAGGAAAATTAGTAGGACGCACAAGGCTTCAATCTGGTGTAGGTGACAATAGGCTACTGGAAATACGGTCGGCGCCAAGTGTAGCGCTAGTGGTTTCTTACGAGTATTCAACTAGCGCTGAGTTCTCAAAAACATAACCGGTGCTGGGTTGTTAAAAACCCAGCTGGTACTGTGAACGACCCGTGATATTGTTCGAACACAACTGACGCTAAGTTAACCGGCGCTACGATCATTTCGAAACACACCTAGTGCCAAGTCAACCGACACTAGGGTTGTTTGAAATTCACTTAGCGCCAAGTCAACTGACGCTAGGGTTGTTTTGAAAACACACCCAACGCTAAGTCAACTGACGTTAGGATTGTTTGAAATTCACTCGGCGTTGGGCATGGATCGATGGGAGTTAGCTTGGGCCTCGAGTCAAAGCCCGACCCGATTCATCGTCGCTTGGCTTCCCTTGGACGCGACTGGAATTCCCCATTTGTGAGGGGCATTTGAGGGGTAGTATGGTCTATATAAGGGGGTAAAATCTCGTTTTCCCACACTTTTTCTCCCAGGGTAAAAAAACTTAAGCGAAAAAATTTTCCTAACAGTGAGGAGAGGGTGCTTGGTTGAAGTTCTAGCAAGCAGTGGGACTTCGACAAAGGTTTTTCAAGGAAGGTTCTTGGTCAACAGTGGGATTCTAGGCGGTTTTATAGGGAGACCTTCAGCATGCAGAGTTTGTCAAGAATTTAGCAAAGTTGCAAGGAAAGGAGCGAGAAAGGAGAGTTCTCCAGGGAGTTTTACAGGAAATAGAAGAGGTTCCGGCTGCAGCAGTTTTTGGTAGAAGAGGCAGGAAGTGAAATTGTGAGCATTTTCACGTGTCTTTGGAGTTTTTCGGGGACTTTTAAGAGGTTTCCCTGGGATTGTGGTAACTTTTCGATGTTGTTAGTGGTGTTGAAGAGGTTCCCGGAGACTTACGGGAAGTTTGCAGGAGTTTTTGGTGAGGTTCTGATGCTGTCCAGGTGAAAAAAATGCAGACGAGAAGTTTTTCAATAGGTTTTCCGGCCGTGTAAGAGAAGTTTCGACGGGAGACGAACGGTCACGAGAGGTGGACCGGCATGGAAGGTGTACGGTTGGAGGAGGTGAACCGTCGTGGAGGTGAACCATCACTGGGAAGGTGTACGGCTACCTCCGAAAATCGTGCTTAAAAAATGAGGAGTCTCGGGAAGTGAACAGTCGAGACAGGGCGGACGTTAACAAAAGTGCAGCTGATGCTGGGGCAACCGGTGCTGATGGTTTGGAGTGTTGAATCAACCGGCACTGAACCTCAAGAAAGGCAACCAGCACTAAGGGTGAGGAGCACAACCAGTGCTAGCCTTTGGAAGACATAGTCGGCACTGGCTCCAGTCGACGCTCATCAGCACGTGTGGCTTATCATGGTGTAGAGAGTGATGCTCTCTTATGGCTGTAAGTTGCGTGCGAGATTTGCGATGCTCAGTGACGAGATACATACGACGCTGTTCATGGGCCGGCAAAAAGTGGTGAATGATGATAGGGTGTGGCTTGTGGTACCTGTTGGAAGCCAAATCCTCCAGAATTACAGTGAGGTCCATGTTGTTCTGTGGAAGGCACCCACTGTGAACAGGGTATGCTTTCTGTCATAGGCTAGTTCCTTGCCAGGGCAGCCCACTATGTATGTTTGATACACATGTCGAATGAATCCTTCATTGTATATTTGATATATACGTCAGATGCGATATCTAGCTAGTATGTTTGACATACACGTCGGATGGACTGAGGCTAACTTATTGAAGTGGCTCTGCTTTGTCTTCTGGCCTATAACCATCTTCTTACTTTTCAGATGAATTAAAGCTAACTCTCTAAGTGGTTTCCCTTCTTCTTCATTAGGAGGGGCTTTCTTTGGTGGGTTTGCTTCTTCCTCATGGGTCAGGCATTTGTTTTGGTTTGTAATCGTCCTCTTATCCTCAGATGCAAGAGCAACACTACAGGTTTTGGTTTGTAACTGTCCTCTTATCCTCAGATGTACGATACATGTAACCTCCTTAGTAATGAGCTTCTTGTAACTTGTAACTCGTTTTTACTGCAATAGAAAGAGTTAGAGTTTGTTTGGACTATCTTGGTTATTTTTGTGTTGAGTCCGTTACTTTTGAATATGCATCAAGGATAATACTTCTTTAAGTATCGTCCATTGATAGGGAGCATTACTTCCCCTCCTTCAAGATGTGCCAATATGTGGGCTCCGTTGGGCAAGACCTTTTTAACTATTAAGGGACCTTCCCACTTAGACTCAAACTTCCCTTTACGTCGGCCATGCATAACAATAGGCCTCTTGATGCTAGGACTAGATCACCACGAGTGAATGAGTAGACTTTGACAGACTTGTCAAAAGCCCTCTTCATTCTCCCTTGGTTAAGTTCAAGGTTCTGTTGAGCCTCTAACCTCATTCCATCAAGTGCATCCAATTCCTGATACCAGAGCTTAGCTCTCTCATCTTCAGTTATTCCTTAGTGAATAGCGACTCGTAGTGAAGGGATTTGTATTTCAAGAGGTAAACCAGCTTCGCCCCCATAAACCAGAGAATAAGGGGTGGAATCAGTGCATTTCACGTAGTAGTGCGATAAGCTCACAAGGCTTCAGGAAGCTTCTCATGCCAGTTCTTTCTTGTTTTTTATACTAACTTTCTTAAAACGTTGCACAATGTCGTATTGAAAGCCTCAACTAATCCATTAGCCAAAGGGTGGTACATAGTCGAGTACCTCCGTTTGAAACCGAATTGGTTAACTAAGCGATCGATGTGCTGACTCCTAAATTGAGGACCATTGTCAGATATATTCCGGTCGGGCACCCCGAAGCGATATATGATATGATGTCGAACAATGTAGGCCACCGCTGTCTCAGGAACCCGCTTAAGGGGGACCACTTCAGCCCACTTAGAGAAATAATCTGTTGCAGCTAGGATAAAAACATGACCCATTGTGGAAGGAGGGTCAATAGGCCCTACGATGTCCGTACCCCATTGTGAAAAGGGCCATGATACAACTGTAGGGTACAAAGGCTCTAGAGGCTGGTGAACCAGGTGGGAGTGTATTTGACATACTTGACACTTTTTAGCATAGCTTAAAGAATCGACAATCATGGAAGGCCAATAGTATCTCAACCTACATATTCGTTCATAGAGCTTAAGATTGGACTGGTGTAGTCCACAAATATCTGAGTCGACTTCTTCTAACACCTTATTTGCTTCTTGGATATCGACGCATCTAAGAAGAATGCCGTCAATCTCCTTCAAGGAGGGTATACTTGGTAGACATTCAATGTATACTGTTGCGATCGGCATGATCTTCCGGGAGCCTGCCATGTTTTAGGAAACTGGTGATGGGCTCTCTCCAATCTTCTATCTGCTCAATTTCTGCACACATTGGGTCAAAGAATTATGGTTCTTGATTCCAACCCTTAGCTCCTTGATTCTGTGTTATTGTTTGTTCTATTTGGATTACCTCTTTGGCTGATAGAAGTGCTCTAAATGGATAAGGAGGGCACTCAGGGAGGGAAGATATTTCTCTTGTCATCCTCATCGATCTCGGTTCTTAGTTCGATGGGTCTCCATTCTACCACCCAGACAAGCGTGGGCCCTGATGAGGATAAATGAATTGTAGTACCGAGTTTCACAAGTGCGTCAGCCTACTAGTTTAGCCTCCTGGGGATGTGACTCAGGGATACGTCCTCAAACAGAGCCATATATGATTTTGCAGTATCGTGATAAGGCTTGAGAGTGTCTTTTCTCACATCATATATCCCTTTGAGCAGTCAGATAACCAACCCAGAGTCGTCATAGATCTTGAGCTACGTCAAGTAGAGGTCCAAGGCTATCTCCAGTCCGATTATAAGGGCTTGATATTCTGCCTCATTATGAGAACCAGCTCGAGCGAGAGAGAAAGAAAGTGGCAATATTCCTCCTCTCGGTTTCAAGAATACTACTTCGGCGCCTCCTCGATCTGATTGGAAGGCTTTGTCGAAGTACAATTCCCACACAAGAGCAAGGTCAGTGCAGAATGCTTCTTCATCAAGGAGGTCGCTTGATAGAGGAGATTCTGCCGATACAGGGTGTGCTGCGAAAAAGTCAGCCAAGGCCTGGCCCTTGATGGCCTTCTGTGGGACATACGTGATGTCAAATTCCATCAGCAATAATGCCCATTTAGCAAGGCGTCCTGACAAGCATGGGCATGTCATGAGAAACTTTACAGGATCAGCTTTTGATATAAGTTTCACTTCATGACCAAGCAAGTAATGGCGGAGTTTTTGTACTGCAAAGTTCAGGGTCAGACACATCTTTTCTATTAGGGGATAATTCTTCTCAGCCCCTTGCATCCTGCGGTTGAGGTAATTCAATGCAGTCTCTTTTCCCTCTTCATTGTTTTGTGTCAACAATGCTCCGAGTGACTGATTCAAAGCAGCCATGTATAGAATGAGAGGTTTTCCTAATACTGGTGTAGAGAGTACTTGAGGGTTGAGTAAATAATGCTTAATGTCGTCTAGGGCTGCCTAACATGCTTCATCCCAGATGAATGGGGTATCTTTCTTTAACAGGTGTGCAAAGGGTTTACAACAACCTGAGAGGTTCCTACGAATGTACAGCAGTTGCCCTTGGAGGGAGCATAGTTCCCCAGTGAGTCTCACCCTTGCTCACAAAATAGCTACCCATCCCGCCATCCATACTCGTTGTAAGTTAGTGGGTCACCATCGTCCACTCACATTTTATACATTATAGGTAGCCTAATGCCATTTCCCCAAGTGAGTCAAACCACCACCTTACTCACTCAATGGCCTCCACAGGTTGCCATTCATCACCACCACGGTCCAGCTCTATGACCTTAAAGCATAGTGCACGTCCAGGCCGCATGACGTTAAACTGTTTTACATAAGTCCCAAAGGCATGACCTTAAACACGCCTTAACAAAAAAAAATGATGATAAAATAACGGGCATGGTGTATACATTAACACGGGAACGCTATGAGTAAAAATGACAAACGGGCATGGTCACGAAACCATGAGTAAAAGAGTTCCATGAATAAAAACTAGGTGCGGTGAAAACCTGAAGGGACATCGTGAGTAAAAATGGATGAAAAGGGTGGACATAGCCGAAAGGTTATGGGTAAAAGAGCCCCAAAATAAAAGGAAGTTGGTGAAAACTGTCTCTACGGCGCTCCTTCCCAAGTTCAAGTGAAAATCCGTAAAGGACGCTTGGACCAATAATTAGGTTGATGCAGCACTCAACAGGTGACTTCAGCCCTCACTCAAAAGAAGAAAAATCCCCGGTATCACAGTATCAGGACTCCAAAAATATGAGCATTAAGGAAAAGATTCCGACAGCTTGAGTCCAGTTGCAAAAGGACTCGAAAGAGAGAAGACTCGCCAAGACGGCAAGATAAGTCTCATGAGAAAGAACATTATTCCCACAAGGTCACAAACATACTCTAGAAATAAATACTCCAAACGCAAGAACCTAACGAAGCCAAGGGGGAACCTGCTAGAGACGTCAGCTTGCCTAGCTGACACGACTAGACCTTAGGGATTGGCTAATAGAACCTGCCCCTGACTGGACTCAGTAGACGAGACCTACAGTGGTACTCTGAATGTCAAAAGTGAACCTGGTGTAGCAGCAAATAATGCCTACCAAAGAAAACCAATGAACCCAGACTAAATGGGAAATATGCCCTTCTACAAGGCGATCAATTGTCAGATGGGTGTGATTCTGACTGATGAGGTATGTACAAAATCCTCATCTTCAGAATCACCAATAGTACGTACGAGGGTGAAGAATTCAACAAGATCCCTCAAAAAGTCTCTTCTCCCCCTAAAGTCTCCACAGACAGACCCGTGAACAATGCATCCCTACCTCTGAGCATCTTTGTTACACCATTACGTGAATCTCCTAAGCATTCACGTGGTCCTGTGGCTAGGAAAAAAAAAAGTAAAAGCTGAAGGATATTTTTGAAATGATTGTCCTTCTCGCTTCTCTTGAAGCACAACATTCGGCGGGGCAAGCTGTTTGAACGTATTTTTCAGCACCTTGGTTTCTGATAGGAAGCAGGTAAAAAAAGCCTACAAAACAGTGGAAATTCTCGATAATCTCATAATGACCCTAAAATTGGTTAAGATCTTCATCAGTACTTTAAAAGACCACCTGTCAAGTTCTATCATGATTAGACATGTCTAAGGCAGTGAACACAAAGAAACAATTTCAGCGAAATTGGTCTCTAGCACCCTGAAATTGAACCTTTAACTAGAGCCACAATTTTAGTGTGTCAAACAGCTATGTGACTATCTCCATCAAATCCGACACGGTTGAAAACCCCTATGGGTCAAGTTTCGGCTTAATCGGGCACTCCAAGACAAAGTTATGGGAAAAATACCGGAAAGGGGTAGGCCGCACACTATTCATGTGTTGCCACCCTACACTAAAACACCCTTAAAAGTGGTTGTTTTCACAGTTACAGGTAGTCACTTTCGGGGTTTATATCTCACTCGTTCCAAGTCGGATCACTCCCAAATTTGGTGAGTGTGTTCTTCTCATCAAGACGAATAATTCAATATGTGGTACACCCCGTGACGATGCCCTAGCAAAGAGAAAAACTCAATGAACGTTGCCAATCCGTGAAAGAAGTTGCAGAAAATTCAGCAGCAGCACTCCTCATTCGAGCATCCAGAGCACGATGCTAGCATACTCGATTGACATGAAACCAATTCCATTATGTGCGTGAGGTCCGAGGCCATCTCTGATTTGAACCTCATGTACGATGAACGATTGGATTTCACACATGAAGGCATCAATGTTGCTGTAAATTCCAGCCACTGGATTTTAAGATTTCTCCCAAAAGCTCAATATGATAAAATCTTCATCCGGACGCGAAATAAAGCGTCGTTTGTTGCAACATTATCATGACGGCATGCTCAATGTGATTCGATGAAGAAATCATGAAGAAACATCAAGGAACGAGCACAAAATTGATCAAAAGCTTTCAAGATTCATCCAAGATTCAAATCTCATGATCATGTCTCGAAAACATGATTCATGGCTTGAAGTTGATATCAAAATGATCGCTATATCGAGCCCTATAAGAAAAAAATAATCTTTTGATCAAACGGGTTTCAAAACGACCTCGGGCCAGCTAGGAAAGATCACACAAGTTCTCGAGCAGCATCAGGGACTGTTCTAAAATTCCACATATTGTTGGGCAGGGGAAAAACAATCCTTTTGCACCCATTTTAGAATTTCTTTAAATTCAATTAAATTGTAATTATCTTCAATTCTAGGTAGTTTTTGAGCGTACATTCACATTTTACCCCAATTTTATATAAAAAGGCAATGCCTCATTGTAAAAAAAAGAAAGGATTCATTCTTCTTGGATTAATCAATAAAATTATGAATTTTTCTTGAGCTTGTGAGTATGTCTTGGGGAGAGAGAGGAGAGAGAAGAAAAAGGCCAATACCCTTCAAGCAGATCTCTTTCTCTCTCCTCCTCTCTTTCTCTTCTCCTCTCTTCTCATCTCTATCTCTTTCTCTCTCCTTTATTCTCGTCTCTATCTCTTTCTTTCTCTTCTTATCTCTATCTCTTTATCTCTCTTCTTCTCATCTCTATCTCTTTCTCTCTCTTCTTCTCATCTCTATCTCTTTCTCTTTCTCTCTCCTCCTCTCTTCTCATCTCCATCTCTTTCTCTTTTCTTCTCATCTCTATCTCTTTTTCTCTCCTCTTCTCATCTCTATCTTTTTCTCTCTCTTCTTCTTATCTCAATCTATTTCTCTCTCTTTTTCCAATCTCCATCTTTGGATTTTTCTCTCCTCTTTTGTCAGTCAACGAAGTCTAGTGTCGACTGGTTTTCTCTCTTCTTCTATCAGTCGGTGAAGCCTAACGTCAACTGGTTTTCTCTCTCTTCTTCTGCCAGTTGGTGAAGCCTAGAGCTGACTGGTTTTCTCTCTTTTTTTGTCAGTCAGTGAAGCCCAGTGTCGACTAATTTTCTCTCTCTTTTTCTGTCAGTTGGCAAAGCCTAGCACCGGTTGGTTTTTTCTCTCTTTTTCTGTCAATTGGTGATGCCTAGTGCTAGTGGGTTTTCTCTCTCCTCTTCTGTCAAACGATGAAGCCTAGCACGGACTGGTTTTCTTTCTCCTCTTTTGTTAGTCGACTAAGCCTAGCATCAACTAGATTTCTCTCTCCTATTCTGCCAGTCGATGAAGCTTAACGCCGACTAATTTTCCCTCTCCACTTCTATCAGTCAGTGAAGCCTGACGTTGATTGGTTTTCTCTCCTCTTCTGTTAGTCAGTGAACCCTAACGTCGACTGGATTTCTCTCTCCTCTTCTGTCAATCGATGAAGCTTAACACTGACTGGATTTCTCTCTCCTCTTCTATCAATCGGTGACACCTAACACCATCTAGATTTATCTCTTCTCTTTTGCCACAATAGGTGAAGCTTAGCGCCGACTGTGTCTCCTCTCTGTTCTCCTCTGTACAACATAGTCGACGAAGCTTAGCATCGACTGTGTTTTCTCTCTCTTCCTTCTAACACAGTCGGTAATGCTTAGCACCGTCTACGCCTTCCTTCCCTCTCTCTTCTTTATCCTCTCGCCTTTCATATTCTTCTCTTTCTTTCTTCTCCCTCCTTCCTTCTTTCCCTTCTTCTCTTCTTATTCTTTCCAAATAGCCTTAATTTTGTTATTCCTTCATTCGACTAAGAGGGATTGAGGTTAGCCTTTCATGGGTAGTGTTTCCGTCTAGTCGTAATGTTGTTGTGCCAGAATTACTTAACCTGCTTTATTGCCACGATAAACTGACCATCGTGCCTAGCTAGTCGATATTAGTAATGACGACTAGTAGTAATCCTGTGAGTTGATCTTAGTTACCGATCCCGCTTTGCTACCACGTCAGACCAATTATTCACCAGCCTAGTCACCGCTTTGATCCTCTCGCTTAGTCAAACTATTCTCTCCCCCGTCTTTATTCTCCTATTCTTTTTGAATGCACATACTTGTGTGCGTTCATTAAAGAGGAAAAAGGTAAGGTCCGCCCACCTGTCTTATAACCTTTGCCATATAGGTGTGTGATTGTAGAAAATAAGAAGGTTAGAAGCCAAGGGAGGTGATTCCAAACCAGTTTAATTACTGGAGACTTTCTTCATGATCTAAGAGGGCACCCACGCGAGTCAACCCAAGTAAGTCCGGAACCCACCTTAAATTCCTCTCTCACCCGAGAGAGCGATCTGAAAAACGTCCCGAGTCTTCCCTAGAAACCTGAGATGCGTGCCGCCCGATCCCCAAAGGGTCTGGAGGGCGAGATCAAGGCACCTAACCATCGAGACCTAGAAAAATCAGTTTAACATCGTACGACCAAGACATGCATTATTGTTTAAGGTCATATAGCTTGGATCGTGGCTATGCAGTTTAAAGTCATGTAGCTAAGACTGTGCAGTTTAAGGTCGTGCAACTAGACCTTCTCTACAGTTTAAAGTTGACCATGGAGGTGTAGTTTAAGGCCATGCAGCTAGGACCATGACTATGCAGTTTAAGTCGTGTAGCATGGACCATGCAGTTTAAGATCGTGTAATTAGACCGCCACTACAGTTTAAGGTCGTATAGTTTGGACCATGGCATTTAGGGTCGTGCATATAGACAACGACTACTCATTTTAAAGTCATGTAGTATGGCGCATGCAGTTTAAGGTCGTGCAACCTGACCTTCGCTTCAGTTTAAGGTCATGTAGTTTGGACCATGCAGTTTAGAGTCCTGCATCTAGACCACAACTATGTAGTTTAAAGTCATGCAGTATGGACCATGCAGTTTAAGTTCGTGCAACTAGACCTCTGCTACAGTTTAAGGTCATATAGTTTGGACCATACAGTTTAGGGTCATGCATCTAGACCATGGCTATACAGTTTAAAGTTATACTGTATGGAATAGAAGCATGAATGATAATAACTCCCTAGGGATAAAATGGTTAATGCCATCAGAGGGCTCGATGAAGATGACGGCCCTACAAGGGATGAAAAATGGAGGCGAACTTCGCTGGGGATTAGGGGGTGAGTGTGACTCCCTGGAGATGAAGGGCAGTGGCATGCTCACTACTCCACTGGGGATGAAAGGTCGGGGCACAGATGCAATTCCACTGGGGATAATAATAGGACACACACGGCAATAGCCTGGCTTAGACACGCATGGTGCTAGCGTGGGCGACAGTCATATGCGCAGTGCCAGCTTGAATGACAATTTCATGAACGATGCTGAGCGGTCATCACAGACAGCGTTGTTCGCAAGGCATTGGTTAGTGACTTTTGCACACGGCATTAGTCACAGATGGCGTTGGTCATGCGCGGCGTTGGTCAGTGACTTTCGCATGCAACGTTAGTCACATATGACGTTGGTATGCGTTCGGGCCTCGGGCCTGAGCTTGACCCGGTCCTGGTCCATTGTCGTTTGATCTTCAACATTACATGGGCATCGATAAATCTCTATTCGGACCTCGGGCCTGAGCCCGGGTCTGTCCCATTGTTGTTTGGCCTTCGGGGACCTGACTGGCATTCTCAATTTGTTCGGGGCACTTCGGGGATGCATCATCTTTCGGGGATGCATCATCTATATAAGAGGGTAAAACCCCTTTTCAACATTTTACCGAAGGTAAAATGTTTAGAGGTTTAACAGTGAGAGAGGGAAATTTCCCTATGAGGATTCTGGCAAGAACGTAGGGCGAGAGTGGGAAGAAAGAGAAAGTTCTAGATGGGAAGAGGAAGCACCGACAGGGTTACACAGGGAACACAGAGGATTTGCAGGGGTCACTGTTGCCGGAGTTGAGGGAAGCAGGCAGTCTGTTGAATCTTGTTGAAATCTCAACAATGGTTCTAGGACACTGGAAAAGTGACTGCAGGTGTAGCAGAGGCCTTCTACAGGCTTCTGGTGGTTTTTTGATGGTGTTTCGTTAACGGGAAGGAGAGGAAAAGGTGAGTAAGTGGGTTTTCGGCGAGTGGAGGACTTTACTGATGAGTAATCGGAGGATCACGAGATTGTGAACAGGCGCAAAGGGGAGATGAGAGGGATCGGGGAAAGTGGGTGGTTGCTTGGGAGACGAAGGGTCATAAGCAACTGAAGGGTCACGAGAACTAAAGGGTCGTAGAGACTTGAATAGTCACTAGGGAGAAGAAGGGTCATAGGTTGCACACGGTGCTCATCGTGAGCGGCGATAACCATGCCCTTACACCCACTCGGTGATCCTTTCATGGACGGTGGCAAGTCATACCCGGCTGTGGTCATGCTCAACGATGAGTTACACGCGACAATTATTCCGCACGATTCTGAGTCATGCGCGACGATAGTCATGCATGGTGCTGAGTCATGCGCGATGATGTTCACGCACGGCGATGACTTGGGTAGGCCAAGGGTGGTGACTAATGGTAAGACATGGCTTATGAAGTCTGTTGGAAGTCAAGTCCTCCAGCACAACTGTGAACTCCACGTTGTTCTCTGGAAGGGTACACACTATGAAGAGGGTGTGCTCTTCATCACAAGCTTGTTCCTTGCCAGAAGGGTCGGCTTTGTATGTCTGATAAACTCAATCTAAAACCCTTCTACCTTCCTCTGATGCGAGAGCAACGTTTTTGGCTTGTAACCGTCCTCTTTTCCTCAGATACAAGAGCAATGCTGGGGGTCAACTGCTCTTTTTTCTTCTGATGCAAGAGCAACACCTCGGCGCAGCTACTGTTTTTTCTTCTAATGCAAGAGCAACACTCCGGTGCAGCTACTCTCTTTTCTTCTAATGCAAGAGCAACACTGCATGACACATTTGTAACTTTCCTAATAATGGGCTTTTTGACTTGCACCTTGTAACTTCTTTTTTTAAAAAAAGAGTTGTGGTTTGCTGAATTGTCTTTTTCTTTTTTTTATGACCTTTTTGACTCTTTCTTGTTGTGTACAGAGTCTTTTAAGCACATATCAATAATAATATTTCTTTAAGTATCGCTCATTAATGGGGGGCATCACCTCCTATCCATCAGGATGTGCTAGTATGTAAGCCCCATTTGGCGAGACTTTATTGACTATGAAGGGGCCTTCCCACTGAGGTTCAAACTTCCCTTTGCACCACCCATGCATAATGATCAGCCTTTTGACGGCTAGAACCAGATCCCCACGAGTGAATGAGCAGACTTTGATTGACTTGCCAAAGGCCCTTTTCATTCTCCCCTGGTTGAGTTTGAGATTCTGCTGAGCTTCGAGCCTCCTTTCGTCAAGTGCATCCAATTCTTGATAACGAAGCTTGACTCTCTCGTCTTCGATCAATCCTTGATGTATGGCGACAAGTAGTGAGGGGAGTTGAATCTCAAGGGGCAAAACTGCTTCACTCCATAGACTAAGGAATAAGGAGTGGAATCAGTGGCATTCCGTGTGGTGGTTCGATAGACCCACAGTGCTTCAGGAAGCTTCTCATGCCAGTTCTTTTTCGTCTTTGATACTGACTTCCTTAAAACATTGCACAGGGTTTTATTGAAAGCCTCAGCTAAACTGTTCACCTGAGGGTGGTACATAGTTGAGTACTTCCACTCAAAACCGAATTGGTTAACCAAGCGATCAATGTGATGACTTCTAATTTGAGGGTCGTTGTCAGATATAATTTGGTTAAGCACCCTAAACCGGTATATGATGCGATGGCGCAAGAAGTTGGTCACCGTAGCCCCAAGAACTTGCTTGAGTGGGACCACTTCAGCCCATTTGGAGAAATAGTCCGTTGCGGCTAGAATAAAGACATGACCCATTGCAGAAGGAGGGTCAATGGGCCCCACAATGTCCATACCCCATTGTGAAAAAGGTCATGACGCCACTGTAGGGTGTAGGGGCTTTGGAGGCTGATGAATAAGGCTTGAATGCATTTGGCACACCTGGCACCTCTTGGCATAGTTTAAGGAATCAGCAGCCATCGAAGGCCAATAATACCCCAATCTGCATATCTGCTCATAGAGTTTAGGGCCGGACTGTTGCAATCCACAGATGCCTCAGTGTACTTCTTCCAACACCTCATTTGCCTCTTGTGCGTCAACACATCTGAGAAGAATACCATCAAAATACCATATGAAGAGAGTATCTCCTTCAAGGAGGGTGTACTTGGTAAACATTCGACGCACATTATTGCACTCGGCACGATCTTCAAGCAGTCGATCATGCTTTATAAAGTTAATGATGGGCTCTATCCAATCTTTCACTTTCTCGATTTCTGCAGACATTGGGTCGAAGAACTTCAGTTGTTGCTTCTCAGTGTTGGATCCTTGACCCTGTGACATCTCTTTCTCAGCTTTAATGACATCTTTGGTGACCAGAAGTGCCCCGAATGAATAAGGCGGGCACTCGGGAAAGATGATTCTTTCATCATTTGCGTCCAGTAAGGTTCTCAATTCAATGTGTCTCCACTCTGCTACCCAGACGAGCGTGAGCCCTGATGAGGATAACTGAATGGTAGCTCCGAGCTTTGCGAGTGCATCGACCTGTGAATTTAACCTTCTAGGGATGTGACTCAAGGATACATCATCAAATTGAGCCATATATGATTTTGCAGTGTCGTGATAAGGTTTGAGAGTGTCCTTTCTTACGTCATAGATCCCCTTAAGTTGCCGAATAACCAACTCAAAATCACCATAAATATTGAGCTATTTTAAATCTAAGGCTATCTCCAACCCGATTATAAGGGCTTGATACTCCGCCTCGTTATGAGAACCAGCTGCAGTGAGAGAGAAGGATAGAGGAAGTACCCCTCCTTTCAAAGTGAAGAACACTACTCTGACACCTCCTCGATCTAACTAAAAGGCTCCATCGAAGTACATCTCCCACGAATGGGAAAGTTTAGTACAAAATACGTCTTCGTCAAGGAGGTCGCTTGATAAAGGAGATTCTGCCAATACTGGATGTGATGCGAGAAAATCAGCTAGGGCTTGACCCATGACGGCATTTTGTGGTACATATGTGATGTTGAATTCCATCAGCAATAATGCCGACTTAGCAAGACGTCCCGACAAGCATGGGCGTATCATGAGAAACTTTACAGGGCTTTTGATATAAGCTTTACTTCATGACCGAGCAAATAGTGATGAAGCTTTTTTACAGCAAAGATTAAGGTCATGCACGTTTTCTCGATAGGGGGATAATTCTTCTCAGCCCCTTGCATCCTGCGACAGAGATAGTATAATGCTGTCTCTTTTCCCACATCATTATTCTGTGCCAATAATGGCCCAAGTGACTTGTCTAGAGTGGTCACATATAGGATGAGAGGTTTTCCCAACACTAGTGTAGAGAGCATTAGAGGATTGAGTAAATACTGCTTGATATCATCAAGAGCTGCTTGGCATGCTTCATCTCCGATGAACGAGGTATCCTTCTTTAAAAGGTTTACAATGACCTGAGAGGTTTGAAATGAACCTGTGGATATAAGCCAGCTGCCCATAAAGGGACCGCAACTCTCGTAATGTAGTTGGTGGCGGCATTTCTTGGATCGCCTTGATCTTGACTGGTTCAACTTCCAGCCCTCGGTGCCTAACAATGAACCCCAAGAACTTTCCTGAACATATGCTAAAGGCGCATTTCAGCGGGTTCATCTTGAGCTGATGAAGGCGTAATCAGTCGAACACCTTTTCGAGGTCTTGCATATGAGCATCTTTCTTTTCGAATTTCATGACCAAGTCATCCACATAACATTCCACCTCCTCTTGCATCGTGTCCTTGAAGATGGTCATCATTGCTCTCTAATACGTGGCACCGGCATTCTTGAATCCAAACGTCATCATTGCATAGCAGAAGACCCCCTTTTGGAGTCAAGAATGTGGTGGCTTCCTCATCTTATGGCGCCATTTGTATCTGATTGTACCCGGAGTATCCATCCATGAAGGAGAAGATATGACAGTGAGCTGTAGAGTCAATGAGCATCTCCGTAAATGGCAAAGGGAAGTCATCCTTTTGGCAAGTGGCATTCAGGTCATGGAAGTCGATACAAACCCTAATTTGGCCATTTTTCTTCTTAACTTGGACAAAATTTGCCAGCTACTTTGGGTACTTAACTTCACGAAGAAAGCCTGCTTGCCTAAGTTTGCTCACCTCAGCATCGATCTGCATTTCGAGATCAGGTATGAACCTTCTTGATTTCTGATTGACATGATTGGCGAATGGATCGAGGCCGAGAGGTTGGATTGCGACTTGTGGTTCTCAACCAGGCATCTCATGATAATGTTAGCAAAATACGTCCTTGTTTGCTCGCAAGAAGGCATTAAAATTCTCTTTTTCTTATGGTGACATATTTGTCGAGGTGAAAGTGGGCCTAAGGTCATCTTCATCCCCTAGATTTATCTCCTCAAGTTCATCTGCTGTGGCCTGACCGCCTTCTTCCCATTCTTTTAGGGCTTCTTGCAACTTCTCATCATTGATTTTGGAGGGCTTCTCGTTAACCTCTAGCGAATATACCCATATTCCTGACATTTCTTCTTCTAGTCAGGCCTTGCTATGGGGCATGGTTCTTGCATCCTCCTCTTGCTTGCCGAAGAAGGATCAACTTTGAGTAGAGCCGATGTATCTAGTCGAGGGAATTCATTCTGAGGTACTTGGGACGGCTGCAACTCAGTGATTGTATAGACAGTCAGTCCCTCATGAGGATCCTCTCGATGTTCTCCTATATCCATCATGGGTCTAGGTAATATGGTAGGTTCGAGAGCAGGTTTGAGGTGGAGAAGATTTATTTTGGTCTACTGACTGACTTGGTTGAGAAACCGGCTTAGTTTGGAAAATCTTGGTGGATTGGGTGATAGGGATTTGTTTGAGTAAAGTGGAGGTTTGAGATTGAGGCTTAGGAGGTGGTTGGGTATATGGGATCAGAGGCATCCTGAGAAATTTGAGGATGGGTAGATTATTTGGGGTATTTGGGCTAGGAAGAAGTGGTGGACAAGGAAACTTCAGGATGCTTGGCCTCTGAGGAGGAGGTTGCAGCATTTTCCCTGATCTCAGACTCATTTTCCCCGTACTGAGTGATTCTGCAGAGATCTGCACCATGTGATAGGCTTCTTGAGAATAGAAGCTTTGCCCTCTTGATTCTCTCAGCCTCTGCTCAAAATCGGGCTCAGGGGGCCACTAGGGTTTCTTCGGCTTTGACTTTTTGAGCTTCCTGATAGAAGAGGATGGCTCTGACTTGGCTCGAGCAGCCAGGGCATAAGTGACTGTCAAGAATCCAGCCGCTTGGGCTAGCATCTTTCTTAGCCGCCTTCGGTGCGTAATGCTTACATTGGTTCCTTCTAGTTCTCTGTCAAGGGCCTCGAAGTCTGGACATTCCCGGGTTGTGCCTGCAAAAGACATAAAGAGGAAGGAGAAGAAGAAGAAGAAGAGGAAGAGGAAGAGGAAGAAGTGAGGTTAGTAGGTGAGGGACTTTTAGGGTCATTTCTAGAAGAGGAAGGAGAAGACGAAGAGGAATAAGAGGGTTAGTAGGTTAGGAACTTTTAGGGTTATTCCCCTCATTAGACCGATTTTGGCAGCTTTTTTCTTCATCACTGGAGTGGGACGTATGCAAGGGATGTTTTAGGTTTTTCCTCTGCTTAAACCATTGGGGGTGCTTTTAACTTCGTCACCCTTATTGAACTTGCCTCGAGTAGAAGGTGGCCCTGGGATATCCTCTTGATGAGATGAGGGAGGAAGGATGATCATGCTGGGGATGAAGTCCTATAAGATCGACAATGGAGGAAGAGGCCTGAGAAATTCTTAGATGACCGGTGGTTGATGAATCTTATTCTTCTCTCCTCCTGTTTTCCTTGAAAGGTGCTTGATTTTTCTTGCTAGGTTTGTGAACAACCCTAGCTTGATAAACTGCCTCTCGCTTTAAGGAATTGAGTCTGCTCTACCCGTGATAGACTCTCCATGGCTGGGAAGTCGAGGGTTCAACAGGATTAGAGGCATCATTATGAGAATCTTGCACTGAAGCTTTCTCTTAGATGGGGACACTGACTTGCGGGTGCTCTTCCATGTCAGTGTAGTCAATGTGACCTCTTTGCACCTTCTTTGCGATTATGGCTTCGAACCCATAGCATTTGCTCAGCTTGTGGCCCCATATCTGATGATGCGAGCACCAATGGTTCTCGGTTCCTTGGGCAAGGTACTTGGGCTGCCTTATCGGCTTTGATGTGACGAGTCCCTGTTGGAGCATCATACCGAACAAAGCCTGAAGGAGATCTGATGGTAGCTCATCAAAAGAGTGCGGGCCTTCGCTTTCCTCCTGTATTGTCACCGCGTGGGAGGCGTCAGCTGCCTTGAATGCTTTCTTAAGTTCCTAGAGTTTTATCAGACCCTTGTAGATCAAAGCCTCGATGAAGTCCTTGAGTGTATAACATTCCTCTGTGGGGTGGCTTATCCTCCGATGATAAGAACAATAATTTGCATGGGTATTGAGACCAGCTTGATTAGGGAAGTTAGTCTCAGGCAGCTCAATCATATTCTGCTCCAGCAATAGTCAGAGCAGTGCACGAACCCATTCCTTTTCAAAAGGATAGATCTTTTTTTGAAGATATTTTTCAGCACCTTGAGTCCCCGTTGCGAAATAAAAAGAGAAGCCGGTCAATAATGCCTTAACATACAGTGGAATTATCAACAGTCTCAGAATTGCCTCATAATGAGTTAAAATGTTTTTAAGCACTTCAAAAGGCCACTTGCTAAGTTTCGGTACAATCCGACATGTCTAAGATAGTGCAGACAAGAAACAATTTCGAAAAAATCAGTCTCTAACACTCTGAAACCGACCCTATTACTAGAGATCTATTTTCGATCCATCATCAAATTGCTGTGGGACTACCGCCATTGGATCTAGAATGGTCAAAAACCACTATTTGTGAAGTTTCGGCTTAATCGGGCACTCAAGGACAAAGTTATGGGTAAAAGACCAAAAAGTGGTATGTCGCACACTATTCCCATGCGCCCTCGCTTCACCAAATCACCATTAAAGGTGGCTACTTTTAAAATCTTGGGCAGTGACTTTTGGAGGCCATATCTCATTCGTCCCAAGTCGGATTGCTCTCAAGTTTTGTGAGTGTGTTCGTCTCGTCAAGACAAATGTTTCGATATGTGGCATGCCCTGTGACGATGCAAGGAGAAAAGCTAGAGAGAAGTTGCTGATCTGTGAAGAAAGTTGTAGGAAAATCAGCAGCGACATGCCTCACTCAAATGACCAAATCATGACGCTCTTGCATCGGATTGACGTTCCGTCATGTGCATGAGGTCTAATGCTATATCTGGTCCGAACCCCGTACATGATGAACGGTCGGATTTCACACACTAATCCAATAAAGTGACTGTAAATTCTGGCGCCAGATTTTTAGATTCCTGCCATTACTAAAAAATTGTTCCGGACACAAAATCGAGCTGTGGTTGTTGCCACACGATCGTGACGGCATGCTTAGTGTGATCCAACGAATAAATCATGAAGAAACATCAAGGAACGAGCACATTATCGATTCGAAGTTTTCAAGATTCATCCAAATTTCAAGTCGCATGATGGTAAAAAACGCGATCCATGGCTCGAAGTTGGTATCAAATCGATCTTCATGCCAAGACCTACAAGAAAACAATCCTCTTTTTGGTAAATGGGAATCAGAGCAACCTCAGATCATCCACCAAAGATCACATATGTTTTAGAGCAGCAGCAGGGACTGTTTTGAAATTCAATGAGATGTTAAGCAGGGGCAAAACAACCCTTTTGCACCCATTTTTAGAATTATTTTAATTCAATCAAATTGTAATTATCACAATTGAGATAATTTTTGAGCATCCACCCATGTTTGGGCTCAATTTTATAAATTCATGCTAAACCTCGTTGTAAAGGGTTCTTCCCTGATTCCCCCTTAGGCATTCAATTGATCAATAAAGTTCGTGTTTCTTCTTTGAATTCATGGGTGCATCTTGAAGACAGAGAGGAGAGAGAAGAAAAGGGCTGATACCCTTCAGTAAGGTAATTTTCTCTTTCCTCCTGAATCTTCCTCTCATCTTTATCTCTTTCTTTCTCCTCCTCTCCTCTCTTGCTTCGTCTTTCTTTTCTTTCTTCTTCTTTTCTCAAGTTCTCTCTCTTCTTCTCTGTGAACACACATAGCTATGGCAGATCCGTGCATGTCATCTTCTTTCTTCTTTTTCTCTAACCCACATAGCGATGGCAGTGTTATGTGTGTCTCATTCTCTCCCTTTCTTCTTCTTCTTTTCTTTCTTCTTCTTCTCTCTTTCTCTCTGACTGAATGTGCATGGTGATGGTAGCGTCATGCATGAACCTCTCTCTCTATTTTATTTTCTCTATCTCGTACACATGACCATGGCAACGCCGTGTGTGTTTTTTTCTCTCCCTCCTTCTCTCTGCTCTATCTTTCTATCTGTCTCTCTCTATCTGAACATGCATAACGGTGGCAATGGCGTGCATGAAACCCTTTCTTCTTTGTTCTTCTCTCTGTCTGAACATGCACAACGATGGTAATGCCGTGTATGAATCTCTCTTTCTGTTTTCTTCTCTCTCTGATACCCACGACGGTGGCAGTACCGTGCATACCTCTTTCCTCTCCTCTTTCATTATTCTTCTTTTCTCTTTCTTAATCTCTTTCTCTCTCTTTCCTTCTTTCTCTTCTGGCTCTTTCCCAATTTCTCTCCTCACTTTCTTTCGCCCTCTCTCCTTTCCTTTCTTCTCCTTCTACTTTCTTTTCCTCTTCCTCTTTCCTAAAATCCTCTTTCCTCCTCCCTGTCTTTCTTGCCTTCACTCTAATTTATTTTCTCTCTCCCCTCCCATCGTGCACAGAAATGCTCATCACTGAGTATGACGTTCTCAGCCTTCCTTTATCTTTTAGAAATATGTGTAGTGAGCTGGGCCTTAACCCAAGTGACGGACCAAGCCTCTGTCCAAATTTCCCCTTTCTCATGTGGCACACAGCGATGCTCATCGCCGTGCATGACATTCATTTCTCATTCTTGTCTCTCTCTATCATGGACAGCAGAAGTCCATCATCGTCCATGTTCCTTCTCTCTTCTCTTTCCTCTATCATGAACAGCAGAAGTCCATCGCCATCCATGTACTTGTTATTTCCTCTTTCTCTATCATGAATGGTGGAAGTCCATCGTCGTCCATGTACTTTCTCTGTCATGAATGGTAAAAGTTCATCGTCGTCCATGTTCTTTCTCTCTCCTCTTTTTCTATCATAGATTGTGAAAGTCTATCACTGTCCATGCTTTTCTCTCTCTTCTTATCTCTCTTCTTTTTTCTCTTCTTTCTCTCTTCTCTTCAATTTTCTCTCTTCTCTTCTCTTCTCTCTTCTCTTCTCTCTCTTCTCTTCTCTTCTCTTCTCTCTCTTCTTCTCTCTTCTATTCTCTCTCCTCTCGTCTTCTTTCTTCTCTTCTTCTTCCCTTCTCTTCTCTATTCTATTATTTTCTTCTTCGTCGTCTCTTTTCTCTTCTTCTTCTCTTTTCTCCTCTTTCCTCCTCTCTCATCCATTTGTATACCTGCCCTTGCTCTTGAGTAAGGTTCTCTAGAGAGCAATCTCAAAGTCTTGGGTTATCTCGAAACCCGAGACGCATGTCGCCAAATTATCCAGATCCGGAGGGTGAGATCGAGGCACCTAACCAACCTTTTTCTAATACTTGGCCCAATAATCATCCCGATTAAAGTTCACAGCTGGGGGCACCTGGTTATATGACTACTGTTGCTTGCCTGCATGAGGCGCTGTGTGTGTCTTTGTTGTGCCTACCCCTTTGGAGAGGTCAAAAGTTTGGGAGGCAGCCTTCTTCGGATCTCTTATGATGACAACAACATTGATTACCCCTTTTTGCTGATTGCCTCGAGCGTTGGTCTGAGGATTGCCATTGCCCTGGTTGTTTCTCGAGCTTGAAGACGGCTGTCGTGACCTACCATGGTGGCATGACAAGATTTCTATACGAACTGATTTAGATATCAGCTTTAACATGGAGGTCGTATTAGAGCCCTCAATATGTAGGGCAATCTCGGGTCTCATGTTTCGTATGCAAGTCTGGACTGCTTCCTTCTCAGACAGGATTAGAATGGTAAGCAACCAAATCACTCCATCTCGCTTTGAACTGGTCCATAGGCTCATCAGGCTCTTGGTTTAAGCTGAGAAGCTTAATGGCTTGGACCTCTCTCTCGACCTCATAGAAGCGCTAAGAAGAATAGTTGCTCCATTTCCTCCCAAGTATGTGTTAAATTTGGAGGAAGTCGAGCATGCCACTGAAAGACCGAGCCATCAAGAGTTTCAACGAACTGATGAACGAGAAGTCTCCCTTCAGCCGTTGTTTCTCAACATGCCTCTTGAAAATGCGCAATATGTTGGTGCAAGGATGTTGTACCATTGAACATGGTAAGCTTCCCCTTTTGGTAATTTGAGGGAAACGAAACTTGATCAATGTAGGAGGGGTATGGCTTTTGGTAACGCGTTGTCCCTTGTATTCCCAGAATCTATCTATTCTTTAAGCAGTGGGTTACCATAGCGTCGACGTCTGCTTGTGAAAACATTTGAGGGGCAGAGCTGTCTTACGAGGCCGGTGAAGAAGTCTGCTTTGGAGCTGCATCTGCCTGGGGATGGGAATTTGCCTCATGATGAGTCGAATTGGCTGTCGATCACATGCTTTCCATGCGATCGATCTTCTCCATCATGGCACGCATGTGCACTTCTTGGGAGTCGTTACATTCGTTCATGACCATGACGCTGACCATCTCTTCAGGGAGGTCAGCCTTAGGTGCAGTTGAAGGCTTTCGAGTTTGGTGGGTCGTGCGTGGTAGATCGGTCAGCGAGGGCTCAACATGCCCCAACTGGATTCGAGTCTTATATGCTGACCACGTAAGGACCGGTTCTTGACGGTCTTAAGACCGTGACTGTTTGGTGGTCGGGTCATCTTCTATGACGCTGACCACTGTGTAGGATTCACGAACCTCCTCTTCGGGCTCTGTGATTTGAAGAGGGTAAAAGGGGTTCCTGTGAAGAGGGTTATCGGAGCTAGCTTCCTCGACTATTTGAGCGGCTTCGTTGGTTAAGATTCACAGACCCCTGTCGCGTTTAACTTTGAGGCTTTGATGAACCTCATGTCAGAACTACGATCAGGATTGCAACTGGCTAGCTTTTCTTACGCAAGAAAGAGTCGTCTTCATCAGATGAAGCAATGGGTGGACCAGGAATTGGGGCCAACCTAGGCCAGGGAGGACGAAGGACTTGTTCTCACATCGGGTCTTAGCCCCGAGCTCCATTATGAGCCTCAAAGACATGACCGAGTTGATGGAGCCGGATCAAGATGGTACTTTTGGGGAAAGTCTTTGAGTACCATGGCTCAAGATGCTTGCTCGAACGGGAAGGGGCAAGAGGGAAAAGGTTCAACTCATGATAATGCCTGAGTCGGGACCGATGAGCGGTTCGTGAAGACGACGCGTGTGCACTCCTTGAAGAGGAAGATCACGGGTGACTTTGGGGTCAGCCCGCTCGAACAGGTAGTCTGACCTTAGGAGGTTACGAACTTTGAGCGGGTGTTTGTAAGGGAACAGGTGAGACCTTTCCCTTACGTGGTGGGTAAGTGTGTGCTTAGAGGGAAGACGAGGTGGTCGTCTTTCGTGTACTCGGATTGGTGCAGTGACGACATTGCCTCGAGTGATGGGATGCACATGTACAGGTTTCGGCCCAAGGAGGCCTAATCCTGGATACTTTCTTGAGGTAACACAAGGGTTGGCCTAAGGTGTGGCTAGAGTGGATGACCCACGAGCCTTAGGGTGTGTGCGTGAGGTGGAGGTTCCTGGATCTCCGCCTCGATGTGTTGAGCCTCTAAGCATAGAGACCCGAGGTCGTGCAGGCATGTGGGGTGTATCCTTACGGCAACTCATAGGAGCAATGGCAACTTCCTTGCCCTTTGAAGAAAGGGACTAGGTAGCCTTTCGATGTCACTCAACAATACGACTGGCAAGTGACTTGTTAGTGACAGGGTGCATGTTGTGAGTGGCAGCAGACGTGCTACCTGTGCAAAGTGCTTTGGTGGGCAGTTAGGGACCTTCAAGTCCCTTCTCACACCTATCTAGGTCAGGACCTGGGGGCTAGACATTGGGTCTTTGCTCATAAGGAAAGTCAAATACGAAGCTGAAGGAGCTTGTCCTCGAGGGAAACTTGCAAATGCGGGGATGAGAAATCCCCGATCTGAATTAATGGGTTAAGGCACCGGAAAGCCATGTGTGTGCAGTGCAGAAAAACAAAGGAGAAACTAGCCAAACAAGGATGATTTGAAAAAGGGGTAGTGTGTCCTTAGTGGAGTCGCCAAGCTGGTTAGATGCCTCAATCTCGCCCCCGGGTTGGGATGACCTAGTGGCACGTGTCTTGCGTTTCAAGGGGAACCCGAGACTTGAGACCGCTCTCTCGGGAACCTTGTTACAAAACAATGGCAGGTACACCAGCTGGTGAGAGAGGAATTTAATGTGAGGTGGGACACACCTCACCTGAGTCCGTGACTCACTTGGGCTGACTCGCGTGGGCATCCTCTTAGATCATAATGGAAATCCCTCAAGTCCTTCAGCTGGTTCGAAATCGCCTCCCTTGACCTGTACTCTCTTGTTTATGTGATCACAGACACATGGTTAATTTTACAAGACAAGGGGGTCAAGGGATCCAACCTTGTCTTTAGGCAAATGCACATACCCGTGCACATTCAAAGAAGAAGGGAAAGGAATGAGATGAAGATTGGGGTGATAAGAGGAGAAGGGAGAAATAGAATAGAACAAAGAGAAGAAAAGAAAGAGAAATTTAACCAGGTCGCTAGACTGACACAGTAGCTAGACCAGTATGTTGATTGACCTGACATGGTAGCATGATAGGCACGGTAACTCAGACTGGAACGACAGCAATACTACTCGACGAAAGAACCAACACCGACCAGCCTGGCACGATGGCTAGCCTATCGTGGTAGCAAGACGGGCATGGTAACTCAGACCGGCATGGTGGCAATACTGCTTGACGACGGGACTACCATGACAGTGCTAAACTTAGCATGTCCCTTAGTCAAACAAGAGAGGAGGGAGAAAGAAGAGAGAGATAAAAGAAAGAGAGGAAAGAGAAGAGACGAGGGAGAAGATATAAGAACGAGAAGAAGAAGTGAAGAGAAGAGAGAAAAGAAGAATAGAAGAAGGGAAGAGAAGAATGAAGAAGAGAAAGAAGAGAAAAAGAGAAAAGAAGAAGAGGAGAAGAAGAGAAGAGAAAAAAGAAAAGAGAG
>NW_006494789.1:5345043-5432218 GCF_000471905.2 Amborella trichopoda
AGAGAGAGAGAGAGAGAGAGAGAGAGAGAGAGAGAGAGAGAGAGAGAGAGAGAGAGAGAGAGAGAGAGAGAGAGAGAGAGAGAGAGAGAGAGAGAGAGAAGAGAGAAGAGAGAAGAACGAAGAAGAGAGAGAAACATAAGAGAGAGGAAGAGAGAGAAACAAAAGAGAGAGAAAAAAGAAGAGAAGAAAGAAAAGAGAAAAGAGAAAAAGAGAAAAAGAGAGAAAGGCAGAGAGGGAAGAAAGAAGAAAAAAGAAGAGAAAGAAAGGAGAGATAAGAAAGAAGAAAGAAGAGAGACATGGATGACGATGGGATTCTGTTGTCTATGAAAGAGGAAGGAGAAAGAAGAAAGAAGCATGGACGGTGATGGGGTGGTCCATGAAAGAGGAGAGAGAAGAGAGAAGAAAGTATGGACGATGATGGGTTTCCAACGTTCATGACAGAGAAGAGAGAAAAGAGAAGAAAGCATGGACAACGATGGGGTTTCGCCATCCATGACAAAGGAGAGAGAAGAGAGAAGAGAGAAGAAAGCATTAACGACTATGGGGTTCCACCGTCCATGACAGATGAGAGAGAAAGGGAGAGAAGGAGAAAGAACATGGATGGTGATAGGTTTTGGCGTCCTTGATAGAAGGGAGAGAGTAAGAGAGAGGAGAAGGACCATGGACGATGATGGGTTTCGTCGCCCATGACGAGAAAGAGAGAGTAAGAAAGAACATGGACGGCGATGGGTTCCATCGTCCATGATGAGAAGAGAGAAAAAGAGAACATAAACGACGATGTGACGATGTGTTCCACCGTCCATGACATGGGAATGAAGGAAAGAGAGATCATGGACGGCGATGTGTTCCGCCGTCCATGAGTATCTGAAGGGACTCAAACACAACCCGGCCCTTGTCAGAGAATAGGTGAATAAATGTTGTGCACGACGATGATCATCGACATGCACAACATGAAGAAAGGGGAATGTGGACAAAGGCCCGGCTCGCCACTCGGGTTAAGGCCCGGCTCACTGTGCATGTTCCTAAAGGGGAGGACATCGTGCTCAGCGATGGGCACCGCCGTGCATGACTGGAGAGGAGAGAGAAAGAAAAGAACAGAGAGAAAAGGAAAGAAGAGGGGATGAGAGAGGAAAGAGACTAGAGAGGAAGAGAAATAAAGGCATGCATGACAATAGCCTACTGCCGGACGTGTTGAGAGAGAGGAAAGAGAAATAGAGGAAAAGAGGAAAAGAGAGGAAGAAAGAAGACGAGAGAGAAAGAACAGGAGAGAGAAAGAAAGAAGAGGAGAGAGGAGAGAGAAAGAAGAGAGAGAAGAGAGGAGGAGAAAGAAAGTTACCTTCATCGAGAGATATCAGACTTTTCTTTTATCTCCTCTCTCTCTCTTGGAGGTGCCCACAATTTTATTGCTCAAACTCTAAATTTTCATTCATCAATTGAGGTTCCTTTACAATGAAGTATAACATGATATTTACAAAGTTGGGCCCAAAACATGGGTAGATGCTCAAAGATAACCTAATTGATGATAATTATAATTTATTTGAATTAAAATAAAATGTAAAGACGGGTGTAAAATTATAGTTTTGCTCATGCCCAACAATACCCAAAATTCTAAAACAGTCCATGCTACTGCCCTAAAACGTGTGTGATCTTCCATGGATGATTCGAGGTTGCTCCAATGCCTGTTTGGCAAAAAGAAGATTACTTTCTTGTTGGGCTCAACATGACGATCAGTTTGATACTAACTTCGAGCTACGAATTGTGTTTTTTAGGCCACTATCATGCGACTTGAAATTTGTATAAATCTTGAAAATTTTTGATCGATAGTGTGCTCATTTCTTGATGTTTTTCTTTGATTTCTTCACTAAATTGAACTAAGCATGCCATCACGATCGTGTTGCACCAAACACAACTGGATTTCATGCCCGAAAGAAGATTTTACCATATTGGGTTTTTTACATGAATTTACAGCAATTTTGACAACCTCGTGTGTGGAATCTGACCATTCATCACATGCGAAGTTCAGCCCAAATGTAGCCTAGGACCTTACGCACGCAATGGAACCGGTTTCCTGTCGATCAGATGGGCGAGTGCCATGATATGGCAGCTCGAGCGAGGCGTATCGCTGCTGATTTTCCTGCAACTTCTACCTCGAATCATCAATTTCTCTCTAGCTTTTCTTCCTACTCGGACATCATCATAAGACATGCCACATGTCAAAACGTTCGTCTTGACGAGATGCACACACTTGCAAAATTTGAGCATGATCCGTCTCAAAACTAATGAGATATGGATCTCCGAAGTTGCTGCTTGTGACTATGCAAACCAATTTCCTTTATTGGAGATTGGTGCAAGGAGGCCGCATGGAATTAGCGTGCAGCCTACCCCTTTTTAACGTTTCACCCATAACTTTGTCTTGAAACGTCTGTTTAAGTTGAAACTCGACCCCTAAGAGTTTTCGACTATTTCGGATTCAATGGTGGTGGTCCCACAACCATTTGATGCATCAGAAAAAGAGGTCTAGTTACATGGTCGGTTTCAGGGTGATAGAGGCTGATTTTTCTGAAATGGTTTATTTGTCTGCACTGCCTTAGACATGTCGAATTGTGAGGAAACTTGGCAGGTGAATATTTGGAGTCTTTAGAAATATTTTAACCCGTTTTGGGGAAATTCTGAGATTTGTCAAAAATTGCACTGTATTTCAAGGCTTTATTGACCGACTTCTCTTTTATTTCTCATCGAGGACCTAAAGTTTTGAAAAATGTCTTCAAACAAAGAGAAGAGAGAAAAGAAAAAGTGAATAGAAGGAAGGAGAAGAAAAAAAGAAGAAAAACAGAGAAGGCAAGAGAAGAGAGAAGAAGAAGAGAAGAAGAGAAGAGAAGGGAAGAGAAATGAGAGTGGAGATAAGAGAGAAGACAGAAGAGAGAGAAGGAGAGGAGAAGAGAATAGATGAAAGAAGGAGAGATGAAGAGAGGAGAAGAGAGAAAAAGAAGAAGAGATGAAGAGAATAGAAGAGAAGAGAGAAGAAGAAGAAGAAGAAGAAGAGAATAAGATAATAGGAGAAAAGAGAAGTGAGAAGAAGAAGAAGTCGAGGAAACGAAGAGGATGAGAAGAGGTGGAAAAGGGAGGAGAAAGAAGAGAGAGAAGATAGAAGTGAGAAGAGAAGAGAAAGAAGAGAGAGAAGAGAGAAGAGAGAAGAGAAAGGAGAGAAGAGAGAAGAGAGAAGAGAAAAGAGAGAAGAGAAAGAAGGGAGAAGAGAAGAAAGGAGAAAGACGAGAGAGAAGAAGAAAGAGAAGAAAGAAGAGAGAAGAGAAAGAGAGAAGAGAGAAGAGAGAAGAAAGAAGAACGATGGTTGGCGATGGGGTTCCGTCATCCATGAAAGAAGAGAATAAGAGAAGGAAGTGTTTGAACGTATTTTTTAGCACCTTGGTCCTTGGTAGGAAATAGGTCAATAAAGCCAAAAAACAGTGAAAGTTCTCGAAAATCTCAGAATGGCCCTAGAATTGGTCAAGATATTCATCAACACTTCAAAAGACCACCTGTCGAGTTTCATCATAATCAGACATGTCTAAGGCAATGAACAAAAAGAAATAATTTAAGCAAAATCGGTCACTAACACCTTGAAATAGACCCCATAACTAGAGCTATACTTTTGGTGGATCAAATAGCTATGGGACCACTTTAATTAGATCCGGCACAGTTAAAAACCCTTATGGGTTAAGTTTCGACTTAATCGGGCACTCCAAAAAATAGTTATGGGTAAACGACTAAAAAGGGGTAGACTGCACCCTATTCCCGTGTGGCCTCACTGCACCAAAACGCCATTAAAGGTGGCTGTTTTTACAGTCACAGGTATCACTTTTGGGGCCTATATCGCACTCGTTCCAAGTCGAACTGCTTCCAAATTTGGTGAGCATGTTCATCTCATCAAGATGAATAATTCAATATATGGTATGCCCCGTGACGCTGCCCTAGCAGAGAGAAAAACTAAATGAAAATCACTGATCCATGAAGGGAGTTGCAGAAAATTTAATAGCAGTATGCCTCGTTCGAGCAGCAAGATCACAATGCTCGCATACCGATCGACACGAAACCAATTTCATTATGTGTGTGAGGTCCAAGGCTATCTCTGGTCAGAACCTCACGTACGATCAACGGTTGATTTCACACACGGTTGCATTACGTAAATTTTGGCTGCCGGACATCAAGATTTTGGCAAAAAACTCAAGACGACAAAATCTTCATCCGGACACGAAATCAAGCTACGCTCACTGCAACATGATCGTGACGGCATGCTCATTGTGATTCAATGAAGAAATCATGAAGAAACATCAAGGAAAGAGCACAAAATCAATATGAGGTTTTCAAGATTCATTCAAAATTCGTATCTCATGATCATGGCTCGAAAACATGATTCATGGTTAAAAAACATGATTCATGACTCGAAGTTGGTATCAAAATGATGGCCATGCCAAGCCTTATAATAAAACAATGATCTTTCGATCAAACAGGCATCATAACTATCATGGGTCAGTCATAAAAGATCACACAAGTTCTTGGGAAGTAATAGGGACTGTTATGAAATTCCACACATTGTTAGGCAAGGGCAAAACAGTCTTTTTGCACCCACTTTTAGAATTTCTTTAAATTCAATTAAATTGTAATTATCTTCAATTCTAGCTAGTTTTTGAGTGCACACTCACGTTTTAGCCCAATTCTATATAAACATGCAAAGCTAAATTGTAAGGGCCTTCGATTCATTTTTGGATTGATTCAATAAAATTTCCATTATTGCTTGAGTTTGTGAGTAAGTCTTGAAGAGGGAGAGAGGAGAGAGAAGAAGAGGGTTGGTACCCAACCCTTTCAGGCAGGTAACTTTCTCTCTCCTCCCCTCTTTCTCTCTCTTCTTTCTCTCTCCTCTCTTCTCATCTTTATATCTTTCTCTCTCCTCCTCCCTTCTCATCTCTATCTCCTTCTCATCTGTATCTATTTCTATCCCCTTCTCTCTTTCTCTCTCCTCCCCTCTTTCTCTCTCTTCTTTCTCTCTCCTCTCTTCTCATCTCTATCTCCTTCTCATCTCTCTCTTTCTCTCTCTTCTTCTCATCTCTATCTTCATCTGTTCTCTTCTAATGCAATTGGTGGGGCCCAGCGTCGGTTGGTTTTCTCATTCTGTTACAACTGACGAGGATTAACACCGTTTGGTTTTCTCCTTCCTTTGTCAGTTGGTGAAACTTAGAGCAGGTGGGTTTTCTCTCTTCTTCTGTCTGCCAGTCGGTGAGAGCTAATGTCGATTTGTTTTCTCTCTCCTTTCCTATCAGTCGGTGAAGTCTAACACTGACTGGTCTTCTCTCTCTTCTTCTCTCTTCTCTTTTATCAGTCGACGAGACCTAGTGCCGATTGGTTTTGTCTGTCTTCTGTCTGTCAGTCGATGAGACCTAGCACCGACTGGTTTTCTCTCTCCTTATGTTTGTCAGTCAGCAAGACCTAACACCTACTGGTTATCTCTCTTCCTCTATCAATCGGCGAGACATAGCGCCGACTGGTTCGCTCTCTTCATTTGTCAGTCGGCGAGACCTATCGTCGACTGGTTTTCTCTGTCTTCTCATGTCAGTCGGTGAATCCTAGCATCGACATGTTTTCTCTCTTTTCCTTCTAAACATAGTCAACAATGCTTAACCCCGACGGTGCCTTCCTTCCCTCTATCTCCTTTATTCTCTCATCTTTCATACTCTTCTCTTCCTTCCTTCTCCCTCCTTCTTTCTTTCCCTTCTTCTCTTCTTATTCTCTCCTCATAGCCTTAATTCTGCTACTCTTTTGTTCGACTAAAAGGGATTGAGATTAGCCTCTCATGGTAGTTTTGTTGTCTAGCTATATTGTTGTTGTGCCAGGGTTACTTGGCCCGCGTAATTGCCACGACAGACTAACCATCTTACCTAGCTGTCATGATTGGTAACGATATCTAGTAGTAATTCTGTGAGCCGATCTTAGATACCTAGCCCACTTTACTACCACGTCAGGCAAATTATCCATCAGCATAGTCACCGCTCTGATCCTCTCACTTAGTCGATTCTTCTCTCCCCCGTCTTTCTTCTCTTCTTCTTTTTGAATGCGAATGCTTGTGTACATTCATTAACGAGGAAAAAGGTGAGGTCTGACCCACCTATTTTATAACCTTTGCCATGTATGTGTGTGATTACAGAAAAGTAGAAAACAATAAGAATACAAGCCAAGGGAGGCGATTCCGAACCAGTTTTATTACTGGGAGGCTTTCTTAGTGATCTAAGAGGGCACTCATGCAAGTCAGCCCAAGTATTTCTTGAACCCACCTTAAAATTCCTCTCTCACCAGTTGGTAACACCTGCTCCCGTCTTCGAACGTGTTCCTGAGAGAGCGATCTAAAAAACATCCCGAGTCTTCCCTCGAAACCCGAGACGCTGCCGCCCGGTCCCTAAAGGATCCGGAGGGCGAGATCAAGGTACCTAACCAGCTTGATGACTCCATTGGGGACTTACTACCCCTTCGTCGGATCGTTCTTGTTTAGCTAGTTTCTTCTTTTATTATCTGCTTTCATTGTCTTTACACATTGTATTATGGCTTGCGGGTTTTATAACCCATTTATCCGAATTGGGGGTTTTCTTATCCCCGTATTCGAGAATGTCCTTAGGGAACAAGTTCCTTCAACTTTGTTCCTAACCATCCTCTTGAGTAAAGACCCCTTGTCTAGCTCTTAGGTCTTAACCTGGATCAGCGTGAGGTGGGACCTAAAAATCCCTCACTCCCCATCTCCTCACTCTGGCGGAAACTCCACCAAGGTGCCTTGCATCGGCAGCACTTCTGTTGCCCCACAGCATGCACCCAGCCACTAGCAAGTCACTTGCCGGTCGTGTTTTCGAGGTACGTCGGAAGGCTACCCAATTCCTTTCTGTAAAAGGCAAAAAAATTGCCTTTGCTTTTGTGGGTCGCCATAGGGCTACCCCCCACATTTCTGCACCATTGCTCTCTATCCCTAGAGGCTCATCACGTCGAGGTGGAAACCCCACAGTCTCCACTCCTCACACACACCATAAGGCTCGTGGGTTACTCACTCAAGCCACACCTTGGGGCAACCCTCAAGACCGTGTCCAAGATCGAACCTTTTAAGGCCAGATCCTGCACACACTACTCATATGCATCGCACTGCTTGAGGCAATGCCCATTGCCACGCCAACCCGAGTACATATGAGACGACCTTATCATCCTCCTACTCTGCACACACAAGCGCACCCTATAAGGGGTTGGGATCTACTTGTTCCCTTGCAGACACTTGCTCCAGCCCGGGTTGACCCCCAGATCTCTTGTAACCCTTCTTCAAGGGGCGCACATGCGTTGCCATCACCGACCCCCTCTCGCAACTCAGGTCTCTTCATGAGTCAACCCTGCTCTGGCCCGCTCCTTCATCGAGCAAGCTCCTTCAGCCTTGGTGCTTGAAGGTTTTCCCTAAGAGTACCATCCTGAACCAGCCCCGTCACTTTGGTCGTGTAGCTCGAGCCCACAAGAGACCTCGGGGCATCGACCAAATGGAAGATCAAGTCCTTCATCCTCCCCAGCCCAAGATGATTCCAGTTTCAAGCCCTCATCTATTGCCGCACCTGATGGAGACAGCTCTCTCCTGTGAAAGAAGAGCTGACCAGCCGTGACCTAGATCACAGTTTTGTCATGAGGTCCATCAGAACGTCAAGACTAAACGCGATAAGGGTCTGCAAATTTTGACTATGGAGGATACTAAGGTAGTCAAAACAAACAATTCTGATGACCCTCTTCGCCTGAATCTCTTCTATCTCCTTTAGATGATGATGCTTGAAGAAGTGCTCCATGGGGCCTGTGTCGTGGTTAATGTTGCATAAAAAGACCCAGTCGTTTAGCAGCCACGGTCCTAAGACCATCGTGAAGCAATCCAAACATGATCAGCATATAAGAGTCGAGTTCAGTCAGGGCATGCTGGCCCCCTACTGACTGACCTACTACATACAACCCGTCAGGTTCGCAAGCCCTCTGTTTCCACTAATGTTGACCTCCATAGTAAAACGGTCGACGTAATGGTCGTAAGTGAGCCCGGCGGTACGCAGGAAGAGCTCATGAACATGTTCGAGGATATGGTGCACGTGATGATGGAAAAGATCGATCGTATTAACATTGCACGATAATCGGCTAACCATGAGGTCAATTCCCATCACTTTGATGGTGCACCTCCAAGGCAGCCCCCTCCTTGTACCTCACAGGACAATTCTGTCCCCCATCCCATCTCTCAGGTAGACATTGACGCTATGGTCACCCATAGCCTAAAGAACAGACAAATCCCTGGGATACAGGGTGCAACGCCTTATCAAAGGCCATACCGCTCGTATATTGATCAAGTCTCGTTTCCCTTTGATTATAAGAAAGGGAAGTTTCCTTTATTTAGGGAAGTTTCCTTTATTTAACGGAACCAAGTCCCCGAAGCAGCATATTTCCTACTTCCAGGCAACATGTCGAGAAACAACGGCTGATGGGAGACTTATCGTCTGACAGTTCGTTGAGACGCTCGATGGCCTAGCATTTCAATGGTATGCACGACTCCCTCCAAACTCGGTCCATACATGGGAGGAGAGGGAGAAGCTGTTCTATCAACGCTTCTATGAGATCGAGAGAGAGGTTCAAACCATCGAACTTCTCACCCTGACTCAAGACCCTGATGAGCTCATGGATTAGTTCATATCAAGATGGAGAAACTTGGCTTCTCTCCATCCTAACCATATGCTTGAGAACGAAGCAGTCCATACTTGCGTGCGGAATATGGGACTTGAAATTGCTCTACATGTCAAGGCCTCTAATCCGACCTCCATGTTAGAGTTGATCTCTAACTCAGTCTGCATAGGAAGTCTATCACGCCACCATGGTGAGACATGACAACCATCTACAAGTTCAGCAAACAACCGGGGCAATGGTAACTCTCGGAATAACACAAGAGGCAGCCAACAGAAAGGAGTAATCAGTGTGGTCGTCATGGTCACTTATTCAAAGAAGGCTCCCTCCCAAACTTTAGACCTCTCTAAAGGGGTAAGCACAACAAAGGTAGCACCCCAGGCTGGCAAGCAACAACAATCGTATAATCGAGTACCCCCACCAGTCAACCTTGATTGGGGTGATTATTTCACTAGGCACAGGAACAAGGTCTACCCCTTCGAGGAGGAATGGGTCCCTGCACTGTTCCAGTAATTATTGGAATAGAATATGATCCAGCTTCCAGAAACCATATTCCTTGAGCAACCTGGCCTTGACACTCATGCGAATTATTGTGCCTACCATCGGGGGATCAATCATCCTACAGATGACTGCTACACGCTGAAGGATATTATCGATGTCCTGATTTTGAAGGGCCAGATAAATCTTGAAGACTTAAAGAGAGCCTTCGGGGCAGCAGAGCCTCTCATGTCGTAACCATCCAAGAGGAAGATGAAATGCTCGATATCCTTTACATCTTCTTCATTATAATGCTTCAGGAAGGCATAAACACACTGAAGCAAGCAAGGTAGCCTCGTCGCCTTGCTAAGGGGACTGAAGATTGTTGGTGCCCATACCATCATATAAGAGGCCATGATCTATCAGAGTGCACAAAATTCCTTGATATATTCACAAAGAATATGCGGGAGTGTCAAGAGTTCTATAATCTCCCTGTAAGTGATCCCTAATTCATCCCCCTATCATGGCAGGAAGGTCTCACAAAGTAGGACCTTCCTTTCAATGACTCAGACTCTGCAGAACCCTCAATTCCCCAGCCACGAATAGTCTACCATGGCCGAAGCAGATTCAAGTCCTTAAGGCAAGAAGCAGTTCGCCAGGCTAGGGCTATTCACTAGCCCAACGAAATGAATCAAACATCAACTCAGAAAGCCAGAAAAAAACATGCACCAAGGGCTACTCTCCGAAGAAACAAGACAGCTCAACCCACAGTTTAGCAGGAATTTCTTTGGCCCCTTCCTCCACTGCCAACTTTATTGGACTTCATCCTTGGCACAACCCTTCTTCCTTCTTTATCCTATTAAGAAGACATCCATGTGCCATCTCCCACTCAGCGTAAGTCTAATGAGGGTGACGATGTTAAAAGCACTCCCCAACGGCCTAAGACCCTGGCACAGGCAGCAGGATTCCTAATAGTGGTTGATGCCCTGGCAGCTAAAGCCAAGGCAGAGCCACCTTCTCCAAAGAAGCACAAGAAGTTGAAGCCAAAGAAACCCCGGTGGCCACCTGAGCCAGACTTTGAGCAAGAGATTGAGAGAATCAAATGGGCAAAGCTCCTATTCTCAGGGAGCTTGCCACATGTACAAATTTCAGAAGCAATACACATAAATCGCAGATCGAGGAGGACGCTGCAGCCTCCACTGCAAAAGTCGGGCACCTTGAAGTTCCCCAGTCTTCCACTGCGCCCTAATCCAAAGACTAGTATGCCTATCTTACAGCTCCCTGGACTCTTTTCTAATTCTAATACTTCAAGCAATTCACCTATTTTCCAATTTCCTGGTACCTCTTTTTTCTCATGCACCCAATCTCCTCCAAAACCTCAAACTTCCATCTCTCAAACCAAGCCCAGTGTACAATCAAGTCAGTCAGCCAGCCAAAATAAACCTTTTCTACCCAAATCGTTGGTAGGACCAGGAGCATAAGGCCCTGATCAAGAAAGGGTGAAATATGATGTGATAGGGCATCTACAGAAGGTTCCAGCCCTTCTCAGTGTCTACAATGCCCTCATGCTCTCTAAGGATTACCAGATGGCTTTGGTTCAGGCTCTCTCTAATGCAGAAATGTATGAAACTGCCGCATTGAGGTAGACCCGACAATTCTACAAGGATGTATGCTGATCATCTTTTTAGAGGACGTTCTTCAATTAGGGGAAAAATTCCATAATCACCCTCTCTTTGTTATTGGTGAATTACATGCATTGCCCATCAACCGAATTATGTTAGATGGAGGGTCGGCGGTCAACCTTATTCCAAAGAGGATCCTTACTCGATTAGGGTTGGGATCTGAAGATCTTACCCCGACCCACATCACAGTTCAAGGGTTCAATCAGTCAGGAGAGAAGCCAGTGGCATAGTATGCCTTCACTTTAAGATTAGTGAGCTGAATGATTACACTCAGTTTCATGTAATCGACACCGACACTTCTTACAATATTCTCCTCGGTCAGCTGTGGCTCCATGACCAGGGCTGGTTCCATCAACATTACATCAGTGCTTCAAATATAATCAAGATGGGAGAAAGCATACGGTCTACACTAATAAGAGACCGTTCTCTATGGCCAAAACTCACTATGCAGATGCTAAAATATTACTTCACAGATTTGGCATCCCCTCAAAAGCCGAATGATGAAGGTCACAAGTCTACGAGCAAGACTGCGCCCTTGTCTCATGAAGATGTTGAGGATGTTGGGAGGAAGAAAGGAAGGGTAGAATTTTACCCCTAACTACTCTTCATTCTAACATCCCAACCATCATCCCTCAAGAAACTCCTTGTTCGCCGAAAAGCAGTCTTCACATTCTGCCCCCAGTTCTGAGCCCCCTTGGCTGAAAGATGAACCAGAGGTCATTCTTGAGATTGAGCAAGCCATGGGGATAGAATTTCCAGCTCCAAGGATCACCTATACACCAGACCAGCAGAAAGTCTTGCATATCCCCATTGCGCTCTTGAGAGTCGAAGCGGTGCGGCAATCGCCGTGAAATATTTATCAAAATCTGGTTGCTCTAAGTATAGAGGATACTCCTTAGACCGATGACCAGCTAAAAGTATTACTTCTTGCTGATTTCTCAGGAGAGCAGTTCAATAAAGAGCAACTTTCTTTGCCTCAAGGGCAGGATCCCCTAGCAAACTTAAGAACTGAAGTCCGCAGTCTCCAGAGTCAATTGGAGGTCATGCGTATCGCTTCAAAGCATCTCGAAGAGTACGTGCCAGAGACTAAAAGTTATGATGAGCTTGAGGTAAATGTGCCACTAATGGAGGCCGAGGCCCCTCTTGACTGGACTATCTATAGTGACCAGGCTCACCAAATCATGAGGAAAGTGAACTATGAACCCTTGGCCAATCAGACATTAAAAAGAGAAAAAGTAAAAACTCCCCATTCGAAGCTATCCAAGCCGCGGCAGCCCATGATGGGGCTAGACAAGGCCTAGGGTATTAGCCTCTTGGGGCAATGAAAGTGTCGAGAGGCATTCAAACAAGTAATCACATGAGATGCAGTAAAAGTAACAAGAGAATGAAATCATGCAGTAAAGTCAAAAGAGAGAAGCACTTTATTCATCAAGTTAAAAATTTTACAAAATACTGGTGATCTTGAGCTGCTCGAAGTCGAGGTCGAAGTCTATCTCCAGTTCGATTATAAGGGCCTGATATTCTGCCTCATTATGCGAATCGGCTTGAGCGAGAGAGAAATAAAGTGACAATATTCCTCCTCTTGGCGTCAAGAATATTACTCCAGTGCCTCCTTGATCTTATTGGAAGGAATCGTTGAGGCACAAGTCCCACACAAGAGAAAGCTCAGCACATAATACTTCTTCATCAGGGAGGTCGCTTGATAGCGGAGATTTTGCCGGTACGGGGTGTGCTGCGAGAAAGTCAGCCAAGGCCTGGCCCTTGATGCCCTTCTCCGGGACATACATGTTGTCGAATTCCATTAGCAATAATGCCCATTTAGCAAGGCGTCCTGACAAGCATGGGGGTGTCATGAGAAACTTTACAGGATCAACTTTTGATATAAGTTTCACTTCATGACCAAGCAAGTAATGGCAGAACTTTTGTATTGCGAAGATCAAGGCCAGACACATCTTCTTAATAAGGGGATAATTCTTCTCGGCCCCTTGCATTATGTGGTTGACGTAATATAACGCAGTCTCTTTTCCCTCTTCATTGTTTTGTACCAACAATGCTTCGAGTGACTCGTCCGAAGCAGTCACATATAGAATTCGGGGTTTTCCCAATACTGGTGTAGAGAGCACTTGAGAGCTGAGTAAATAATGCTTGATGTCGTCGAGGGCTGCCTGACATGCTTCATCCCAGATGAATGGGGCATCTTTCTTTAGCAGGTGTGTAAAGGGTTTACAGTGTCCTGAGAGGTTTTAGATGAACCTGCGAATGTATGTCAGCTGCTCATGAAGAGAACGCAGTTCATGAAGTGTAGTCGGTGACGACATTTCTTGGATTTCCTTGATCGTGACTGGCTCAACTTCAAGCCCTCGATGTCTGACGATGAACCCCACGAATGTTTTGGAGCGCATGCCAAAAGTGTATTTCAGCGGGTTCATTTTTAGTTGATGAAGGCACAACCGCTTGTACACCTTTTCAAGGTCTCTCATGTGCGCATCCTTCTCTTCGAATTTTACACACTTGAAGTTAAGAATGTAGTGGCCTCTTCATCTTCGGGAGCCATCCTTATCTGATTATACCAGGAGTATTCGTCCATGAAGGAAAGGATTTGACAGTGTGCTATAGAGTCGATGAGTATCTTGGTGAATGGCAACGGGAAGTCATCCTTAGGACAGGCGGTATTCAAATTGTGAAAGTCAATACACACTCTGATTTGACCATTCTTCTTCTTGATCGGGACGATATTTGCCAGCCATTTCGGGTATTTGACTTCACAGATGAAACCTGCTTGTCCGAGCTTGGTTATCTCGACATCTATCTGCATTTCACCTTCTAGATTTCTGTTTGACAAGTTTGACAGTTGGATCAATGTCGAGACGGTGAATGGCGACATGAGGGTCTAAACCAGCCATCTCGACGTAGAAGAGAGAGAATGAGAAGCAGAAGATGAAGAAGGAGAGGGTTAGAAGGTGGGGGATTTTTTAGGTTATTCCCCTCATTAGACCGTTCTAGATAGCGTTTTACGTCATCACCAGGACTGGTGGAGGAGGTCTTTTAGGCCTTTCCCTTGCTTAGACCGTTGGGGAGTGGTTTTAACGTCGTCACCCTCATTGAACATATGCTGAGTTGGAGATGGCACGGGGACGTCTTCTTGACAGGATGGAGAACGAAGATGAATCGTGTTAGGGATGAAGTCCAGTAAAGTTGGCAATGGAGGATGGGGCCTGAGAAATTCTTGCTCGACTGTGGGTCGAGCGGTCTTGTTTCTTCGACGAGTAGCCCTTGGTGCTCATATTTTTCTGAGGTGATGTTTGATTTATCTTGCCGGGCTTGGGAACAACTCTAGCTTGGGCTTCTCGCTTTAAAGACTTGAGTCTATTTTTGGCTGAGGAATCGAGGGTTTCGCAGAGTCTAAGTCATTGATAAGAAGGTCCTGCTTTGGGAGATGTCCTTGCCCCTATAGAGAAGTAAATTGGGGGTCACTTACAAGGGGATTGTAAAACTCCTTACACTCCCGTATTTTCTTTGCAAATATATCAAGGAAACTTGTGCATTCTGTCAAGTAATGGCCTCTTATCTGATGATACGGGCACCAATGATCTCCAGTCCCCTTAACAAGGCGATGGGGTTGCCTTGCCTGCTTCAGTGTGATTATGCCTTCCTGAAGCATTATAATGAAGAAGGCGTAAAGGACACCAGGCATTTCGTCTTCCTCTTAGATGGTTACGAACATGGGAGGCCTCAGATGTCCCAAAGGCCTTCTTTAAGTCTTCAAGCTTTATCTGACCCTTCAGAATCAGGGCCTCGATAATATCCTTCAGCGTGAAGCAGTCATCTATAGGATGATTGATCCTCCGATGGTAGGCATAATAATTTGCTTAACTGTTAAGGTCAGGTTGCTTAGGGAATTTGGTTTCTGGAAGCTGGACCATATTTTGTTCCAGTAATAACTGAAACAGCGCAGGGACCCACTCCTTCTCAAAGGGGTAGACCTTGTTCTTATGCTAGGTAAAATAATCACTCTGATCAAGGTTGGCTAGTGGGGGTACCCGATTGTACGACTGTTGTTGCTTGCCAGCTTGGGGTGTTACCTTTGCTGTGCTTACCCCTTTAGAGAGGTCCAAAGTTTGGGAGGGAACCTTCTTTGAATCAGCTACCATGACGGCTGCACTGATTACCCCTTTTTGTTAGTTGCCCTGTGTGTTATTTTGCGAGTTACCCTTGCCTCTGTTGTTTGTTGAATTTGTAGATGGTTTTCGTGTTGCACCATGGAGGCGTGATAGAATTTCTATGCGGACTGATTTAGAGATCAGCTCTGACATGGAGGTCGGGTTAGGGGCCTCAACATGTAGAGCGATCTCGGTTCGCATGTTTCGCAAGAGAGTTTGGAATGCTTCCTTCTCAGGCATAAGATTAGGATGTCGGGAAGCCAAGTTTCTCCACTTGATATGAATTGATCTACAGGATCATCGGGATCTTGAGTCAGGGTGAGAAGTTTGATGGATTGAACCTCTCTCTAGACCTCATAGAAGCGTTGATAGAATAGTTTCTCCATCTCCTCCCACGTATGCACTGAGTTTGGAGGAAGTCGGGCATACCATTGAAATGCTGGGCCATCGAGGGTCTCAACGAACTGTCGGAGAAGAAGTCTACCATTAGCCACTGTTTCTCGACATGCTGCATGTAAGTAGGCAATATGTTGGTTTGGGGAGGTGGTTCCATTGAATAAAGGAAACTTCCCTTTCTTATAATCCGAGGGAAATGGGACCTGATCAATATACGAGGGGTATGACCTTTGATAAGGCGTTGCACCCTGTATCCCCGAGATTTTTCTGTTCTTTAGGCTATGGGTGACCATAGCATTAATATCTATCTGAGAGACTGGATGAGGGATAGAATTGTCCTATGAGGTAGAAGGAGGGGGTTGTCGTGGAGGTGCACCATCAGAGTGATGGGAATTGACCTCATGGTTAGCCGACTGGCGTGCGGCGTCGATACGATCGATCTGTTCCATCATCATGCTCACCATATCCTTAATTGTTCATGCGCTCTTCCAGCGCATCACCGGGCTCTCTTACGGCCATTACGCTGACTGTTTCTCTATGGAGGTCAACGTTAGTGTCAATTGAGGGCTCGCAAACTTGACTGGTCGTATGTGGTAGGTCAATCAGCAAGGGGCCAGCATGCCTTGGCTGAACTCGACTCACGTTTGGATTGGTTCTCGATGGTCTTAGGACCATGGCTGTTGAGCGGATGGGCTTGGTAACCGCCGCACAGGGCTCATGGATCTCTTCTTTAGGTTTCATTGTCTGAAGGGGGTAGAAGGGATTCAGGTGAAAAGGGTCGTCAGAGTTGTTTTTCTGATTGCCTTGGTTACCTCTCTAGTCAAAATTTGTAGACCTCTATCGTGTTTAGTCTTGTGGGTTTGATGGACCTTGCCCCAAAACTGCGATCTAGGTCGTGGCTGGTTAGCTCTTCTTGCACAGGAGAGAGCTGTCTCCATCAGGTGCAACGGATGAGGGCCAGGAACTGGAGTCTTCTTGGGTCGGGGAGGATGAAGGACTCGATCTTCCATCAAGTCAATGCCCCGAGCTCTCCTATGAGCTCCAGAGACACGACCGAAATGACGGGGCTCATTCAGGATGGTACTCTTGGGTAAAACCTTCGAGTACCAAGGTTGAAGGTGCTTGCTCGATAAAGGAGGAGTGGACCGAAGTAGAGTTGACTCATAAGGAGGCTTGAGTGGAGGGTGAGAGGGCATTTGTGATGATGACGCATGTGCGCCCCTTGAAGAAGGCGCATGGGTGACCTTTGTTGTATTTGTTTCTAGAGTATATTTGTGACCTCATGAGAATAATGCTCTTCCTAATGTGACTTCTCTTGCCGTCTTGGCGAGTCTTCTGTCTTTCGAGTCCTTTTGCAACTAGACTCAGGCTGTCAGAATCTTTTTCTTGAAGCTCGTATTTTTGGATTCCTAGCATTGTGTTACCTGAGATTTTCTTCTTTTTAAGTGAGAGCTGAAGCCGCTTGTTGAGACGAGTGCTGCATCAACCTGTTAATTGATCCCAGCATCCTTTGTGAATTTTCACTTGAACTTGGGAAGCGGCACCGTAGGGACGGTTTTCACCAACTTCCTTTTATCTGGGGCTCTTTTACCCAAGAACTTTCGGCCATGTCCACCATTTTCATCCATTTTTACTCACAATTCCCTTTCGGGTTTAAACCGTGCCCGATTTTGTTTTATTCACGAAACTCTTTTACTCATTGTTTCATGACCATGCCCGTCTGTTATTTTTACTCATGGCATTCCCTTGTTAAGGTATACACTATGCCCGTTATTCCATCTTTTTTTTTTGTGAAGGCGTGTTTAAGGTCATGCCTCCGGGAGCTATGCGAAACAGTTTAACATCATGCGACCTGGACGTGCATTATGGTTTAAGGTCATACAACTGTAGAGGCCATGGAGTGAGTATGGTGGTGGTTTGACTCACTTGGGGAAATGGTATGAGGCTCCCTATGACAAATGGATAGTGTATGAAGTGTGAGTGTGGACGATGGTGACCCATTAACTTACAACGAGTTTGGATGGCGGGATGGTTCAGCATTTTGTGAGCGCGGGTGAGACACACTGGGGAATGAGGTATAGTGATGAAGTGAATGAACTCAGTGGTGAGGTAGTGAAGGTGGTGCGTGCACAAGAACGAGTCCGTTAGGGAAAACATACCTGAAAGTGCACGTAAAAGGCGTGTGCGCGTATGTAGGGGCAAGTTTATGGTCATGCCTCATGGACCTGTGCAAAGCAGTTTATCGTCATGAGGCTAGGATGTGCACTATGGTTTAAGGTCATATAGAAAGACCGTGGTTATGCAGTTTAAAGTCATAAAACTAGGACCGTGTAGTTTAAGGTCGTGCAACTAAACCTTCGCTACAGTTTAAGGTCATATAGTTTGGACCGCAATTATGCAGTTTAGAGTCATGCAACTAGAACCTGGCAGTTTGAGGTCATGCAACTAGACCTTTGCTATAGTTTAAGGTCGTATAGTTTGGACCGTGCAGTTCTAGGGTCGTGCAACTAGACCTGGGCTGTGCAGTTTAGGGTCATGCAGCACTGACCATAATTATGTAGTTTTAAATTCATGCTACTAGAACCATGCAGTTTAAGGTCATGCAATTAGACCTCCGCTACAATTTAAGGTCGTATAGTTTGGACTGTGCAGTTTAGGGTCGTGCGTCTAGACCTGGGCTGTGCAGTTTAGGGTCATGCACCACGGACCATAGCTATGCAATTTTAAAGTCATGCAATTAGGACCATGCAGTTTAAGGTTGTGCAACTAGACCTCTCCTACAATTTAAGGTCATATAGTTTGGACCATGCAGTTTAAGGTCATGCATTTAGACCTGGGCTGTGGAGTTTAGGGTCATGCTAGCTATGCAGTTTTGAAGTCCTGCACCTAGGATCGTGCAGTTTAAGATCATGCATCTAGACATCTGCTAATGTTTAAGGTTGTATAGTTTGGACCGTGCAATTTAGTGTCGTGCAATTAGATCTAGGCTATGCAGTTTACAGTCATGCAACACGCACCATAGCTATGCAGTTTTAAAGTCATGCAACTAGGTCTCTGCTACAGTTTAAGGTTGTATAGTTTGGAACATGCAGTTTAGGGTTGTGCATCTAGACCATTGTGTGCGTCGCCATGTAGGTGACGCTCCATAGGGAATAGGTCTGTGGGCGACAATCAAACTCCCTGGGGATAAAATGGTTAAGGCCATACACAAGTAGAGGGCTCAGATGGAGATGGTGGCCCAACGAGGGATGGCGAACGAAAGCGAACTTCATTAGGGATTAGGGGGCCAAGCTTACTCCTTGGGGTGAAAGATGAGACTTTATGGAGAATTGGCTTATGAAGGTAACCTGACTCCCTGGGGATAAGATAACTTGGTGTGAAATAGAGCCACTGGGAATTGAAGAGGTAAGAATGACCCTAACTACACTGGGGATGATGGGCTATATATAGTATGGGTGTGACTCCTACTGGGGGATGAGGGACAATTACCTGCTCCTGACTCCATTGGGGATGCTAGGTCACGGCTTGGGTGCAACGACCTGTGTGCAACTCTACTGGGGATAGTAGTGGGACGTACACGATTCATTGGAAATGGGTGATAATAGACGACTTGAAATACAGTCGGCACCAGGTGTAGCAATAATTATTTCTTGCGAATGTTCAACAGGTGCTAAGTTCTTAAAAACACAACCAGCGCTAGGTTGTCAAAAACTCAGCTGACGCTGTGAATGGCCCCTGATATCGTTTGAACACAACCGGTGCTAAGTAAACTGACACTAAGGTCGTTTGAAATTCACGCGGCACCAAGTCAACCGGCCTAGGGTTGTTTGGAATTCACGTAGCGTCAAGTCAACCGGCACTAGGGTTGTTTGGAATTCACCCAGCACCAAGTCAACTGACGATGGGCATGGATTGATACTTGAGTCATGACCAGAGTCTGACCTGTTCTGGCCCATTGTCGTTTGGCTTCCCTTGGACACGATTGGGATTCCCAATTTGCGAGGGGTGTTCGAGGGTAGTGCGGTCTATATAAGGGGGTAAAATCCCATTTTCTTTACTTTTCACCCTGGGTAAAAAAAAAAAAACTTAAACAAAATTTTTCTTTGACAGTGAGGAGAGGGTGCCTGGTTGAAGTTCTTGCCAGTAGTGGGACTCCCAGTAAAAGTTTTGCAGGAAAGGTTTTTGGCAAACAATGGGATTTCCAGTGGTCTTGCAGGGAAGGCCTTCAACGAGCAGACTTTGCCAAGAATTTGGTGAAGTTGCAGAGATAGGTTTTAGCATAGAGGACTTTCCGGTGAAGGGAAGGTCTCTGGCCTTGGTTTTGTTTTTTAGGTAAAAGAGGCGAGAAGTGCAGTGGCGGGCATTTTCGCTAGTTTTGAAAGGTTTTTCTTTTTGGTGCTTTTAAGGGGTTCCCAGGGACTTAGACAAAGTTTGGAAAAGTTTTCGGTGAGTTTCTGGTGACAACCCGGCTAAAACGCAGACGGGAAGGTTTTCCAGTGGGTTTTTTCGGCTGTGTAGAGGACGTTTCGGGGGGAAACCGAAGGGACAAAACGGTTGCAGGGAAGGTGAATCGTCGCAGGGAAAGTGTACGGTTACCTCTTTCGTGTGTCAGGTGGAGCAGCGAGACGTGGTGACAGTTGACATTTGCTCATGTGTCAAGAAGCACAGAAGGACGTGGGGATGGTTACCAGTCGACATAGCTGAGTTCGAGGTCATGACTAGATTTCATGGCACGTGTGAGAGATGCGATCACAACCGACGCTGGCCTTTGGAGGACAGAACCGGCGTTAGGCATTGACAAGCTCAATCAACACTGAGTATTGTGATACTTAACTGACGCTAGTCGTTGGCACGCAACTAGTGCTGGGCATTAACAAGCTCAACCGGCGCTGAGCATTGGCAGACACAGTTGGCACTAAGTATTAAAGGACATAGCCAAAATTCCTAATGTGAAGAGGCTTCCAAGGGAGGGCGAAATCGACGCTTGTGATTTTACAAGTGAGGTTTTATCAAGGGGTGAGCCCATTTGGCTGACCCAGCTAGTACGTGAACTAGAGTGGCCCCTCAGTGTCACTTTCAATACCATCCCCATTTGTTTCGAAGTATGCGAGGGCAATGACGGCGACGTCAGTACTGAAGAAGGGGCGACACTTCCTCATTCCATGCATAGGAACATAGCTTCCGGAGAGAACTTGCCTACCTTAGGGAAACAAATGGTACAGGAAAAGGGACTACTAATGTGGTCAGCAAAAGGCCTCCAAATTCAAGGGGAGCACCAATACTTGAAGGGATACTCTTCTTGGACTACCAAGGTATTGGGGTTATACAGAAGTACTCTTGAACGTGCTTCACTATTAGCAGCAGTCCAGTGTTCGGGCAGCTACTATGACCGTTGCTTCAACAAGGTAAAGGTGTTACTGGTGTCGTGGAGCCATGTTAGTAATACTTGGCTTCTTGAACATGAATAAGCAGGAATCCCTTTACTAGATCTTCATTTTATTGGAGGTCTCCCGATGATCGGGGCCATGTATGATGAGTTCATGCCCTTAAACTCGGTCATCTTCGATGGTGCTAACTTAGGGGATGAAGAGCTGCCTGCCAGTCTTCAAAAGATCTTCGAGGCCTACCAGTCGATTGCCGCCCTGTCTGGCAACGACAGGGTCACATTCACAGAATGGGTGAAATTCTTTTGCGAGGGTTATCCCGAGGCTGGTTAGGGCACTCCGAAGGGGAAAGGAGACTCCTCCTGTATATCAACTTGAGACCGATGTTGATCGTGTCTTCTTAGCTGTGTATTTGGCTTTATTTTGTGCAAATTCGTGCTCCCTGGCTGGGGGGACAACATTCGTCCAGGCGTACTGTATGTGGCATGCGATATGGCTAGAGGGCATGAGTATGCCCTTACTCAGCTAGTCTTGTGTAACATTTACCATAGCTTGAGGGCCAAATCCCATGGAAAGGCCTGCAAGGGCAAAGACGGAGGGACTGACATTGTAGGAGGAGAGGCATTTCCTAGGGATTTCAAAACTCCATTCCCTGTGCAATACATGTACGGGTGGCTAGGGGCCTATTTCCTTGACACCTATGCCAAGCATCGGTGCTTAGGAAATAAACTGTGGCCCTTCTTGATGAGGATTGCCAACCAAAGGGCTATCTTTCCTACCCTTGAAGAGGCTTGGGGTCTATTTGGGAATGACTCTTTGAACATGAGGTGGGTCCCTTTCCCGGTCAGGAGCTTCACCGGCCTTGCTTTCATTGATGAGTTAGGGAAGGAGCTAGATGGCGCTCCAACAACCATTAAGAAGCTCATGTTCATCCTAAGCATCAGAGGGGGAGTTCTACCTTATCGGACTCTACACAGTGCTAGGTTAGAGGGGTATTTCCCCCACTGCTTCGCCCGTTAGCAAGGGCTTGATCAACGCTACCCCTTCACGGTGTTTTTCGAAAAGCACTTGAGTAAGGAGAACAAGAGGAAGACGGAAGAGTTTGGAACTTTACATGAGTGCTGGCTGCCAGAGCATATACGAATCGCTTGGTCTATGTGTCTAGAGATGACAGAAACCAGCAAATATGTATTACCTTACTTTAGCAGGAGGGACCGAATGACCAAGGCCTATGTGAACAGGTGGAGAATCACCAACAAGGGATATTGGGATAAAGATCACCCTTAGAAAGGGGCAAATGGTAACTGGCCCCAGGATACCAGGCAAAGGATACTGGTGTATGCTCTTGCTTCTGATGTGGTATTTGCCATAGATTATCCCTCTAACTGGCGAGCTTTAGGGCTTCTACGCGCGATAGCAGCTGATGAGGCCTCGCCATAATTTCTTACAATGAAGACGAGGACTAGGCGTGTCTTCTATAATCTTAGTTTCATCTTCGAGTGAGATGAGGGGCGGCAAGTCCTGGTTATGAAAAGCGTCCCCCACAGGACTTGAAAGCCCTAATCGAGAGTGGTCCCCACAGTAAATTGAGTAGACGTTCCTCTCAGGGAGATGGATCTGAAGTGACCACTCCTACTCCGGCAGGGGGAAAGAAAAGAAAGCACTCAACCACTGTCGATACTCATGCATTGTCTTCAATTGGTGGGTGTACTCAGAGGCCCAAGAGTGCCAACCTATCTATGATGTTAGAATCAGGAGGTAGCTCTTCCTCTTCTGATCTTTTAGGAACTATCCCAGTATCACCCTCTGCGCTCTCAGGACCACCATATGCTTCTCCTGAATTGTCTTCTTTTTCTTAAAAAATTGAGGCAGACGACTCCAGCCACTCTGAGCCCATTGCCATCGCTTCTGATCGGACGGGTATTGATGAGGCTGCTGGTCCTAAAGAAACTGCTTCAAGAAGGGAATCTGATGTTGATGTGGTCTCCGTGCATTAGGAAATCAGTACTCTGACCCAGGAAGGGACTATGATTCAAGCAGAAGAGCCCGTAGTTGATGATGCGCCCGGGCACTAAGAGGTTGCTGCCTCCATGGTCCCAGGTCATGAAGATGAGGGGACTGAGCTCTTTGTGGTTGAGGCTCTGGCCGTTGAAGGTGCAAGCGAAATGGAAGAAGCCGTGGCTAGAGCTGAATTGGCTAGAGAGGAGGCAATTCCTTAACTTATTAATGCTGAAGTGGCAGATGAAGAGCAAGGGGAACATGTTTCTTTAGAGCCTGCTAGGACTGAAGTAGAGGTCCCTATGGGAGAAGGCCAAGGCAAGGAGGCTAACATTGAAGAACCCGGGCAGGTTGAGGCTTCTTCAATAGTAGTAATCCAAACATCGCCATCTAAGCCCATTTTTAATGGGGTTTCTAACATGATTGCAGGCATGCTTCGAGCAGGCCTTCAGGGCTTAAGGGAGTTGCCTTTCAACGAGCTAGGCAAAGCTTTAGTAAGACTGAATGAGTTTGCTGCGATCACCGTAGTTGTGGGTGCACCGGGGAGTTGGAGAGCAGGCGGTTGAGGGTGCTACATCATGAGGAAGAAACTAGCAGGGTAGCCTTCTTGGAAGAGTCGATCTAGCGTAGTCGTGAGAAGATAGATACTTGCATCGATAAGAGGGGCCACGATAACTTGCCGTCTGCAGGATCTTAAGAGGGAGGCACAAGGAAGCTTCGAGAGAATGATTGAAATCAAAGAAGATATGCGACTACTGAGACAGGAATTCACAAGCCTTGAGACAGAAATGGTTCATAGGAGGGTCATTAAGGCGTCAATGGCTGAAGACTTGTCCGAACTCAATGGCACAATTGAGTCGAAAACTATGGCAATGACAGAAAAGACTCAAACGGTGGCAAAGCTGAAGGAGCGTGTCCAGAGCACCGAGACTTCTCCTGCAGCGCGTAGCACAGAGATCAATAAGATGATTGATGGTTTCTGAGCATGTCATTTCCTTTTGCAGGTACTTTGTAAAAGTTTTTAACTGATGAATAAAGTGCTTCTCTCTTTTGATTGACTTTGCTACATGATTTCATTCTCTACATACTTTTATTGTACCTAATGTGATTTCTCTTTTTTTTTTTTTGGGAATGGCTCTCGACAATTTTATTGCCCCAAGAGGCTAATACCTTAGGCCTTGTTTAGCCCCATGGTGGGCTGTCGTGGCTTGGACAGGTTCGAAATGGGGAGTCGTTGCTTTTTCTCCTTTTAATGTCTGATCGGCCAAGGGCTCATGGTTCATTTTCCTCATGATTTGGTGATCCTGGTTGCTATAGATAGTCTAGTCCGGAGGGGCTTCGACCTCCCTTAGTGGCGGATTTACTTCAAGCTCATCATAGCTTTTAGTCTCCTGCATGAACTCATTTAGATGTTTTGAAGCGATACACATGACCTCCAATTGACTCTGGAGACAGTGAACTTCGATTCTTAAGTTTGCTAGGGGATCCTTCCCTTGAGGGGAAGAAAGTTCCTCTTTATTGAACTTCTCTCCTCCTGAGAGCTTGGGGCAAAGTAGAACTTTCAGCTGGTCACCGGTTCGAGGAGCATTCTCTATACTTATAACAACCGGATTTTGAAATATTTCGCAGCGTTGTCTCACCACTTTGGCTTCTAAGAGCGTAATGGGGATATGCTATTGGTCCGGCATATAGGTGATCCTTGGAGCCAGGAATTCTATCCCCATCGCTTGCTCAATCTCTAGAATGACCTCTGGTTCATCTTCCAGCTAGGGTGTTTCAGAACTGGGGGCAGAGGGCGAAGGCTTCTTTTCAAGTGAAGAAGGAGTTTCTTGAGGGATGATTGTTGGAATGTTAGAATGAAGGGTGGTTAGGGGTAAAATTCTGCCCTTCCTTTCTTCCACTTTGAACATGTTCACCAATGTTCTCCCAACATCCTCAACATCTTCATGAGACAAAGACTATGTCTTGATTGTAGACTTGTGGCCTCCATCTGGCTTCTGGGGCGACGTCAGATCCTTGTAGTAATATTTAGCATCAGCATAGTGAGTTTCGGCCACAGGGAACGGTCTTTTGGTAGCATAGACTGTATTCTGTCTCCCGTCTCAGCTATACTTAAAACATTGGTGTAAATTTTATGGAACCATCCCCTGGTCATTGAGCCCTGGCCGATCGAGGAGAATATTGTAGGAAGTGTCGGTGTCGATTACATGAAATTGGGCGTAATTGTTCAGCTCACTGATCTTAAAACGAAGGCGTACTGTGTCAGCTGGCTTCTCTCTTGGTTGGTTGAACCCTTGAACTGTGACATGGGTTGGGGTAAGATCTTTGGACCGCAACTCTAATAGAGTAAGGATCCTCCTTGAAATAAGGTTGACTGCCGACCCTCCATCTAACAAAATTCCAATGAAGGGGCATGCATGTAATTTGTTAGTAACAAAGAGAGGGCGATTATGAAATTTTTCGCCGAGCTGCATATCGTCCTCTGAACAGATGATTGGCATACATCCTTTTAAAATTTTTTGGTCAACCTCAATAGGTTTTACTTCTGTTTCGTACACTTCTGGGTTAGAGAGAGCTTGAACCAAAGCCATCTGGTAATCCTTTGAGAGCATGAGGGAGTCGTAGATACTGAGAAGATCCGAAAGTTTCCGTAGATGCCCCATCACATCATATTTCACATTTTCTTGATCCAAGCCTTGTGCTCCTGGTCCTGCCACTGATTTGGGTGGTATGTTGGGTTGAGGAGTAGGTTTGGGTAGAAAAGGTTTATTTTCGCCGGTTGGCTGGCTTGATTGTACAACGGGCTTCGTTTGCGTGACGAAAGTTTGAGGTTTTGGAAGAGACTGAGTGTAAGGGATCAAAGGGATCTCAGGGAATTGGATAATTGGTGGATTGTTTGAAGTATTGGGTTTAGGAAGGAGTCCAAGGAGCTGCAAGATAGGCAAACTAGTCTATGGATTAGGGGGCAGTGGCAGACTGGTGAACTTCAAGGTGCCTGACTTCTGTGGTGGAGGCTGTAGCATCCTCCCTGATCTGAGATTTATCAGCCCTGTGGTGGGTATTGCTCTTGAAATTTGTAGCAGGTGGCAAGCTCCCTGAGAGTAGGAGCATTGCCCATTTGATTCTCTCAGTCTCTGCTCAAAGTCAGGCTCAGGGGGCCACTGGGGTTTCCTTGGCTTCGACTTCTTGTGCTTCTTTGAAGAAGGCGGCTCTGCCTTGGCTTTAAGTGCCAGGGCGTCAGTAATTGTTAGGAATCCGGTTGCCTGTGCCAGGGTCTTTCTCAATCATTTTCACTGCGTCCAGCTTATATTGATTCCTTCGAATTGTCGGTCGAGAGCCTCGAAGTCCAGGCATATCAAGGTTGTACCTACAGGGGACGTAGAAGAGGGGAATGAGAAGTAGGAGAAGAAGAAGGAGAAGGGTGGTTAGAAGGTGGGAGACTTTTAAGGTCATTCCCCTCATCAGACCGATCTTGGTAGCTTTTACGTCATCACCAGAGATGGACAAGCGTAGGGGGTCTTTTAGGTCTTTCCCTTGCTTAGACAGTTGGGGAGTGCTTTTAACGTCGTCACCTTCACTGGATGTGTGTTGAGTGGGAGATGGCACATGAACATCTTCTTGATAGGATGAAGGAGGAAGAAGGATCATGCCAAGGATGAAGTCTAGTAAAGTTGGCAGTTGAGGAAGGGGCGTGATGGTACAGGGACCAACGATCTTCTGTCCTCTTAGCAAGGCGACAGGGTTGCCTTGCCTTTTTCAGTGGGATTATGCCTTCCTGAAGCATTATAATGAAGATGGCGTAAAGGAAAATAGGCATTTCATCTTCCTCTTGAATGGTTACGGCATGAGAGGCCTCGAGTGCCCTAAAGGCCTTCTTTAAATCTTCAAGCTTTATTTAACCCTCCGATGGTAGCAGCCATCTGTGGGATGATTGATCCTCCGATGGTAGGCATAATAATTCGCCTAAGTTTTAAGGCCGAGTTGCTCAGGGGACTTGGGTTTTAGAAGCTGAATCATATTTTGTTCTAACAATAACCGGAACTGCGCAGGTACCCAACCTTCTCGAAGGGATAGACGTTGTTCCTATGCCTGGTGAAATAATCGCCCCGATCAAGGTTGGCAGGTAGGGGTACCCAAATTGTATGGCTGTTGTTGCTTGCCATCCTGGGGTGTTACATTTGCCGTGCTTACCCCTTCAGAGAGGTCCAACGTTTGGGAGGGAGCCTTCTTCGAATCAGTGACCATGACGACTGCACTGATTACCCCTTTCTATTTGTCATTTTGAGTTTTTGATCGGAATCTTGAAATTCGACGGCCGGAATTTATAGCAGCTTTGATGCCTTCGTGTATGAAATCCAACCGTTCATCGTACGTGAGGTTCAGACAAGAGATAGCCTCAGACCTCATGCGCATAATGCAATTAGTTTCGTGCCGAGCGTTGTGATCTGGTTGCTTGAACGAGGCATACCGCTGCTGAATTTTCTGTAAAATCCTTCACGGATCAGCGACTTTCATTTAGTTTTTCCCTCTGCTCGGGCGTCGTCACAGGGCGTACCACATATCTGATCATCTTGATGAGACAAACACGCTCACCAAATATGAGAGCAATCCGACTTGGAAAGAGTGAGATATAGGCCTCAAAAGTAACTGCCCGTGACTATAAAAACAACCACCTTTAATGGTGTTTTGATGGAGTAAGGCCACAAAGGAACAGTGTGCGGCCTACACCTACTCGGTATTTTACCCATAACTTTGTCTCGGAGTGCCCGATTAAGCCAAAACTAGACCTATAGGAGTTTTCTACCATGCTGGATCTAATGGCAGTGGTCCCACAATTATTTCACACACCAAAAGTATTGCTTTAGTTATAAGGTCTATTTTAGGGTGCTAGAAACTGATTTCGCTGAGATTGTTTCTTTGTGTTCTTTGCCTTAGACATATCTGATCGCGATGAAACTTGGCAAGTGGTCTTTTGAAGTGCTGATGAAGATCTTGACCAATTTTGGGCCACTATGAGACTATCGAGAATTTCCACTGTTTCGTAAGCTTAATTGACCTGCTTCCTATCAGGGACCAAGGTGTTAAAAAATATGTTTAAACACTAATATCTATTGCAGACTTAGGATCAAGCAGAAGAAAGGCCTCCTGCTCCTGACTAGAGAGGCCCCCAACGCAGTTAAGGTTAACCCTTCTTGATGACCTGCTGCGTCACAATCCCTTCTTCCCTCTTCGGGTTCCCCAACTTGAAAGAGAAGTCCAAGATTGCTCAGTGGTCACCGTCACAGCAAAAGACCGAGCTGCTAAGAAATCATGGTCCTAAGACTGTTAAGAACCGGTCCTCACATGGTCAGTGTATAAGGCTCGAGTTCAGTCGGGGCATGTTGAGCCCCTACACACTAACTTACCGCGTATGACTCGCCAACCTCGGCAGTCCACTACGCCAGAAGAAACGATCAGTGTCATGGTGATCAACAAGGCAGATGATGCCCAAGAAGAGTAGATGAACAGGTTTGAGGTGATGATGAGGTCCATCCTTGAAAATATGAATCGTCTGGAGGCCTCCTGGCCCCCTGCTTCTTCTCCTCACCATGAGGCCAACTTCCAGCCTGGAGAGGACACAGCTCCTGGGCAAACTCCCCCACTGGCCTCCCAAGATAGCTCTCCCCGCATGGTTTCACAAACCGACATAGATGCCATGGTGACCCACAGTCTCAAGAATAAGGTCTCGGGCATGCAAGAGACACTACCTTACCAAAAGCCGTATCCCTCGTACATCGACTAGGTGCAGTTTTCTCTGAACTATCAAAAGGGAAGCTCCCCTCCCTCAATGGTACTATGTCACCGCACCAGCATATTGCTGACTTTCAAGCTTCTTGTCGAGAGACGGCAACTGACGGGTGACTCCTCCTTCATCAATTCGTCAAAACTCTCGAAGGGTCAGCCTTCTAGTGGTATGCTCGGCTATCACCAAACTCGGTACACACATGGTAGCAAATGGAGCAGTTGTTTTACTAGTGTTTCTATGAAGTCCAGAGAAACGTACAAACCATCGAACTCCTCACTCTGACTCAAGATCCTGGTGAGCCAGTTGATAAGTTCATCGCCCAATGGAAAGAGTTGACAACCTTCCGTGCCACTCCCATGACTGAAAGAGAAGCAGTTCAGACCTACATACGAAATATGCTGCCCGAGATTGCTTTGCATGTTGAGGCTTCCAATCCACCCTCCATGTCAGAGCTCATCTCTAAAGTAGTTTGTATAGAAGGTCTGTCCAAGCACCATGGTGGATCGCATCAGCAACCCTCTAGCTCAAGAAACAATAGGGCAATGGCAATTCTCGCTCCAACAATTAGGGCAACCAGTAAAAAGCAGTGATTAGTACGACCGTCACCGTGACTGACACTAAGAAAGTCGCCCCTCATACCTTGGACCTCTCTAAGGCACAGACACCTTAGGCTGGAGGCAAGCAGCAGCAGTCTTATAATAAGGGCTCGCCTCCTAAAAATGTAAATCAAAGCGATTACTGGATCTAGCACCAGAACAAGGTGTACACCTTCGAGAAGGAGTAGGTTCCTGCACTTCTTCGATTACTACTAGACCAAAACATGATCCAGCTGCCAGAGGTCAACACCCCAGAGCAAGATAAACATGACACACATGAGAGGTATTGCGCCTATCACAAAAGAATAGGCCATCCCACTGAAGATTGCATTATGCTCGAAGACATTATAAAAGCCCTTATTAACAAGGGCCAGATAAAGCTCAAAGAGCTAAGGAAAGCATTCGGGGCAACTGAGGAAAATGCATTGGCTTCCACGAGCTCTATTAACAAGGGCCAGATAAAGCTCAAAGAGCTAAGGAAAGCATTCGGGGCAACTGAGGAAAATGCATTGGCTTCCACGAGCTCTATTAACAAGGGCCAGATAAAGCTCAAAGAGCTAAGGAAAGCATTCAGGGCAGCTGAGGAAAATGCATTGGCTTCCACGAGCTCTTGGCAAATAAGATGCAGTAGCACCAAGAAGTTCATGGTAACCCAGAAGGATGTCCTCAGGTCCTTGCTCCACCAGTGCAAGAAGACCTCCCGACACAAGTTTAGGGAAATGCTGAGCTGGACCCTTTGCAAGCCCTCTTCGAGGCGATGTTCCAACAGGGTCTCCTCACTTCCAAGCCCTCTAGACAACCTAAGCATCTTACCCAGGGTACAAAAAATCTCTAGTGCTCATATCACCAGGTATGGGGCCATGAGTTCGTGGAATGCTCTGGGTTTGAAGCTATAGCGTCCGTGAAGGTACAGAAAGGCAACATTGTATGTACCGTTCTCCCTGAACACTTCCACGCCATTGCTCCCGACCAAGAGGAAATCCCACTGCAGGTCCCCTGTGAGCCTGCACCAGACCCTTTAGAGCCCTCAACTTCTCATCCCTGGGAAGTCTACCATGGACGAAATAGGCTCAAGTCCCAGAAAGGTTAGGTAGTCCATTAAGCTAGCGCTACTCATCAGTACGATAGGATGGTCCAAACACCCCCCAAGGAATACAAAAGTATACGAGCACCTAGGTCGGCTCGTCGAAGGAATCATATTCCTCAACCATGAGACTTCATCCCAGGCGTAGCTCGCCTTATCCCTTCATCTGATCATGTGGATGTCCCTAAGTCATCAGCTGCTCGAGACTCATCCAATACGGGTGACGATGCTAAAAGCACCCCCCAATGGTTGGAGCCAAGGCAAGACATAAAACACCTCCTTCACACATCCAATACAGGTGACGACGCTAAAAGCACCATCCAATGGTCGTAGCGGGGGCAAGACCTTAAACACCCCCTCAACACATCCAATTCTGGTGACGACGTAAAAACTAGCCCAGGACATTCTAACTCCACTTCTTCTTCTTCTTCTCTTCCTTCCTCCTCTATTTCTTTTACATGTGCAGGTTGGTAGTGCCCAGACTTCGACACTCTAAACAGAGAGCTTATAGGAACCAACATCAGCATATCGCAATAGAAGTGCCTAAGAAAGATGCTCGGCTGGATTCTTGACCACTGTTGATGCTCTGGCTCCCCGAGCCAAGTACGAGCCATCTTCGAATTCCTATTCCCACGAGGCCTGTCACATGGTTCAAGTTCATGAAGCGTCACCCATTTCGGGGCAAATACTGATTGACCTCAGTCACCATACCATGGACTTCATGTTCGATGTTGACCCTTTCATTCCCTAGTCCAGTCAGAGGCTGAAAATTGTCTCCCACGCTGGGATCCTTCTATAAGCCGAAATGTCAGGGTCATGGGTCTCTTCACTCGAGATTGATCAGAAGCATTCTGAATCCCCTGACGAAGAGTTGCAAGAATCTCCAAAAGAGTGGGAAGAAGGTGGTCAGGCCGATATTCTCGAAAAGGTAAACTTAGGGGATGGGGTCGACCTAAGTCCAACTTTCATCTCGGTAAAAATCTCCTCAAAAGATAAAGAAAGTTATATTTTCCTCCTCCAAGCAAACCAGGACGTCTTCGCTTGGCATTATCATGAGATGCTCGGTCTAGACCCTCAAATCGCTATCCATCGTCTCGGCATCGATCCGTCCATTAAACCTATGAAGCAAAAATTGAAAAGGTTTAGACTCGACCTCAAGATGCAGATCGATGATGAGGTGAACAAGCTCAAGGAGGTTGGATCCATATGTAAATTCAAATACCCCAGCTTGTTGGCAAATGTCGTCCCAATCAAGAAGAAAACATGGCCAAATCAGGGTTTGTATTGACTTTCACGACTTGAACACCGCTTGCCCTAAGGATGACTTCCCCCTGCCATTCACCGAGATGCTTGTTGATTCCATGGATCATTGCCAAATCTTCTCCTTCATGGATGGGTATTCTGATTATAACCAAATAAGCATGGAACCAGAAGATGAAGAGGCCATTGCATTCTTGACCCAAAAAAGTGTCTTTTGCTATTCTGTGATGCCTTTCAGGTTAAAGAATGTCGGTTCCACGTACCAGTGAGCCATGACAACCATCTTCAGGGACATGATGCACGAGGAGGTCCAATGCTATGTGGATGACTTAGTGGTGAAGTCTGAATCAAAAGACGCTCACATGGAGTACCTTAAAAAGGTATTTGAGAGACTGCAGAGTTACCAACTCAAGATGAACCCCTTGAAATGTGCCTTTGGAGTATGCTCAGGAAATTTCTTAAGGTTCATCGTGAGGTATTGCTTGCTGGAGATCGAGCTAGTCAAAATCAAGGCGATTCAGGATATCGCGTACAACCCTGCGCAAACTTCGGTGTCTCTAAGGTCAGCTGGCCTACATTTGAAGGTTCATCTCAAACCTCTTACGATGATGCAGGCCCTTTTTGCACCTCCTGAAGAAGGACACTCCCTTCATATGGGATGACGCGTGCCAAGTTGCACTTGATGATATCAAGCAGTACTTGTTGAATCCTCCGGTACTCTCCACGTCGATATTAAGAAGACCTCTCATTCTATTTGTGACCGCTCTTGATGAGTCACTTGGGGCACTCCTAGCACAGAGCAATGATCGGGGAAAAGAAACAACACTTTATTGTCTCATCTATAGGATGCAGGGGGCAGAAGAAAATTCCCCTCCCATCAAAAAGATGTGCCTAGCTTTGATCTTTACAATATAGAAGCTCTGCCATTATTTGCTTAGTCATGAGGTCAAGCTAATCTCAAAGGCAGACTCAGTCAAGTTCCTTATGACCTAGCCATGCCCGTCAGGACGCTTGAACAAGTGGGCATTATTGCTGATGGAGTTCGACATCACGTATGTACCAAGGAGGGCTGTCAAAGGTCAATCCTTAGCAGAATTTCTCGCAGCTCACTCGGTCCTTTCAGGATCTCCCCTGTCAAGTGACCTTTAGGATGAAGAAGTCTTTATTGGAAGGTATTTTTCATCAACATGGGGCCCCCGCTCAATAAAGCCTAGCAAACAGTGGAAATTCTGGAAGTCTCAGAATAGTCTTGGAATCATCCAAGATCTTCATAAGGTCTCTCAAAAGTCTCCTGTGAATTTTCGTCATAGTCCGACATGTCTAAGGTAGTGCAGACTGAGAAACAGTTCCAGCGAAATCAGCCTCTCACATCTTGAAACGGCCCTTATAACTAGAACTATATTTTCGGTGTCTCAAATCGCTGTGGGACCACCCTGCAACTCCATGTCATGGAAGGGAAAGTCACGATGCTCATATCTCACCCGTCTCAAGTGGGATCGTACTGGAATTTAGTGAGCCTGTTCATATAGGCAAGACGATCGATTCGATATGTGGCACGCCCCGTGAAGACAACCGAGCACAAAGAAAAGCTAGAGAGAATTTGCTAATTTGTGAACAAAGTGCAGGAAATTTAGCAGCATCATGCCTTGCTCGAGCAGCCAGATCATGCCGCTCATGAGCCCGATCATCGCGAGACCAATTCAATCATGTGTGTTAGGTCTCCAGCTACCACTGAACTAAAACTCGTACATGATGAATGGTCAGATTCTACACACAAAGTCAACGAAGCGAATGCAAATTCCGTCGCTGGAGTTCTAGATTCTGACCAAAATTCCAAAGTTGCAAAGTCTTTGTTTGAGCACAGAATTGAGATGCGCTTGTTGCCCCACGATCGTAATGGCATGCTTAGTGTGATTCATCCATGAAATCATAAAATAACATCCAGAAACGATTACACTATCGATCTAAAGTTTCAAGATCCATTCAAATTTCAAGTCACATAATCGGGCACTAAAAACACGATCCATGGCTCGATTGCCATGCCACGCCCTACAAGAAAACAATCATCTTACGATCAACAGGGCATCAGAACGACCCCGAATCAGTCATGCATGATCATGTAAGTTCTAGGGCAACATAGGGATTGTTTTGGATTTCTATGAATTGTTAGGAAGGGGCAAATTTGTCATTGCACCTTATTTTTTAATTTATTTTAATTCGATTTAATCTTAATCTCCAACAATTAGGGTTACTTTTGATCATCCACCCATGTTTGGGGCAAATTCTATATACACGTACCAGCATTGTACGCACTAGAGGACTCAACTTTCACAAAAGAGAGAGTTTTTACTTAATACAAGTTTATCTTTCTTCTCATTATTGGATCACGTATGAGAGCGAGAGTGAGGTGAGAGAAACTTTTGACCGGTACCCCTAGGTTCGCAGTAATTCTTCTTTCTCTTCTTTTTGTTTTCTTCTTCCCTCTCTATTCTTTCCTCTCTTCTCTTCTCCATCTGAGTTCCTCGTAGGGGTCATGCACGACAGTGGCAGTGCCGTGCATGCCTCCCCTAAGGTCACACATGTCGCACATGGCTATGGCAGTGCCATGCGCGAGTCTCCTTCTCCCTTTTTTTCTTATATCTCTTTCATCTAGTGAGGCCTATAAATGGCGCTGCCCATCGTCGTCCACAGATGTAGCTTTGACGTCTCAATGAAGAAACCAGACAATGAAACCTATTGTCGCCCGCATGGGTATTTTCCTGTTGCGCGTCTGTAGTAGACGACGATACCCTTCGCCAGCTGCTAGAGGCCTCGATAATGCATATCACCGCTTGGGAAGCATCCTTCGCGTATTTGACGTTCATCGCGGTCCTTCCTGCGTCCCACTCCTATCACCGTGAATCTTGTGAGGACTACCTCCGTGCGATTCACGAATGAATATCGTCATGCGCTTTATCAGAGACTATCGCCGCTCGTGCAGGGGCATGTTGTCTTCTTATGTTGCTAACGGCGGCACCTAGCACCGTCTATAGTTCATTTCTCATTCTCTCTAACCATGAGTAGTAGCATCGAGCACCACCCAAGGGCCATGACGCTGCTACTCCACGATCATGAGTGGCGATGCCTAGCGCCATCGGGATGTCATCTCTCTGTCGTCTCGTGTCTTCTTTTCACTCTCTTTTCTCTTTTCACTTGACTGAGGGTAGACTTAGCCTAGCACCTCCATATCGGTCTTAGTTTCGAGTAGTATTGCCGTCGTGCTGGTCTTGAGAACCATGCCCGTCTTGCTACCACTCCGAGTTAATAACTTCTCGGCTGTCAAGCTAGTCTCGCCTCGTCGTCAAGTTTTCTTCTCTTTTTTATCTTTATTTAGACCTTGCGCTTCATCACCCTTTTGCATGAATGTATGTTGCCCTAAGACAAGGGTGGGTCTCTTTGACCTACTTGGCTTACAAATTAACCATAGAAGTGTTGTGCAGAAAACACGAAGATTGTAGGTCAAGGGAAGAGATTCCAAACTAGCTAAAGCAGCTGGGGGGCTTTTTTCGTGATCTAAGAGGGCACCCAAACGATCCAACCAGAGTAATTCCCAAACATACCTTCAATTCCACTCTCATCGGTTGATAAACCTTCCCTTGCTCTTGAGCAAGGTTATGAGAGAGTGATCTCAAATCTCGAGGTCGTCAGAAACCCGAGATACGTGTCGTCAGATCATCTAGATCCGGAGGGCGAGATCGAGGCACCTAACCGGTTTGGTGACTCCACTGGGGACTTACTACCACTTAGTCGTTCGCTCTTATTTGACTAGTATCCTCTTCTACTTTCTACATTAATTTCTATGGTACCTAGGTTGTTCAACCCATTCATCCGAGTCGGGGACTTCCTTATCCCCTCACTCATGACTATCCCAGGGAAGCGAACTGCTCAACTTTCCTTCCCTACTCTCCTCCTGAGTTAGGACTCACAGTTTGGCTCCTAGGTTCTCACCTGGATCGGTGCGAGTGGGGACAGAAAAGCCCCTTCCTCTCCTCTGCCTCGGCCAGGTGGACCCTCCACCAAGGCCTCTTGCATCGGTGGCACATCTGCCACCACACATAGCACACACCCTGCTACTAGCAAGTCTCTTGCTAGTCATATTACTGACGCACACCGGAAAGTTGCCCGCATCACTCCAACAAAAGGCAAGTGGGTTGTCGTCGCTCCTGAGGTTCGCCGAATGGCAACCCTTTATGCTCCTTCACCACCCCGAACCTCCACGCCTGGATGGTCAGCACATAGAGGGGAAGGTTCTGAGATCTTCACCCCTCGCACACATCCAAGGGCTCGTGGTCCATCCACTCGAGCCACACCTCGGGGCAACCCTCACGTTGCCTTGAGCTAACATCCAGAGCTAGGCCTGCTCGGGCCGAGCTCTACATGCGCCATGCATTTCCTTTCCACAGCCCGAGGCCACACTTGCTCTACACCACCTCGAGCACGTGAGGGTCGACCACTCCATCCTCACTCCCAACACACACAGCTTCACCCTATGAGAGATGAGCTTCTGCCTCACCCCTCACTGACACAAGCTCATGGGTCTCGACCTCCTCATGTCGAACCCATTGACCGGACCCCAGTCGACCCCCAAGTCACCCGGACGACTAACTCTAAAGGTACACATGCACCATCTTGGTAGGTTCCTTTTTGACCTCAACTCAGATGGAGTCGTGAACCAACTCCTTCCACTGTCACTCTCCAGACATTAGGCAAACACCTCTAGCCAGGTACTCAAAGGTCTCCCTTAAGAGTACCATCTTGAGCCAGCCTCGAGTAAGTCGTGCACATGGGCTCCACAAAGGAACTCGGGGCAACGACCTGATGTTAGAAAGAGGTCTCCAGCCTCTAAGGCAGAAACCCAAGCTACCTTCTATCCTTGGACCCCACTCCCTGCTTCAGCTCATGCATGTTCAAAGAAGACACAACCCTTGCATGTTCGAAGAAGACGAGGCAGTCTAGGTCTCAGGCTCGGTTCTGTCGTGAAGTCCATAGCCGTCTCAGGGTTAAGCAGAAGAGAGGTCTTCAGATCTTGACTAAAGAAGCCTCTAAGGCAGTCGAGGCCACCACCTTTGATAACCTCTTGGCGCGTAACCCCTTTTCCCTCTTTAAACTCTAGAGCTTGACCGAGTCCAAGAGTATTGCTAGGTCGTCACTACTCAGAAACCATGGTCCCAAGACCGTCAAGAACTGGTCCTCACGAGATCGGCATACAAGGCTCAAGTCCAGTCGGGGCAGGCCCAACCCCTCCAGGCTTACTTGCCACGCACCACTAGCTGACCTCGGCAGTCCACTGTCCTGCCAGGCTTTGACTCCAAAAGTGATGATCAGTGTCATGGTGATCAATGACCCAGATGACGCTCAAGTGGAGCGAATGAACAAGTTCGAGGAAATGATGCAAGCCATCCTTAGAAGATGGAATGCCTAGAGGCCTCCAAGTCCCCTTCTTTGACCGATTCCCCGACTGGTGACGACATAGTTCCTAGGAAAACTCCTCCATCTGCCTCCCAATAAAGTTCTACCACTCGCAGGGTCTCCCAAATCGTCATAGATGCTATGGTGGCCCATGGCCTCAAGAACTAGGTCCCAGGCATGCAGGACACACCGCTTTATCAAAAGTCGTACCCTTCGTACATAGACCAAGTACCCTTCCCTCCGAACTATCAAAATGGGAAGCTCCCCCTGTTCAATGGTAGTACGTCTTCGCACCAGCATACTACTCACTTCTAGGTGTCTGTCTGAAGACGGCAACTAATGGACAACTCCTCCTCTGTCAGTTCATCGAAACTCTTGAAGGGCCAGCCTTCCAGTGGTATGCTTGGCTTCCTCCCAACTCGGTACACACATGGCAAGAAATGGAGCAGTTGTTTTACGAATGTTTTTACGAAGTCCAAAGGAACGTGGAGAGCATCAAACTTCTCACCCTGATGCAAGACCCTGGTGAGCCGATTGACAAGTTCATCACCTGCTGGAGAGAGTTGGCAACCATCCATGCCACTCTTATGACCGAGACGGAAGCGGTTCAGACCTGCATACGGAACATGCTTCTCGAGATCGCTCTACATGTCGAGGCATTCAAGCCCTCCATGTCAGAGCTCATCTCCAAGGCAGTTCATATTGAGGGATTATTCAAGCATCATGGCAACCCTTGTCAGCAACTTGCCAGCTCAAACTCTTACTCAAACAGTCAGGGCAGCCAAAAGGTAGTAATCAACACGGTCGTCATCTTGGCTGACACCAAAGGCGTGATTCCTCAAACCCTGGACCTTTTCAAGGCATAGGCGTCTCCTGCCGGGGGCAAGCAACCTAAAAATTCTATGTGAAACGACTATTGGGCCCAACACCAAAATAAGGTTTACCCCTTCGACAATGAGTGGATGCTTGCACTACTTCGGCTGCATCTAGAACAGAACATGATACAGTTGTCAGAGGCCAATACTGCAGAGTCAGCTGGGCAGGAGCCAAATGAGAAGTACTGCACTTATCCTAGGAGTGTATGCGACCGCACTTACAACTGCTATAAGATTAACAACCTGATCAAAGCCCTTATCAACAAGGGTCAGATAAAGCTCGAAGAGTTGAAGAAATCGTTCGGCGCAACTGAGGTTTCACACATAGTCATGATCCAAGAGGACAACGGGGCACCCGCTATCCTTCGTACATATTTCTCCATAATGCTCGAAGAAGGGCTCATCACTCCCAAGCCGGCATGGCAGCCCAAGTTCCTGCCTCTAGAAACTGGGAACCTCTAGGGCGCTATCACCACATACGAGACCATGACGTCAGCGAATGCACTGGCTTCCACAAGCTCTTGGTAGAGAAGATGCAACAGTACTAAGAAGTTCAAGGCAAGCCAGAAGGACACCCTCGAGTCAGTCTTCTGCATAAGCAAGAAGTTCTCCTGATGCAAGCCTAAGGAAATGCTGAACTAGACCCTCTACATGCCCTCTTCAAGGTATTGCTCCAACAAGGCCTTGTCACTCTTAAGCTCGCCAGCCAGTCGAGGCGTCTTGCCCAGGGCACGAAAAAACTTTGGTGCCCATATCACTAAGTATGGGGCCATGAACTCAATAAATGCTCTGTGTTCGAAGCTATAGTCACGGAGAAAGTCCAGCAAGGCCACATTGTTTTTGCGGTTCTCCTGAAACATGTTCAGGTCATTGCTCCCAGTCAAAATGAAGCCACACTACTGGCCCCTCTTGAGTACACACTGGATCCTTTAGAGTCTTCGACCTCTCAACCTTGGAAAGTCTACCATGGGCAGAGTAGGCTCAAATCCTTGAAACGCGAGGCAGCCTACCAAGCTAGGGCTACTCACCAGCTTGATAGAGTGGTCCAACCACCCCATCCCAAAGGAGACGGCAGGCACCTAGGTCAGCCCGCCGAAGGAATCGTCCTCCTCAGCCACCAGTCGAGGAAGAATTCCTCAGCCCCTTCCTCCACATCCGACCTTGCAAGACTTTATCCCAAGTGCAGCTCGCCTCTCCTTTTCGTCCAATCAGGAGGACATCCCTAAGTCATCAACAGCTCGAGATTCCCCCAATATGGGTGAAAACGCTAAAAGCACCCCACGACTGTCAAACCCGGGGCAAGACCTAAAATATCCCTGGGCGCGTCCAATTTCGGAGACGACATAAAAAGCTGCCTGGAATGTTCTAACTCTTCTTCTCCTCCCTCCTCTTCTATTTTCTCAACAGGTGCACCTCGATAGTGCCTAGACTTCGACACTCTAAAAAAAGAGTTCGGAGACACTAGCCTCACCCAACCACAACAAGAGTCTCTCAGAGGGATGCTAGCCCAGGCAGCTGGATTGTTGATAGTCGCCAATGCCTTGTCAACCCGAGCAAAAACCGAGTCATCTTCAGGCTCTTGTTCCAAAGAAGCCTTCTGCATGGTGCAGATCTTGGAGGTACCAGCTAGCACAAGGCAAATGGGTCTAAGATCGAGAAAGAAGCTACATCCCACATGCTCAAGGCCTTCAGTTTCCTGGTCCTCTGCTTTCCCCCAAACCTCAATCTCAAACCTCTACATCCCTAATAAAAGCTCCTATTACTTCCTCATCAACCGAAACCGCAACGGCTGAATATAAAAGTCAGCCAGTGCCACAAACTAAAACCTAACTAAAACCTGTTCTTAAGCCTGCCCTACCACCCACACCAGTGACAGGATCAGCAACACAGAAGACTAATGAGGATAAACTTAAATACGATGAATTGGGCACTTATAAAGCTTTTATGATGCCCTCCTGCCGTCTAGGAACTACTGTATGGCTCTAGTTCAAGCTCTTTCTAGCCTAGAGGTGTACGAGACTAAAGTGGAACCTATTGAGGTTGAACCAGCCATCCACAGTGGGTGCTTGGCAATCTCCTTTTCCATAGATGACCTTCAGTTGGGAGGCAAATTCCACAATCGTCCCCTCTTCATGAATGGTGCACCTCATGCCCACCCTCTCAATCGAATCATGTTGGACGGAGGGTCAACAGTCAACCTGATCCCAAGAAGGATCCTCACCAAATTGGGATTTCGGTCTGCCGGCCTCAGTCCTACCTACATCACTGTGTAAGGGTTTAATAGTCAAGAGAAAAGCCAGCAGGCACAGTGCGCCTTCGTCTCATGATCGGTGATCTCAACGGTTACTCCCAATTCCATGTAATCGACATCGATGCCTCCTACAACATCCTGCTTGGTCATCCTTGGCTTCACAACCAAGGGGTGGTTCCTTCTACAGTCCACCAATGCTTGAAGTACAGTCGAGATGGAACGCAACACACGGTCTATGCTGATAAAAGACTGTTCTGCATAGTTGAGACTCACTATGCTGATGTCAAGTACTATTTTACATAACTTTCAGCATCAGAAAAGTCAAAGGATAATGATTGGAAGCCTGTGAGAGAGACAATTGACAAGTGGTATGCAAGAGGAGAAAGGGAGAGAAAACATGGGGGACATCATCATTATGGGCTAGGGCATGCTTGTGCCACATGGAAAACACTTAGCAGAAACACACTCAGCGGTAACACCTTGTACACACACGGCGAAACATAGCCTGCACTATGCCGCCGGCGCTACACCGCTTAACCATCCCAACCGGCGTTGAGCAATCGACGCTGAGAACTAGTTGATGGGCTTTTCCTCTTTCATAGCCGACATTGGACAACCCAACCGACGCTGGAGTAAGGGCCACAATATCCTCCCAAGCTAATATCGTCACGCTAGATGAAAGATGTAATGTTGAGTGAAAAGGCGAAAGGAATTTTGCCACTCGCGAAAGGCATGTGGAGTATTGCAGTCTGAGGCATTGTTGCGTGTGTTAGAGAGAGCAGCACCGATTGGAGCAGCGTCGGTTGGAAGAGAAGAGAGAGCAGTGCCGATTGGAGCAGCACCGATTAGAAGAGAAGAGAGAGCAACGCCGGTTCGAAGAGAAGAGAACAGCACTGGTTGGAAGAGAAGAGAGAGCAGCACCGGTTCGAAGAGAAGAGAGAGCAGCGTAGGTTGGAAGAGTAGAGAGCAGCACCGGCTGAAGCAGCGCCAGCTGAATGTTTGATAGTGCAATGCTTGGAGTGTTTTAGTCAAACGTAAAGCCTCTGTACATGTTAGAGCCACCCCGAACGTGTCAGAGCAATGAGTGATTGCGTCAGCCACAGTGTTTTCCATCCACCCTCTCCTTTAAACCTTGGGCAACACGGGTCTCCCCCATTTTTTCTCAATTTTTCCCTCTCTGTTGAAGATCACTGCTGCCCCTTTCAAGACAGCCCACTAGTGAAGCCAAGGAAAGCCCATGAAGGCCATGATTGAGGATTTGTGATACCGTGAGAAGTCAAGGTAGGTGGGTTTAGCTTTATTCATCCATGAGTGTTGTAAAAATGTTGAAATGGATTAGATGATATAAAAGAAAATGTGAAGAATGAATGGGTTAACATGAGGTGGAAGCTTCAGTTTGTGCTTCTTAATGTCATGACTGTGTCTACCACATGTTTGATCTTTTTATTTATGAAAACTCATGAAATCGCTCACTATGAGACTCTTAAACGTGAATAAGGTTCCAAGACCAAGGTGTAGCTTGGCTAAGAAACATTAAGTGTTCTTTAAAAATATATTTACTTGAGAATGTGAATTTCTGGAACTGTGAATGTTTTTACAACTAGATGTTGGATGACCAAATGGTGTCCAAATAGGACCAAATCAGTCCCAAGCGAAAGACATGTGTGCATACTCCAAGTTTACCTCTTTGGTTATCATAATATTTTTCATGGATAAAAAGATATGGCCCTAAATGTTGAGTCGTGACACTATTCATAGTCACTATTATTTCTAGCCACTGTGGCCCTTCTTGGGCAATGCTTTTGACTTAGCTAATTTTATCAAAAAAACCTAGAAATTACCACCATTGAAAAGGTTTATGAATGTTCTTAAAGTTACATGTTTTGAGATGTTTGAAACTCCACATGGATTTTGAGCTATGACATGAAATGCATGAACACGTCACTGTGCACTGTTGCAAGGAAATTTCTAGCAACTAAGGCTCACTTTGTACTGAGCTATTGACCCATCAAATGACACCCAAATTTCTTCAAATCAGTGTTTTTGTAAAGAAATGTGTATTAGCACAAGGTTTCATGTTGGAGGCATTCTGAAACTTCCCCAACATTGGGAGTTATGCCCTCACTAAGAGGGGCATGTCTCTGCATCATTATTTGACCATCCAACGTTATCTTGATATATGATGAATGTGAATGCCATATGATAAATTCCATGACAATGCCATAAATATATGTGAATCATGCTGTGTAAACAGCACTTTGTGAGAAAAAGGGGCCACGAGAGCGATAATGATGAAATGGATTAACAATGAATGCCAAATGCTACTAAGCAAGCTTATGTATAAATGCCCTGTGATAGCTTATGAAATGCATGTCTTTTGCTTAATTCTATGACGTTATGATGAAATATGATCCATCTGTTATGAGACAACGAATGGCCACTGCTTATATTATTATTGACCATTACACGGTGGGACACTCACTAGTAGTGGATACTATGCAATTATATTGATGAGATTGATGAGAATGTTGACACTATGCATTGGGACCCGAGCCCTTTGGTAGCGGATATTGGACTTATTGATGGGAACATTGATTGCTACGTGGAAGGATCCAAGCACATAGGTAGCGAGAGCTAGGTTCACCAAGGCATTGATGAGAATATTGGCCACTATGCGGTGGGACACTCACCATAGTGGATGATATTATGATATTGCCTGCTACACAATGGGACACTCATCGGTAGTAAGGAAAGAGATGTCATCATATCCCATAACCTGCATACTGATAGGAACGGGTTAAGGGAGAGGATAAAGGGTCGCACCCTAGATTTATGAAATGATTTATGATTGATGCCTTGCAAGGTAAGGGCTTATAAAAACCCCAATACACGTTGGGGACTGTGTGAGTGTGTTGAGTGTATTACGAAGTGGATACCCTGCATCTCATTACCCTCCCTTCTGTGTGATGGTAGAGGTCTTAAGCAATGGGATGGGCTTAGCCTGATGGATAGGGCCTCTACTACAAGAGTAGGTGATTTAGGGAGTGCGTGGGTAATGATTGAATTTCTTTATAAAAAATGTTTAGCATTATAATGATGGAATGATTTATGATTTCCCTAACTTAAGGTTTTGATCGCACTGATTTAGTGATGACTGCAGTTTGAATGCAATGTCCATATTGCTATCTTGACTTGATATGAAATTATGCTAAATTATGACTCTATATTGATAATTGTATTGTTGTCACATATGGATAGAACCACCACAAATGCATAACACTAGACCGGCTTACTGAGTTGTATAGCTCATCCCATTATTTCTCCTCTCCTTGTAGATTGATAGCGACAGGTACAGGGCTGGAAGTTCGTGTTTGGCCGGTAGAAGAGAAAGATAGTGTTCTTGAAGAAGATGCTTAGACCTTGTTTATGTCTGGGCTGTTTGGTCCTGGTTTTGTTTTGTTCTTGATGGATATGTGTAATATTGGGCCTAGATGCCCTGAATTGAATGTAATATTTTGAAAGATATTTATATTATGAATTTTGGTGTTCGGAGTTTGTTCCTTATTCTTCAGCTAGTTAAGCTTGTCGCTTTAGCTCTCTTCCATGGTTTGCTCTATTTTCGAATATAAAGGCGTTGGGTCCACTTCTACTTGAGTGACAAACGTTACATTGAATCACGGACCCGTACTCGATCGCCTGTCACCGCGTAAGGTACGATGGTCCGGGGTGGGCTTGTGACAGCTGAGCAAGTTAACCGGCGCTGGTGCTTCTTCTCCTTCACAGTCAGTGCTGGATAACTCAACTGGCACTGGGCAGCTCAACCGGCACTAGCGCTTCTTCTCCTATCCTGCCATGCCTTCTAACTAGCAGGGAAAAGTTTGGGTCGTCACAAAAAGGATTTACCTTGAGCTTAAGGGTACTGATCCAAAAGTTTCTCTCTTCTGCCTCTCTCTCTTAAAACGTGACCCAATAGTAAGAAGAAATAGTGACTGTATTACGCAAAAGTCTCTTTTACCGAGGGTCTGCGTATAATGGTAGTACATGGTATATATAGAGTTTTGCTCAAACATGGGTGGATTGATCAAAATTAAACCTAATTGCTGGAAATTAAGATTTAATTGAATTAAATAAAATAGGAAAATAGGGTGCAAAATGACAGATTTTCCCCTTCCTAACAAGTCATGGAATTTCAAAATAGTCTTTACTGCTACCCTAGAACTTCCGTGATCTTTCATGGATGATCCGGGGTTGCTTTGTTGCCCATTTGTCCAAAAGATGATTGTTTTCTCGTAGGACTCGGCATGGATATCAGTTTGATAACAACTTCGAGTCATGGATCGTGCTTTTAAGCCACGATCATGTGCTTGGAATTTAGATGAACCTTACAAATTTCGGATCGATAGTGTGCTCGTTTCTTGATGTTTTTCTATTATTTCTTCACTGGATCCCATTGAGCATTCCATCACAGTCGCGTGGCAACAAACGCAGATTGATTTCGTGCCCGATCGAAGATTTCGCAACTTTTGAGTTTTAGTTGGAATCTGGAATTTTGGCGCCAAAATCTGGAATTTCGACGCCAGAAAATGCAGTCAATTCATCGGCTTCATGTGAAAAATCTGACCATTTATCATGCATGGAGTTCTGACCAGTGATAGCCATGGACCTTATGCACGAGATACAACTGGTTTCACGTTGATCAAGTTCATGAGCACCGTGATTTGGCCGCTCGAGCGAGGCATGTGGCTGCTGATTTTTCAGCAACTTCCTTTACGGATCAGCAACTTCAAAATGCATGTCTTGATGAGACGAACATGTTCACAAAATGTGAGAGTCATCTGACTCGAGAGGAATGAGATATGATTGTAGCAAGTCACTGTCCATGACCGTCCATTTAATGGAGTTTAATTGCAGGGTGGCCGCACGGGAATAGTGGTGGCTCCTACTGTTTTCATTTTCTACTCATAACTTCTTTCTGAAGTGTCTGTTCAAGCTGAAATTTGACCCTTATGGGTTTTTAATCATGTAGGATCCAATGACAGTGGGCCCACAACAATTTGAAGTATCCAAATTATGGTTGTAGTTATGGGGGTCCGTTTCAGGGTGTTAGAGGCTAATTATGCTATAACTGTTTCTCAATCTGCACTGCCTTGGATATGTCGGATTGTGACAAAACTTGGTAGGCGATATTTTGGAGTCCTTATAAAAATCTTGACCAATTCTGGGGCTATTATGAGATTGTTGAAATTTCCAATGTTTGTCAGGCTTTATTGACCGGCTTCTCCCTTATTCCTCATCAAGAACCAAGTTGCTAAAAAATGTCTTCAAATAGCTTGCCTCGTCGAGTGTTGTTCTTCGAGAGAAGCGAGAGGGAAATTATTCGGAAAGGATGCTCAGACGTTTGGATGTAATGTACAGGTCCATCTGTGGAGACTTTTAGAGGGAGAAGAGACTTTGAGGGATCTTGTAGAAGTCCGCATCTTCAAGGGACTACTTGGGATTTTGACCTCTAAGGCTTTATCTGTGGACCTTATTGGCCAGAATCGGGCCTATCTGGCGGCCAAGTGCTATGAGCCTTCGATCGGCATTGTTTGCTACTACACCAGGTTTACTTTTAACAATCAAGTTACCTTTGTGGGCCCTCATCTGCGGGGTCCATTCGGGGGATTTTGGCCTATCCCGAAAGTCTAGGCCTGTCGACTAGGGATGGATTTTGACTAGGCAGCCTCATGACGAGGCATCATCCTGAAGTCCCCGGTAGATTACTCTCTTGGCTTTGTCAATTTCTTGCCTTGATATGCTTCTTTCGCATTTTGAGGGATTTGTTGTTCATCACCCACACCCTCAGGGACTCATTTTTTTTTTGGTGTTGAACTGTGGAAGATCTTATGAGGCCCTCACTCTCGGGTGAGCCATTTTGTGTTGTGATTAGATGCTGGCAGTCAAGAATTTTGTGTGGACCTCATTAGCCAGAATTATGCCTATTTGGCAACTAGGTGCCGACTAAGGCTGTGATGAGGCGTCAACCTGCTTTTTGTTGGTCGAAGCACCCTTTGAGGGTTTTCACCTAGATTGGGGAAATGGCGTCATAGAAATGGTTTTCACCAACTTCCTTGATTTTGGGGTTCTTTTATCCATGACCTTTCGGACATGTCCACCCTTTTCATCCGTTTTGCTCACAGTGCCCTTTTGGGGTTTACACCATGCCCAGGTTTTTATTGTCACGAAACTCTTTTTCTCAAGGTTTTGTGACCATGCCTGTCTGTCATTTTTACTCATGGCATTCCTTTGTCCAGGTATACACCATGCCCGTTATTTTTTTGAAGGCATGTTTAATTCGAGACTTGTGTGGAGCCTTTTAACATCATGAGGCTAGGATGTGTACTATAGTTTAAGGTCATACAGCTGGACCATAGTGGAGATGAATGGCAGTCTATGGAGGCCATGGAGTGAGTATGGTGGTGATTTGACTCACTTTGGGGAGATGGCACGAGGCTACCTATGAAAGATGGATGTTGTATGAATGGTGGGTGAAACGTGGTGACCCACTAGCTAACGGCGAGTATGAATAGTGGAATGGTTTGGAGTATGAATAGTGGAATGGTTTGGCATTTTGTGAGCATGGGTGAGACTCACTGAGGAATGATGAATGATAGTAATGAAGTGAATGGGCTCACTGGGGAATGATGAAGGTGGTGCGCGAACATGAATTTAGGACAGCGTGCGTGCAAATGCATGTAAAGGGGGTATGCGCGTATGCGAGGGGCATCTTTAAGGTCGTGCCTCTGGGATCTGGGCAAAGCAGTTTAATATCATGCGGCCAGGACGTGCACTATGGTTTAAGGTCATATAGCATGGACAGTGGTTATGCAGTTTAAAGTCATGGAACTAGGACCATGCAGTTTAAGGTCATGCAACTAGACCTCCGCTATAGTTTAAGGTCATATAGTTTGGAACATGGTGCTAAGACATTTAATGTCATGCAGCTAGGATGTAGACTATGGTTTATGGTCATATAGTTTGGACCGTGGCTATGCAGTTTAAAGTCATGTAGCTAGAACTAAGCAGTTTAAGGTCGTGCAACTAGACCTCCGCTACAGTTTAAGGTCATATAGTTTGGACCATGCAGTTTTAGGGTCGTGCACCTAGACCAAGGCTGTGTAGTTTAAGGTCATGCAACACGGACCATATTGTGGGTTGCCATGTAGGTGAAGCGACATAGGCATGTGGATAGTAATTTGACTCCCTGGGGATAGAAATAGCTAAGGCTATACACAAGCAGAGAGCTTTTAGATGAAGATGGTGGCCCTATGAGGAGCGGCAAATGGAAGCGTACTTCACTGGGGATCAGGAGGGAAAGTGTGATTCCCTGGTGATAATGAGTAATGGAATGCATGTAGCTCTACTGAGAATGACAGGCCAGAGCATAGATGCAACCCCACTAAGGGTTGAAAGGATAAGAATCACCCTAACTCCTAGGGGATAGTGCGTCGTAATAGGATGTGACTCCTACTGGGGATGTTGGTGTGAAACAGACCCATTGGGGATTGAAGGGGTAAGGCGGCCCTCTTTTTCTTTTGCATACACCTAACTCCGGTAGCGGTGTTTGATGGAATACACCTGGCAAAGCAGTGCTCAAATTTCATAATTAGGTCATGTGTATGGACTATTTTTCGCACCGTACATTACAGTTTTAAGGACTTGTAGCTCGGACCATGGCTATGCAGTTTAAAGTCATGCAGCTAGAACCATGCAGTTTAGTCGTGCAACTAGATCTCTGATACAATTTGAGGTCGTATAGTTCGGACCATACAGTTCAGGGTCGTGCATCTAGACCTTAGCTACAATTCAAGGTCATATAGTTTAGGGTCGTGCATCTAGAGCTTAGCTATAGTTTAAGGTCACATAGTTTGGACCATGCAGTTTAGGGTCATTCATCTAGTCCTTCGCTACAGTTTAAGGTCATATAGTATGGACAATGCAGTTTAAGGTTTTCATCTAGACCTTTGCTAGAATTTAAGGTCATATAGTTTGGACCATGTAGTTTAGGGTCGTGTATCTAAACCTTCGCTATAGTTTAAGATCATATAGTTTGGACCATGCAGTTTAGGGTCGTACATCTAGACTTAGGCAAAGGAATGTGACTCCCTGGGGACCGGAGTTGTAACTGGAAACTCGACTCTAACGAGTGAGACTGTGGTTCAGGAAATGAACTTCCTAGGGATGCAAGACGAAGGTGCACATGGCGTTAAGTTTTGGATGACGCATGCGGCATTATGCCCTTGATGATGGGTACGCAGAGTTAGGCCCTTGTGAAACGCACACGACAATGGCTCCTTGACGAAGCACACGGCGATAGCTCCTTCGCACAGCACGCCGTGATAGCTCTTTCGGGCCTTGGGCGTGTCCGACCCCAGCCTGGTCTTATTGCCATCTGAAGGTGAGGACTAGAGCGTCATTTGGAATTTGTATGGGGTAGTTTGTGGCACTGCTGATTATAAAAGGGGGAAAAACCCCATTTTACTGTTTTATCAAAAGGAAAAACAATTGAAGAGAACTTTTTTTTAGAGAGAGAAAGAGTCAAAGCTTCCATTAAGAGACTCCCGACAAGAGTTTCCCGGCCACTACTCGCAGCATACAGGACTTCAAGAGTTTTCTAGCGAGCTTGAGCAAGTCGTGGGCCTTCGTAGTGTGCTTGCGAATGTTTTCAGAGAGTGCCAAGGTTTTCTGAGCAGGGAACAACGGCTACTCAGAGTTTCGCTGAGACTTTTTTAGTGAAACTGCAAGAGTCGCAGTGGTGCTCTGCTGGAATTCTAGTGCTTTTTCGATAGTTTCGCAGTTTCTGGCAGGTTGGAGAAGGGTCAGGGGGATCTGACGACCCTTGGGTAATCAAGAGAGAAGAAGGTGGAGAAGCAGTGGACTCATCGTAAACACAATGAAATTCCGGTGAGTTGTGGCGAACCGTAGAAGTGCGAATAAGAGAGAAGGGAAACTCGCAGGGTTTCATGGGAGCATTCGGGGAACTCCGGGAAGTTTTTTGCTAACTTCGATCATCAGTGGAAAGGTTTCTTGACGACTAGGAGTGAGTTCTCGGTGAAGCTGGGAAACACTGGTGAGAAAACGAGGTGTAGCATAGCTGTAACGGTCAAGGAGGTGAAGGGCCGTGGGATGGCGAACGATCACCCTCCGCATGCGTGGTGATAGGCCATGCGGTGGGTGTCAGGAAGTGTGCTCAGATTCTAAGGGACATGGTGTGCTGCACATACGACATGTGCCAACAGTTGGAGCGCAAGCGCTTCTGCTTTACTTTAGCAGACGGTGTGAGCCCCTTGTTCATGAGACGGCGGTAGTCCCTACTAATGCCACTGGTGTCTTGTGAATGATTGTGCGCAGATGGTGGTTGGATACATCCTCTATAACGGATGTCATCTTGACAGCCAGCCAGGGCCTCGAAAGTTTCCAAAATGCTGGTCCCTTCGAAAAAGGTTTTTGAGGACGCAAATTGCAGAGAATTGATGGTAATTGAACCTAACGAAGCGCATCCCACATCTCAACCTCTTGTTTCTAGGAGTGGTGGCTCACCACTTCCTTCTCGAGGTGATTCTTGTCGGTGCGAATTGATAGTAATGGGCAACCGGGCATTTTCTCTTGCAACTTTGAGAAGGGGCCTTGCAATTTCTGCTCGAAGGGAACCTATCATCGATTCAACTTTTGTAGTCACCTCCTTCTCGAGACAAGTTATTCATCCAATCGTTTGGTGCATTCGTGGAGGCTTTGTAGTATCACAGGTCGTGATGCCTTTCCCTACGCAAGTTATCAAGCTCAATTGTCGTATTGTTTCTGCAGACAATGGACGTGACCTTCTTAGTGCTGCTTATCAACTTTTCAGTTGGGCTTCTTTCTTCGAGTTGATCATGTTCCCATTTTTGGCGAAGAGGCTGATGGACAACCTCCAAGATTTCAATGTTCCCTGCGTAGACTAGTTCAAAATGAAAGTGACTGAAATAGCTCAACAGGTTAGGGTAGTTCTGGATTTAGAAGAATCAGCTTATATTGAGAAATATCCCTCTATCAAGCCCTTACTTAAGTTCTTCCCTGGGCCTTTGACTGTCACAGATTCTGCGATGGCGCATTTGGGTATTCTTAAAACCAACTTGCTCATGCATCAATTTGTTCACCCAAATTTTGAGATTTTGTCTTTAGAGATTCCTTTGATATTTAAAGAAATCGCATGTTTTGAAAATGAGGATGACATGGCGATTCTTGAACGTAACATCAATGATTTGGAAGCCTTGCTTACTATAGACTGTGAGGTAGAAAAAGACCCATTTTCATCTTAGTTGGTGCGTGGGGAATATCCTCCTTTGGTTAGAAAGTTTGCCTTTCTCCAGGTGGTGGCAATGAAGGATGGAATCAGATGGACACAACAAAACTATTATCGCCTTAGTCTTGAGAACTGAGTGATCTTCTTCATTCGTTGTAAACAAATGTTTGGCAATATAAATAAAATGCCCCTCTGTGCCTTTTACTTTCTTTGTATGTCGGTTACTTGCGATATTCTCTTGCTTTATGAATAAGATCCTTTCTTTCGCTTCAGTGTGGCGCGTGGCTCTTTTATTCCTTCTTTTCTTTATACTTTATTACTTCCTTTAACAATGTGAGACGAAGAAGAATAGCCCAATCCTTGCTTTGTCTTTTGACAGCTCGTTGCAGCTCCAAGGACCTCGAATGGGGGAGTAATTGCTTCCTCACCCCTTAGCGTTTGATTGGACAAGGGCTCATAATTCATGATTCTCATGATTTGGTGAGCCTGTTTGCTGTAAAAACTCCAATCTGGGGGGGCCTTGGCTTCGATTTGAGGTTCATTGATTTTGAGCTTGTCATAGGTCTTAGTCTCAGGGACAAACTCCTTCCAGTGCTTTGAAGCGACGCACATTACCTCCAATTGATTCTGGTGGTTGCGGACCTCACTTCTCTGCTCTGCCATGGGGTCTTGTTCATGAGAGTCGGAGGGCTGAATCTTGTCTACTTGTACTTTTCTGAGAGCCTCTGAGAGTGTAAGACCTCATTTTGGCTGCTGGTGATCTCCTTGCTCAAGGAGGATGGGATTTGGAGTACTTTCGTGGTGGTTGGAACTCCAGTTTTGCTTCTAAAAGAGCAATGGGGATATGCAGGACCTTTTGCTAGTCCGACTTATAGGTGATCCTTGGTGCTGGAAGGCCCACCTTTAGGGCTTCCTCAATCTTAGGAGTTGCTTCTAGCTTGCCATTTTGTTCTGACGAATTAGAAGTAGAGGGGGAAGCTTCATCTTTGAGAGGGCGCACCATGACCTCAGGGAGGTGGTAAGGTATACTTGGGTAGATAGCAGTCAAAGGGAGGATTTTGCCTTGTCTTTCCTCCTCTTTGAACATGTCCGTAATCATTCACCCCAGATCTTCAACATCATTCATGAGACGAGGGTCATGTCTCTCTCATAAGCTTCCATTCATCATCCTTTGACTTTTCTGGTGTTGAAAGGTCTGTGAAACAGTATTGAGTGTCAGCATAGTGAGTATTGGCTACAAGGAACGGTCTCTTATTAGTATAGACCGTGTGCTGTCTCCCATCTCGGCTGTATCTAAAGCATTGGTGGAGCATGGAAAGAACTACCCCCTGATCGTGAAGCCAAGGGCGGCTGAAGAGGACATTGTAAGATGTATCGGTGTTGATTACATGAAACTGACCGTAATTATTATGGTCACTGATCTTGAGGCGAAGATGACCTATCCCAGCTGGCTTTTGGCCTGATTGGTTGAACCCTCACACGGTAATGTGGGTAGGAGTGAGGTCATCAGATCCTAATCCCAATAGGGTGAGGATCCTTCTTGGAATCAGGTTGACTGCTGAACCTCCATCCAACATGATCTGGTTGATAGGGCAGGCGTGTAGTTCACCATTCACGAAGAGCAGGCGATTGTGAAATTTTCCTCCCAACTGAAGGTCATCTTCAGAAAGGAGATTGCGTAGCATCCACTCAGGATGGTTGGGTCAACCTCAATAGGCTCCACTTCTATCTCGTACACCTCTGGGTTAGATAGAGCTTGAACCAAGGCCATTCGATAGTCTCTAGATAGTAGAAGGGCACCATAGATACTTAGAAGGGCTGGAAGCTTTCTCAAATGCCCAATTACGTCATATTTCACCTTATCCTCATTAGTCTTCTGTGTTCCTGATCAAGTCACTGATGTAGGTGGTAGGGTAGGTTTAGGAGCAGGTTTTGGTTTGTGACACTGGCTGACTTTGTTGTTCAGCCGATGCGGTCTGGGTTGATGGGGAAGTATTAGCGATGTAGAGGTTTGAGGTTGAGGTTTAGGGAAAAGTGAAGGATCAAGAACTGGAGGACCTTGAGATTTTAAGGTGTGGGCTGTAGCTTCTTCCTTGATCTTAAGCTCATTTTCCTCGTGCTAGATGGTACTTTCAAGATCTGCACCACATGGAAGGCCTCTTTGGAACAGGAGCTTTAAGGTGGCTCGATCTTGGCTGGGGCTACCACGGCGTCGGTGGCTATCAAGAATCCATCCACCTGGGCCAGCATCTTTCTTAGGCGCTTCCGTTGTGACCAGCTGAGGCTGGTGCCTCTAAGCTCTCTGTTTAGAGCGCCAAAGTTTGGGTACGGTTGAGTTGCACTTGTGGAAGAAATAGAAGAGGAGGGAGGAGAAGAAGAGTTAGTACGTTTTGGGAAGCTTTATATGTTGTCGCCAGAATTGGACGTGTGCAAGGGATGTTTTAGGTCTTGCCCCGGCTCTGACCGTTGGGGGTGTTGTTAGCGCTGTCACCCAGATTGGACGAATCCCAAGGAGTTGATGACTCAGGGATGTCCACGTGATCGAACGAAGGGATAAGGCGAGCCGTTCCTGGGATGAAGTCTCGTAAGGTTGGCAATGGTGGAAGAGGCCTGAGAAACTCTTCCTCGGCTGGTGACTGAGGAATGGGGTTCCTTCGGAGAGCTGACCTGGGTGCTCATCTCCTTTTGGATCCTTGACAAGGTGTTTGGTCTGCCCTATCAGGTTGGTGAGTAGTCCTAGCTTGGTGGACTGCCTCACGCTTCAGGGACTTGAGCCTACTTCACCCATAGTTGACTTCCTAGGGCTGGGAAGTCGAGGGCTTTGAAGGTTCAGTGTATGCTCATAGGGGGCCTATAGTGGGGCTTCCTCTTGAGCGGGAGCGATGGCTTGAAAGTGTTCTTGGAGAATGGTACAAATAATGTGGCCTTTTTGGACTTTTTTCGCAACTATAGCTTAGAACCCAGAGCATTCTTTCAGCTCGTGTCCCCATACTTGGTGATATGGGCATCAGAGGTTTTCCTTACCCTGGGCAAGACGCTTAGGCTGCTTGGCGAGCTTGGGGGTGATGATACCCTGTTGGAGAGGATCTGGCTCCATGAGGGCTTGCAAAGGATCTGGCTCAGCGCTCCCCTGAGCTTGTATCGAGAGTTCTTCCTGCACTGGTGGAAGAGGGAGTTGGGGATGTCCATTTGGGTTACCATGAACTTCTTGGCCTTGTTGCATCTTCTTTGCCTGGAGCTCATGGAAACCAGTGCATTCACTCAGGTCGTGACCTTGTATCCCAGAGCTTCTCAGTTCCAGGGGACATGAACTTGGGCTACCTTGTCGGCTTTGGCATGATGAGTCCTTCTTCAAGCATCATGGAGAATAGTTCAAGGAGGATAGCGGGTGCTTCGTCATCCTCTTGGCTTGTCACTATGTAGGCAGCCTCAGTAGGCCCGAATGCTTTCTTTAACTCTTCTATCTTTATCTGATCCTTGATAATGAGGGCTTCGATAATGTCTTTGACCATATAGTAGTCTTGAGTGGGGTGGCCTACTCCTTGGTGATAGGCGCAGTACGTCTCGTGTGTCTGGTTAGGTGCCTCGATCTCTTCCTTCAGATCTAGATGATCTGGTGGCATGTATCTCGGGTTGTAGTGAACTCGGGACTTGAGATCGCTCTCTCAAGAACCTTGCTCAAGAGTAAGGGCAGGTATACCAACCTATGAGAGAGGAATTTAAGGTGGGTTCGGGACTTACTCAAGCTGACTTGCGTGGATACCGTCTTAGATCATGAAGAAAGCCCCCCACCTACTTTAGCTAGTTTGGAATCGCCTCCCTTGACCTGTGATAACCTTGTTTTTTACACAACACTACTATGGTTAACTTGCAAGAGAAGTGGGTCGAAAGGCCTGCCCTTGTCTTAGGGAAACGCACATTCGCATGGCTAAGAATGGGAGAGGTTAGAGTGGAAAGTTCAAATAAAAAGAAAAGAGAACTTGATGAAGAGGCGAGACTTGTGTGACAGCTAGAAAGTTACTGACTCAGAGTGGTAGCAAGATGGGCATGGTACTCAGGACTAGCGCGACGGCAATACAACTTGAAATCGAGGGCAATATGGAAGTGCTAAACCAAGTCTACCCTCAATCAAGTGAGAAGAGAGAAGAAAGAACGAAGAGAGAGAAAGCTAGACGGTGAAGGGGGGAATAATCCAGACGGCAGTGGGCCTCACCGTTAACATCATGAGAAGACATCGCATTCCTTGCTGGCGGCGATGGCTTCTGATGAGGCTCACGACGATAACTCCCCATTAGGCACACAATGCTAGACGTGGGACACGAGATAAACCCACCGACGACAAGAAGCATTGCTGTTGGCAACGCGAGAAGGCCACACGTCTCATGCTGATGGTGATGGCTTCTAGCGAGGCTCACGACGATAACTTCTCATGGGTCACGCGGCGATTACCTCTTGTGGAGAGTTTGATGATAGGCATGGGGCATAAGGGAAGCTTGCGCAAGACGATAAACGTGGAGAGGCACGGAAGGAGCCTGCGCATGGTGATGGGCACCGAGCGAACCGGAAGAAGCCTGCACATGGTGATAGGCGCCTGGCACAAAAGAGAAGCTCGTGGACGGCGATGAGTATTGCCGCGACCCTTCACGGATGGTGATGGACATCGCTGCCTGCAATAGACATATGGTAGGGTGAAGCCCCCGTAAACGGCAATAAGCATCGCTATCATTATTGCTCGCTGAGACATCGAGGACATACCTGCGGACGACGATGAGCAGCGCCGCTACAAATCTCGTGGAGAGATGGAGATGTGCAAAATAGAAGAGGAACAGGAGCTCGTGCATGGAACTGCCATTAATATGTGCGACTTGTGGAATTACAGGAAGGAGAAAAAAGAAAGAAAGAGGCACGGACGGTGCTGCTACTGCCATTCATGGCCTCTGAGGGAGGCTCAGATGAAGAAGAAGAAGAAGAGAGACAAATTTACCTTGAGCATAGGGGTACCGATCTCTCTCTCTCCAAACGTGACGCAACAATGAGAAAAAAGAGAAACTTTACTAAGTAAAAACTCTCTCTTTTGTGAAGGATTCAAGCCTTTTTGCGTAAAATGATGATACGTGGTACATATAGAGGTGTGCCCAAACATGGATTGATGATCTAAATTAAACCTAATTACTGAAAAATAAGATTTCATTGATTAAAAAAATCAGAAAATAAGGTGAAAAATGATAGATTTGCCCCTTCCTAACAAGTTGTAGAATTCTAAGACAGTACTTGTGTTGCCCTAGAACGCCCATGATTGTTCATCGATGATCCGGGGTCATTCTGATGCCCGTTTGATCGAAAGATGGTTGTCTTCTTGTAGGGCTCGGCATGGCGATCGATTTGATATCTACTTTGAGCCATGGAACGGGCTTTTAGGGCACGATCATGTGACTTAAAATTTGAATGATTCTTGAAACTATGGATCAATTATGTGCTCGTTCCTTGATGTTTTTATGTGATTTCTTCACTGAAACACACTGGGCATGAGGTCACGATCACGGGGCAACAAACGCAGCTCGATTCCATGCCAAAATTTTGCAACTTGAAAGTTTTAACAGGAATCTGGAATTTCGGATATGAAATTTGCAGTCACTTTGTCGACTTTGTGTGCGAAATCCGACGGTTCATCATTTACGGGGTTCATGCTAAAGATAGCCCTAGACCTTACGTATGCAATGGAATTAGTTTCATGCCGATCGGGCTCGCAAGCGACGTGATTTGGATGCTCGATCGAAGCATGATGCTACTGATTTTCCTGCACTTTCTTCACTGATTAACAACTTCTGTCTAGCTTTTCTTCATGCTCGGCCGTCGTCGCAGGGCATACCACATATCGAAACGCTCGTCTCGACGAGACGAACACACTCCATCAAGTTTGAGCATGATCCGCTCTTGGACCAGGGAGATATAAGCATCGAAATTCATTGGTCGTGACTGCCCTTTTAATGGAGTTGAGTTGCAGGCTGGCCGCACGAGAATAGCGTGTGGCTCCTCCTGTTTCTCTCTTTCACCTTTAACTTCTTCCTGGGATATCCGTTCAAGATCCTAGGATTTTTCAATTGTGTTAATCCAATGGAGGATTCTACCGAAACTGTCTCTCAGTCTAAACTACCTTGGACATGTCAGAATGTGATAAAACTTGGCAGGAGACTTTTGAGATTCCTTATGAAGATCCTGGCCAGTTCTGGGGCTATTCTAATACTGTCGGAATATCCAATGTTTTGTCAGGTTTTATTGATAGGGGGACCATGGTGCTGAAAATGTCTTCAAACAGCTTGCCCCACCGAATGTTGTTCTTTGAGAGAAATGAGAGGGACAACATTCAAAAAGGATGCTCGGACGTTTGGATGCAATGCACAGGTTCATCTGTGGAGACATTAGGGGGAGAAGAGACTTTTGAGGGATCCTTTTGAAGTCCTCACCCCCGAGGGACTATTCGTGATTCTGACAGCTTGAGGCTTTTGTAGGGGCCTCATTGGTCAGAATCGGGCATATCTGAAAGCCAAGTGATATGAACCATTTGTTAGCATTGTTTGCTGCAACACAAGATTTGCTTTTTGAAGATCAGGGTATCTCCGTAGGTCGCATCTAGCGGGGGTCCAGTCGAGGGCTTTTGACCTATCCCAAAAGTCTGGGCCTATCGGCTAGAGGGAATTTCAACGAGGCAGCCTCGTGGGCCCCATCCTAATAGTTCAAGTAGAAACTCTGTCTGTTTGATAAGGAAGGTTTCAGGTGAGGCGATCTTATGGTGTGACATTGCCTTGAAGTCTCTGGTAGGTTGGGCCCTGGCTTCATTAGTTTCTTTCCTTCGTGGGAATATTTTGCATTTTGGAAGGATCTTTTGGTCATCGTCCTCACCCTCAAGGACTCTTGTCATTTTTGGAGGTGAAACGTAGGAGATCTTATGAGGCTCTCACTCTGAGATGAGCCACTTTATGTTGTGATTAGATGCTGGCAGTCGAGGATTTTAGGTTGACCTCGCCAACCAGGATAATGACTGTTTGGAAATTGTGTGTCTGTTGAGGCCGTGGTGCTGCTTCAACCTGTTTTGTCGGTCCAAGCACCCTTTTGCGAGTTTTCACTTGAACAAGGGAAGTGGCACCGTAAAGACGGTTTTCACCAACTTCCTTGATTTTCAGGCTCTTTTACCCTTGACCTTATGGCCATGTCCACCCATTTCATCTGTTTTTGCTCATGACGCCCTTTGGGGTTTTCACCGTGCTTGGGTTTTTGTTTTCATAGAACTCTTTTACTCATGGTTTCGTGACCATGCCCATCCATCAATTTTTACTCATGACGTTCCCTTGTTGAGGTGTACACCATGCCTATTTTTGTGAAGGTGTGTTTAGGGTCATGCCTTTGGGACCTGTGCGAAGCTTTTTAACATCATGCGGCCAGGACGTACACTATAGTTTTAGGGTCATACAGCTAGACCGTAGTGGTGACAAATGGCAGTCTGTAAAGGCCATAGATTGAATATGGTGATGGCTTTGACTAACTTTGGGGAGATAGCCTGAGGCTACCCTGTGAAGGAAGAATGGAGGGTGAAAAGTGGTGACCCACTAGTTGGCGACGACTATGGGTGGTACGATGGCTCACCTTTTTATGAGCATGGGTAAGACTCATTGGGAAATGATGGATGGTGTGTGCACACCAACGAGTTGGTTAGGAAAGGCGTGCGTGAAGATGCACGTAAAGGACATGTGCGCGTATGTGGACTCACTGGGGAGGTAATGAAGGTGGTGCGCCCACACGAATGAGTCGGTTAGGGAAAACATGGGTGAAAATTCACGCAGAAGGGGTGTGGGCGTATGTTGGGACGTCTTTAAGGTGATGCCTCGTAGACCTGTGAGAAGCATATTAACGTCATGCAGCCAGGACGTGCACTATGGTTTAGGGTCATATAGCTTGGACTGTGGTTATGCAGTTTAAAGTCATGCAACTAAGACTAGGAAGTTTAAGGTTGTGCAACTAGACCTCCGCTATAGTTTAAGGTCATATAGTTTGGGCCATGGCTATGTGGTTTAAAATCATGGAGCTAGTACTAGTTAGTTTAAGGCTGTGTAACTAGACCGCCCTTACTGTTTAAGGTCATATAATTTGGACCATGGTTGTGCAGTTTAGAGCTATGCAGCACAGACCCTTGTGTGGATCGCCATGTAGGTGAAGCTACATGGGGAATAGGTCTGTGGATAACAATTTGACTCCCTGGGGATAAAGATAGTTGAGGCTATACACAAGCAGAGAGATTTAGATGAAGATAGTGGCCTAACAAGGAGTGGTGAGAGGAAGCGGACTTCACTAGGGATTAAGAGGATAAGTGTGACTCCCTAGGGATGATGAGTAATGGTCTGGATGTAACTCTACTAAGAATGACAGGCTAGAGTACAAATGCAACCCCACTGGGGCTAGTGGGTTGCAATAGGGTGTGACTCCTACTGGGGTGTTGGTGTGAAACATACCCACAGGGGATTAAAGGGGTAAGCCTGACTCCATTTTTCTTTTGCATGCACCTTACTCCACTGGGGATGTTGATGGAATACACCTGACGAAGGGGTGCACCCATTTCACAGTTTAAAGTCATGCGTGTGGATTATTTGTCGCATTGTTTGTCATTGTGCTACTATAGTGACGTGCGTTACAGTTACAAAGTCTTATAGCTCGGAACATGGCTATGCAGATTAAAGTCATGCGGCTAGGACCATGTAGTTCTAAGGTCGTGCAACTAGACCTCCAGTACAGTTTAAGGTCATGTAGTTTGGACCATTCGGTTTAAGGTCGTGCAACTAGACCGTCACTGTGCAGTTTAGGGTCATGCGGCCAGAACAAAGGCTGTGCAGTTTAAGGTCATGCAGCACGGACCCTGGTTGTGCAGTTTAAGGTCATGCGACATAGACCATGGTGTGGGAAGAATGTGACTCCAGAGGGAATATAATTGTAATTGGAGACTTGACTTCAAAAGGAGTGAGGCTGGGATGCAAGGAATGAACTTCTTGGGGATGCAAGATGAAGGTCCGGATGAAGGGCATGATGTGCGCACGGTGCTAAGTTCTGGATGGTGCTCGTGGCATTAGGCTTTTGACGCGGTGTTAGCCACTTAGTGAGGTGCGCAGCGTTAGCCACTTGGTGAGGCGAGCGACGTTAACTCTTGACGTGCTCACGGTGATGGCCTTTGACAAAGCGCACAACAATGGCCTTTGATGAAGGCGTGCAACGATAACATCTTACACAACGCACGACAATAGCCCTTGATGAAGGAGCACAGCGATAGCGTCTTGACACAGCGCACAACGATAGCCCTTGACAAAAGTGCGGGGCGATAGCATATTACGCAACATACGATGATAGCCCTTGATGAAGCGCACGATGATGGCCTTTGACGAAGGTGCACGACGATGGCCTTTGACGAAGGGACGCAATGATAGCATCTTACACATCGCACGACAATAGCCCTTGATGAAGTGCACGACGATGACCTTTAACGAAAGCGCACGATGATGTCTTTTGACGAAGGCGTGTGGCGATGGCCTTTGACGAAGGTACACAATAATAACCCTTTTGGGTCTCGGGCTTGACTGGCTACGGCCTGTCATATTGCTGTCAGAACCTGAGGACTAAAGCATCATTTCGAATTTGTTAGGGGCAGTTTGTGGCACTGCTGAGTATAAAAGGGGAAAAACCCATTTTACTATTTTACCAAAGGATAAAACAGTTAAAGAGTTTCTAAAGAGAGAGAGAGCTTGAGCTTCTAAGAAGAGACTTCCGACGAGAGTTTGGCGGCCAAAGTTTGCAGCAGTCTGGCCTTCAACAGCTTTTCTGATGAGCTTCAACAGGTCGTGGGCCTAGCGACGTGCTTGCAGGTGTTTTGGAAAGGTGTCAAGGCTTTCCTGAGCAAGGAAGAGCTTCTTAAGGGCTCACCGAGACCTCTCCGGTGAAGCTGCAGGAGTGGTAGTGGTGTTTTGCCCGGGCAGTTGTGCTTTTCCGATTGTCCCGAGGCTGAAGGGATGTTGCAGAGAAGTCAGGGGAGCTGACTTTCCTTTGGTTATTGGAAGAAGGAGGAGTCGCAATGGGCTCACCGAAAAATCAGTGGAATTCCGGTGGTTTTGTGGCAAACTACTGAAGTGTGAAAACAGGGAGAATGGAAACCGGTAGCGTCTCAGGGAAGCTTTATGGGGCTTCCGGTGGTTTCTTCGATTTCCTGACTATTGAAAAGGGGAAAGAACAGGGTCAGATGGGGATTTCCAGCAGACGAAGAAGTGTTTTCTTGGCAAGGAGAGGAAACGTTGGTGAGAAGGTGGACCATCGGTGAGGAACAACGGTTGGGGGAGCCGAAGAGGCGTGGGAGTCAATGTCCCCCGAGAATTGGAGACAATGGGAGCCGGGGCACTACTAGGAACAAGGGCAGGTATCCAATTAGTGAGAGACAAATTTTGGATGTGAGGTGGGGACCAACCTCACCTTGGTCCTTGACTTACTCGGGCTGACTCACGTGGGTGCCCTCTAAGAGCATGACAAAAAGCTCCCTAGTTGCTTTAATTGGTTCTAAATTTCCTCCCTTGACCTGCAATCTTCTTGTTTTTCTTCACAACACTACTATGGTTAATTTGTAAGACAAGTGGGTCGAATGGCCCACCCTTGTCTTAGGGCAATACACATTCATGTGGCTAGGAATGTGAGGGGTTAGAGTGATAAAGTGAAAGGTTCAAACAAAGGTCGAACAGAAAAGAAAATTTGATGAAGGGACGAGACAAGCTTGATAGTTGAACAATGACCGACTTGGAGTGGTAGTAAGACGCGCATGGTACTCAAGACCAACGTGACAGTAATACTACACAAAACCAAGGCCGATATGACGATGCTAGGCTAGGTCAACCCTCGATCAGGTGAGAAGCGGAGAGAATGGAGAGAAGGCACGAGACGACGAAGGGATAGGGTCCCGTCGGTGCTAGGCGTCTCCACCCACGACTATTGAATAGCAATGTCACTGCCCTTGGATGGCTCTAGACACTATTGCTCATGCCTTGAGTGAGAACAGGGAACTACAGATGGCGCTAGGCATTGTCGTTGGCAACATAAGAAGGTAGCGCACCTCTACACGAGCGGTGATAGCTTCTCGTGAAGCACACGACGATAGCCATTTACGAAGCATGCGACGATAGTTCTCATGAGGCGCATGGCGATAAGCGTGGGACACAGGAGGGATGGTGGTGAGCACCGAAATCACGAAGGAGGCTCACAGACGGTTATGGGCACCTAGCATGCGAAGGAGGCTAAGGACAGTGATAAGCATCACCATCTACGATAGGCACGCAACAGGGGGAGACCTCTGCAGGCGGCAATGAGTTTTTCCGTCTACGCTCTTCACTGAGGTGTCGAGGATACGTCTGCGGATGGCAATGAGCAGCATCATCTACAAACCTCTCTAGGGGATAGAGATGGATGAACAAAAAGAGAAGGAGGCTCACACATGGCGCTGCCATCGCCATGCACGACCTGTGAGACCACAGGAGAGGCATGCACGACACTGCCACTGCCGTGCATGGCCTTTGAGGGGAGCTCAGACGGAGAAGAGGAAGAAGAAGAAGAGGAAGAGGAAGAAGAAGAAGAGGAAGAGAGAGAAGAAGAAAAGAAAAATAAGAGAGAGAAGATTTACCTTGAGCCTAGGGGTATCGGTCCAATAGTTTCTCTCTCTTTACTCTCTCTCTCAACATGACCCAACAATGACAAGAAAGAGAAATTCTCTTAAGTAAAAACACTTTATTTTTTGAAGAGTTCCAACCTTTCTGTGTACAATGATGGTACAGTATATATAGAATGGTGCCCAAACATGGGTGGATGATCAAAAGTAACCCTAATTACTGGAAATTAAGATTCAAATGAATTAAAAGAAATTATAAAATCGGGTGCAAAATGACAGATTTTTCCCTTCGTAATAAGTTGTGGAATTTCATAACGGTCCCTGTGTTGCCCTAGAACATGCATGACTTTTCGTCGATAATCCGGGGTCGTTCCGATGCCTGATTAATTGAGAGATGATTCTTTTCTTGTAGGGCTAGGCATGACGATCGATTTGATACCAACTTTGAGCCATGAATCATGTTTTTAGGGCATGATCATGTGACTTGAAATTTGAATGAATCTTGAAACTTTGGATCTATAGTGTGCTTGTTCCTTGATGTTTTTCTATGATTTCTTCACTGGATCACACTGAGCATGCTATCATGATCGTAGGGCAACACACGAAACTCGATTCCGTGCCCGAACAAAGATTTTGCAACTTTGGAATTTTGGTCGGGATCTGGAATTTCAGCAACAGAATTTGTAGCCACTTCATTGGGTTCATGTGAAGAATCTGACCGTTCATCAGATATAGGGTTCAGGTTGGAGATAGCTCGTGACCTTATGCACGCAATGGAATTAGTTCCACATCGATCAGGCTCGTGAGCGGAATGATTTGGCCTCTCGGGCACGGCACTGCTGATTTTCCTACACTTTCTTCACGGATCAACAACTTCTCTCTAGCTTTTCTTCGTGCTCGGGTGTCGTCAAGGGGCAGGCCACATATCGAAACGCTCGTCTTGATGAGAAGAATACGCTCACAAAATTTGGGTTTGATTTGAATTGAAACGATTGAGATATGAGCATTGAAACTCACTTGTTGTGGCTGCCCCTTTAATGGAGTAGAGTTGCAAGGTGGCCGCATGAGAATAACGTGTAGCTCCTCCTGTTTCACTCTTTTGACTATAATTTCTTCCTAGGATGTACATTCAAGATGAAAGTTGACCCTTGGGGGTTTTCAATCGTAATGGATCTAATGGTGGTGGTCCCACAACATATTGAGATATAAGAAATGTAGCTCTAATTATAGGGTTCATTTCAGTGTGTTAGAGGCTAATTTTGCAGAAACTGTTTCTCAGTATGCACTTCCTTAGACATGTTGGAATGGGACATAACTTGGCAAGAGGCTTTTAATGTCCTTATAAAGATCTTGGCCAGTTCTGAGGCTATTTTGAGATTGTCGAAATTTCCACTGTTTGCTATGCTTTTATTGAGTGGGGGCCTCATGATGATGAAAAATTTCTTTCAACAGCATGGCCCACCTAATGTTTTGCTTTGAGAGAATCGAGAAGTACAATCATTTCAGAAACTTCCCTTGGCTTGCCACAAGACTAATGCTGAGGCGATCCACGCAATGTTGCAACTTGAATGCTCGGACGTTTAGACGTAATGTACGGATCCACCAGTGGAGACTTGTAGGGGAAGAAGAGATGTTTAAGGGATCCTCTCGAAGTCCTCACCTTCAAGGGACTATTCTCGATTCTGACAACTTGAGGATTTGGTAGGGACCTCATTAGCCAGAATCAGGCCTACTTGGAAGCCAAGTGTTATGAACCTTTGGTCGGCATTGTTTGCTGCTACACCAGGTTGCTTTTGATGATTAGGGTATCTCTGTAGGTCCCATCTAGCGGGGTCCAGCTAGGGCCTTCTAACCTACTTGAATGTCAAGACCTGTTGACTTAGGGGATTTTGGTGAGGCAACCTCATGGGCCCCATCTTATTGGGTCCAGTCCGGGGCATGTCTCAAAGCTCTAGGCCTGTCAGCTAAGGAAGGTTTTAGGTGAGGCGATCTCATGGCGAGGAATAACCCTGAAGTCTCTAGCAGGTTAGGCCCTGGCTTCGACAGTTTCTTGCCTCTGTGATGGTCTTTTAGCATATTGGAGGGATCTTTCAATCGTTGCCCTCACCCTCAAGGACTCTTGTTGTATATGGAGGTGAAACGTGGGAGATCTTATGCGGCTCTCACTCCGGGGTGAGTCATTTTGTTTTGTGATTGAATGTTGGCGGCTGAGGATCTTAGATAGACCTCATAGAATCATGCATGTTTAGCAATTGGATGTTGACTGAGGCATTGATAGTGTGTCAACTTGCTTTGTTGGTCCAAGTGCCCTTTGTGGTTTTTCGCTCGAACAAGGGAAGTGGTGCTGTAAAGACAGTTTTTCACAGCTTTGCTTCATTTTTGGGCTCTTTTACCCATCATCTGGTGGCCATGTCCACGATTTTCATCTATTTTTGCTCAAGGTGCTCTTTTGGGGTTTTCACCATACCTAGGTTCTTGTTTTTACATAACTCTTTTACTCATGGATTCGTGACCATGCCCATCCGTCATATTTACTCGTGGCATTCCCTTGTCCAGGTGTACACCATGCCCCTTTTTTTATGAAGGCATGTTTAGGGTTGTGCCTTCGATACCTGTGCAAAGCCTTTGAACATCATGCGGCTAGGACGTGCACTATATTTTAGGGTCATACAGCTGAACCATGGTGGTGATGAATGGCAGTGGCCATGAAGTGAGTATGGTGATGGTTTTGACTCACTTTGGGGAGATAGTATGAGGCTACCCTATGAAGGAAGAATGGTGGGTGAAGAGTAGCGACATACTAGCTGACGACGCGTATGGATGGCAAGATGGTTCGTTATTTTGTGAGCATGGTTGAGACTCACTAGGGAATGATGACTAGTGTGCTCACACGAATCGATCGGTTACGGAAGGCATGCGTGAAGATGCACGGAAAGGGCGTGTGCTCGTGTCTCCACTGGGAGGTAATGAAGGTGGTGTGCACACAAGAAAAGGTCGGTTTGGGCAGACGTGCATGGTAATGCACTTAAAGAGCGTGTGTGCGTATGTGGGGCACCTTTCAGGTCATGCCTCCAGGACATGTGCAAAGTAGTTTAACGTCATGCGACTAGGACGTGACTATGGCTTAGGGTCATATAGCTCAAACCGTCGTTATACAGTTTAAAGTCATGCAACCAGGACCAGGCAATTTAAGGTTGTGCAACTTGACCTCCGCTACAATTTGCGGTCAGATAGTTTGGACCACGACTGTGTAGTTTAAGGTCATGCAACACAGACCAAGGCTTTGCAAATTAAGGTCATGCAGTACGGACCGTGGCTGGGTTGTCATGTAAGTGAAGCTGCTTGGGGGAGAGGTTTGTGCATAGCAATCTGACTCCCTGGGGATAAAGATAGTTAAGGTTATACACCAGCAGAGAGATTTAGATGAAAGTGGCAATCGGAAGTGGACTTCTATAGGGATTAAAGGGTAAGTGTGACTCCATGGGGATAATGAGTAATGGTATGCATGTGACTCTATTGAGAATGACGAACCGGAGCACAGATGCAATCCTACTAGGGTGATGTGCCAGAGCATAGGCGTAACCCTACTGAGGTTAAAAGGATAAGCATGGCCCTAACTCGCAGGGGATAGAGGGCAATAGGGGGTGACTCATGCTGGGGAGTCGGTGAGAAGAGACCCATTAGGGATTGAAGGGGTAGGTGCGACCCCCTGCTTTCTTGTCATGCACCTAGCTTCACTGGGGCTATCAATGAAATACACTTGGCGAAGATGTGGTCCCTCTTATAGTTAAGGTCATGCACATGGACTATTTGTCGCGCTGTGCGTTATAGTTTTAGAGTCTTGTAGCTCGGACCATGGTACATAGTTTTAAAGTCATCCAGCTAGGACCATGCAGTTTAAGGTCGTGCAAGTAGATCTCCGCTACAATTTAGGGTGGTATAGTTTGGACCATGCAGTTTAGAGTCGTACACCTGGACCACGGCTGTACAGTTTAAGGTCACGCAGCACGGACCATGGCTATGCAGTATAAGGTCATGCAGTGCGAACCATGGCTGCGTAATTTAAGGTCATGCATTGGGAACGATGGTTGTGCAGTTTACAGTCATGCAGCACGGACCATGGCTTTGCAGTTTAAGGTCATGCAGTGTGGACCATGGCTGTGCAGTATAAGGTCATGTAGTGCGAACCATGGTTGTGCAGTTTAAGGTCATGCATTGGGAACCATGGTTGTGTAGTTTACAGTCATGCAGCACGGACCATGGTTGTGCAGTTTAAGGTCATGCAGCACGGACAATAGCTTTCAGTCTAAGGTCATGCAATGCGAACTATGGTTGTGTAGTTTAAGGTCATGTAGTGCAAACCATGGCTGTGCAGTTTAAGGTAATGCAGTGCAGACCATGGCTACACAGTTTAATGTTATGCAGCACGAACCTCAGTTGGTGAAGGAATACAATTCAATGGGGAAAAGAGCCGTCATCGGAAACTGGACTCGCTGAGGGGTGAGATTGTGGTGCAAGGAATGAACTTCCTGAGGCGACGGCTTCCTTGACGAAGGGCACGGCGACAACTTCTTTGGCGAAGGGCACGTCGACGACTTCTTTGATGAAGGGCGCAACGTTGTTTATTTCGGGTCACGAGCTTGACCTGCCGCGGCCCGATCTTATTGCCGTCGGGAGCTAGGGACCGAAGCGTCATTTCAAATTTGTCAAGGGACAGTTTGTGGCACTACTGAGAATAAAAAGGGAGAAAACCCCATTCTACTACTTTACCGAAGGATAAAATAGTTAAAGAGTTTCTAGAGAGTGAGAGAGCCTAAGCCTTTGGCAAGAGACTTTCAGCGAGAGTTTTCTAGCCATAGTTTGCAGCTGTCAGGTTTTCAGGAGTTTTTCAGGCGAGCTTGAGTAGGTTGTGAGCTTCGTACCATTCTTGCGAACGCTTTAGGAGAGTGCCAAAGATTTCTGGTGGGAAGGTTGCGGAGAAGTTTGGGGACCTAACAGTCCTCTGGTTTCGGGAAGAGGAGAAGGAGGAGCAGCAGTGGGCTCACTGAAAACTCAGTGGAATTCCGGTGAGTTTGTGGCCAGCTGCTAAAGTGCGAAAACAGAAAGAAGGGAAGCCGGCAGGTCCACAGGGAGACATTCTGTGGATTTCGTTGGTTTTTTGATTTTCCCGACTGTTGGCAATGGGAAAGAACAAGGTCAGAAGGGTTTTTCGGTGAGCAGAGGGTTGGGGAGAACCCGAAGGGTTGGGGGGACCGTAACAGTGTAGACACCCCATTTTAAAACTGGAAAAATCTACGGTTTCTGAACCCTTAGGACCACATTATCCTAGTAAACCCAAAATCCATACTTCACACAACCTATCTTGTGACCCGGAACTAGTCTTCCTACCCCGAACCCTGCAAAAACCCTGTTATGACCCATATTTCTGTAAACACCCTGTTTTACCAAAACAATCATAAAAAATAGTAAATAAATCCGTTTTGATCCAAACATTCTTTGAGAGCTTCATAAGAGGTTGAGGAAGCCACCAAAATTGAAAAATATCAAATTTAACAAGTTTTGGTTTGGGCCAAGTCATTCCAGTAAATGTCCTGTTCTACTAAAAAAATCATTAAAAATAGTAAAAAAAAATCCATTTGGACCCGAATGTTTTTTGGTTGCTTCACAAGAGGATGGGAATGCACTCAATGTGAAAAATATGGATTTTGACTAAGTTTGACTTGGGAGACATGGCCTGTGTCACCGAGCCTAAACTGGGCAACACGTCTAGTGTCGCCAAGATTTGGGGGCAACACGACCCGTGTCGCCCACCTCCTTTTGCCGCAAACAGAGATTTTCCACCATTTTCTGCGTTATAACCTAGATTCGAGGCCTCCAAAAACATATTTTGACTGAGTAAACTTGTTGGTTACGTGAAGATATACTCCCCAACAAATTTTGCCTCCTTTTTAATATCTTTTCAGGACCATTTACAGGGGATGAAAACAAATAGAAAGGGATGAAGACTGAAGAGAGAGAAAAACCTTAGGAGAGAGAGAGAGAGAGATCAGAAACCCTGTAGAGAAAAAGAGATAAAGAGATTAGAGATCAGAAACCCTACAGAGAAAGTAAAATATATAAGAGATAAAGATGAAAAACCTGAAGGAGCTATATGAGAGAAAACCCTGAAAATTACGTCAGGAAGCCTTTGCCCCCTAAGAGAAACCCCAGATCTACCCTTAAGACACAGACCAGATCTACCCTTAGGATAGAAAATCCCAAATCAAAGCCTTTGAACATTTGACTCAGAGAGAAAAAAGAGGATCAGTTCTGATACGGGCGAGACCTAGATGGCTCAGGAGTCCGGGGGGCAATCCGCCCCGGTTCGGTATCATTTCTTTCTTTTTCTTAATTTTATTTAAAATCGCATTTTGGACACCCTCGATCATGCTTGCCTTGCCATAGATTTAAGAACAGATCTGCTCATTTTCAAGTGGATCTGGCCTCAGATCTGAACTCGATATGTCCCACTTTCTTTACAATTTTATTTATTGCATTTTCATTTAGTTTAAGGTATTAAAATCAAGAGATCTTCATTGGGAGATCTGTTTGATTTTCGTCATAACAGTTTGGCGCCCACCGTGGGGCCTTTCGAGCTTGATCCAAGCAACAAAATACAATTTTATTCATCATTTTTCATTGTTTTCAGTCACAAAAAGTCCCAGAAGTCGGCAGTAACCAGGATCCAGGGTTTCGGTGGTACAAAACTCCAATTTTTCTGGGCGACACCAGCTGTGTCACCTGAGTGACACCACCAGTGTCGCCCAAATCCAAGGCGACATTCCCTCCGTCACCCAAAATTCAAAATTTTAAGAATCTTCTAAAATTTTTCAGATCTGTTATGGTGTCCCTTTTGTGATTGTCCACAAAATTTCAGAGCAAAATAAAATTTTTAAAAATAACAAACAAATATTTTATTGTTTCGTCTACACTATTCTACTTTACTCTGTTTTAATTTATTTCATCAGAAATATATTTTTTTCCTACTTCTTTAAAGTTTAAAGTAGGCTTATTTAATCAATTTTTACAAGTAAAAAAATACAAAAAAAAAAAACAAATTGAGTTTTTGGGTGACACTAGCAAAGGTGATACCACCTGTGTCGCTCAACTGCAGAGGTCCAAGAAACTATATGGGACCCCACATGCCTATTTCAAAGCCTAACGGCTCCCTGTTGACATTTTAGCTTAAAATAAATTTTTTAAAAATATAAAAAAATATTCTGCTATAGATAGATGTGATCCGTTCCTGTCTCTTTCTATTTCATTTTAGTTTGTTAATTTCAACTGAAACCATGTTTTCCTTGCTTTCACCATTCTTAGTTTAACTGTGTTTCATCAAATTTTAAAAAGATAAAAATAAATTAAAAAATAAAAAAATATATCGAGGGCTGCTTGCACCCTCCGTGAACCGTGTCCCATTCGAGTCACTCTTGACCCCGCCCGTCCTCGACTTAACACGGACTGTGCCTGGTCTCATTGTTTTAACTTTACCTTTTTAGGGCTTGCTTAGTCCTCCGTCTATATTGTGCTTTGAGCGAGTTTCATCTCGAAGCTAGCATCTCTAGGGAGGATCAGTGTAGAGCGCTCACTTATTTCCTTTCTTGTTTTGTGTGTATTATGTGCTTGACTTTATTTCAATTGTGTGCTTCTTTACACACTCCAGCACACACCGGACAAGGAGTGCCTGGGAAACCAGCAAACGAATATTTTGAAAACCCCCAAAATCCGTGTTAACGGCGTGAGGGGAACCTAGCTTTGAGAGTCGAGGTAGTTTAGATTCACGTAACTTTAACTGTGCACACCCCTCCATAATCCTTTGCCTCAAAGCAACTCCGCCTATACAAGGACCTAGTGAACATCCTATAACAGGAGGCCCGGACCTATGTGGGGACCTATATCAGGCTAGCCGCATTTCAGTAGTTGGGAAGCCACTCTCAAGTCAAGCCTATCTATCATAAATCTCGATCAAACATTTTTGTATGCTTGCTTTCTTTTTTCTAATCTGTTAATCTTAGATCTTAGTCCGAACCCGCATTTAGTCCGAGCTGAACCCTGTGGTTCCAAGTTCAGGCTTGTACCCAGCCTAGCCTAGGTCTGAACCAGATTCACACCCAAGTTCGAACCTAGGTCCCCCTTTTGGTCCGAGCCAAAGGCTCGTTCCTAGCTCATCTTTGATCCAGTTCAAGCCCACACCTGGTCTGATCACAAAAATTCTCTTGGTCCGAGTTCAGGCTTATACTCAGCCTAGCCCAAATCCAAACCAGGTTAACACCCAGGTCCGAACCCAGGCCCCCTCTTGGTCCGAGCCGAAGGCTCGTTCCTAGTTCATCCTAGATCAAGTTTGGGTCCATACTTGGTTTGATTATCACAACTCTCTAGGTCCAAGCCTAAGCTTGCACCCAGCTCAGTCCAGGTTTGAACCAGGCTCAGTCTCAGGCCCGAACCTAGACCCACTCTTGGTTCAAGCCGCGACTCATACCTATCTGGTCTAGATCTTAGTCTAGGTTTTAGCATAGATCTAAGCATAGAGTTGCCTCTAGAGCTAGACTTGGCTGACCTTAGTTCAAGGTCTGAACCAAAACCCATTGAGTCTAGCAAGTCTAGATTCTAGTCTAGTCTTAGCCTAGGTCTTAATCAAAGTTTTGCCCCTAAAGTCAAGCTAGGTCTGCCCTAAGTCGTCGAGTCTAGTTCTTACCTAAGTCTAGATTCCATAACCCAGCCAAAGAGAGTCACCATGTCGGTTACTCAAGGCGACCCTGATGATTGCTCCACAGCTGACTCTAAACCAAACCTTCCCAAACCTAGGGACAAATATACTGCAGTCCCTTGGAACTATCAACAGACCTCAAGCCAATCCATTATCCAATGCTCAGGCCTTCTGTTAGAGGCAGAATCCCAACGGTCCTCTGCTAGTCTCGAAATTAGTGTGATTCGAAAAGTTAATTCAGCCCGAAAAACTCTGAATAGCAAGGGGGTCTAACTTGGAGTTGTTCTACAAGGGGTCTTAGGCAACCAAAGTAGGAGTCGAGTGGGGGAAGAAATTCATGCATTATCTAATGCCAATTCCCACAGCTCAAACCGAGATAACTCTGGGGTGCAGCAGTTTGAAGACCAAGACCCACTTAGGTCTAAGGGATCCAACCCTACCTCGAGTCGCCATAGTATAGCTCATGATGTCCTGAACACTGTACGAGGCAGAGGTGTCAACCCAAACCGATCCCTAGGCAACATAAGTGTCCAAGCTGCCCTTAAAAGGCTAGTTGACCTAGGTTACATTGTTCATGCCCTAGCTTACGGGTCGAACCCAAAACAAGTCAGTGGCATAGGTTTACCCTTAGCACAACCGAGTCAGCCGATTCTTCAATCGGTCCCTCTAGTTCATTCAGGCTGATTGACCTAGGTTACACTGTTCATGCCCCAACTTACGGGTTGACCCAAATCAAGTCAGTGGCATAGGACTACCCTTAGCACAATCGAGTCAGCCGATTCTTCAATCGGTCCCTCTAGTTCATCCGATCCAACAAACCGTGCATGTTTCGCAATCGGTTGCGACTCATGGGTCAATACGCCCCTCTGGCATAAGTGTATCAAACCGCCTTGGTGACTGCGGCTCATTAATCTCAGGCCCATGCAGGCCAACGTTTACTCCAAATCGCGACTAATCAGTCCACGCTTGGGAACCCACCAAGGAGTGGGCCTACTGTCATGCCGAACACCCAACAAGAAGGTACTTTAAAAGCGATGCAGGAAATGCTCGTAAAATGGGAATGCATGATATTCTACCCCAAAAGGCCTATGTTCAAGAGACCCTTAGAGGCATGGAGGACCTTCCCCTGGGATTTGTTATCCCATAATTTCGAAGAAAGTTTAACGAGAAGAGCGGTCGTGATGCTCATGTCAACGCGTATCTCCTCTTTGTGGTAGCTTTGCGAGACAGACCTAACCAACTGAAGGCCATATTTTTGCAAACATTGACCGACGAGGCCTTGTCTTGGCATTGGAGAATAATGTCCACTCAACCACATATCATTCCAGACGAAATGTTCGACTTATTCGTCTCTCACTACCGCAAGTTGACACCAAGATGACTCTCCCTTGGCAAGCTCAGTGCAACAAAGAAAAATCTAGGAGAATCCTTCGAGGATTTCATCCGTCGATTTCGTGAGGCAGCAATTCTGGTAGTAGAATGCCCCTTGACAGAACCAGCCAAAATCTACATGGCCTTAGAGAACATTGCTCCATAATTCAAGACCTTTTTCAGCCAAGGCCTTATCCTCCACTCTTTCGACTCCAAGATCGCGCAGGTGGCATGACATGATAGGGAGAGAGGGACACCCCTTAGCATCAAGCCCGACAAGCGGAAGGTTTTCGGTCAGGTTAACGAGATTGTCATTGATGAACCGGCTCAAGGTTCAGCCACTCAGTACAACATTCAGAAGCAAAACCGAAGGGGTAGGCCTAGAGCCAACGCTCAAAAATATAACCAAAGGCGAGAGAATAAGTTCACTCCTCTTAAAGACCCGCTAGAAAAGTGTTGGAATTACTCTTGACAAAAAACATGGTTTATCTACCGCCACCATCTGAAACACCATTTCAAGTAACGAATAAGAGCAGGTGGTACAAATGGCATCAAAACCATGTGACAGAAACACATGACCGCCCATGTTTTTTCTTTCCTCTTAATCTTTTGTCATGGACGGCAGAAGCACATCGCCGCTCATGTTTTCTCTTTCTTCTTAATCGTCTATCATCGACGGCGAAAGCAAATTGCCGCTCATGTTTTCTCTCTCCTTCTATTCTATGTCATGGACGACGGAAGCACATTGCCACCCATGTCTTCTCTTTCATCTTAATCTTTTGTTGTGGACGATGGAAGCACATCGCTGCCCATGTATTCGCTCTCTTCTCTCATTCTTCTGTCATAGATAGCAGAAGCACATCGCTGCCCATGTATTCTCTCTCTTTTCTCATTCTTCTGTCATGGATGGCAGAAGCACATCGTCACCCATGTCTTCTCTCTCTTCTCTCATTCTTTTGTCACAGATGGCAGAGGCTCATTAACGCTCGTGTTTTCCCTCTCTTCTTACCCTTTCGTCATGGACGACGGGAGCTCATCGCTGTCCATGTTCTTTCTTATCTTTTCGCTCATTGCCACCCATGTTCCCTTGCTCTCTTCTCTCTCCTTCTTCATTCTTTTTCTTATCTTTCCTCTTTCCCTTTTTCCTTTCTCCCTCGTTACTTATCTCTTCTTCTTCTCACATGCACAACATTGGTAGTATTGTGTCTCTTTCTCTCTCTTCTTTCTTCTCTCTCTCTCATTTGACCAAGAGAGGCTGAGAGAAACATTGCCATGGTAGTCTTGTCGTCTAACAGAGTGGCTAAGATGAACATTGCCAAAGGGCGAGGACTTTGATCGGATCCCTAAAAATAGTCTCTTTTCCCCTTAAAGTCTCCATGGATGGACCTGTACAATGCATCCAAATGTCTGAGAATCCTAATTATAGTATTGCATGAATCTCGTTGGCGTTCACATGGTCCCATGGCTAGGAAGAAAAAAAGTAATAAAGTCGAAGGAAATTTTTTGAATGTTGTGCTTCTCACTTCTCTCGAAGCACAACATTCGACGGGGCAAGCTGTTTGAACAAATTTTTTAACACCTTAAGTCCCAATGTGGAATAAAATAGAAGTCAGTCAATAAAGCCTTAACATACAATAGAATTCTTGACAGTCTCAGAATTACCCAAGAATGGGTCAGAATATTCCTAAGCATTCCAAAAGGCCACTTGCCAAGTTTCGCCTCAATCCGACATGTCTAAGGTAGCGTAAACAAAGAAACAATTTCAGAAAAATCAGCCTCTAGTGCCTTGAAATAGACACTGTAACTAGAACTATATTTTTGGTTCATCAAACAACTATGGGACTAATGTCATTGGATCTGAAACAGTTGAAAACCTATATGGGTTAAGTTTCAGCTTAAACGGACATTCCAAGATAAAGTTATGGGTAAAAACATTAAAAATGCGTAGGTCACACGCTATTCCTGTGCGGCCTCCCTGCACCAATCTCCATTAAAGGAGGCTGGTGTGCACAGTCCCGAGCAGCAACTTCAAAGACCCATATCTCACTCGTTCTAAGTAAGATCGCTCTCAAAATTGGTGAGCGTGTTCATCTAATAAAGACGAGTGTTTTGATATGTGGTGCGACCCGCGACGATACTCGAGTAGGGAGAAAAACTAGAGAGAAATTAATTATTTGTGAAGATGGTTACAGAAAATTCAGCCGCAGCACGCCTCGCTCGAGCGACCATATCACAGCTCTTGCATACCTGATCAACGTGAAACTAATTGCATTATGTACGTAAGATCCAAGGCTATCTTTGATCTGAACCCTACAGATGATGAATTGTTGGATTTAGCACATGAAGGTGTCAAAGTTGCTGTAAATTTCAGACGCCGGATATCTAGATTCCAGTTAAAAACCCAAGACGACAATATCTTCGTCCGGACACGAAATTGAGCGGCGTTCATTACAACGTGATCGTGACGGCATGCTCAGTGTGATTCAATGAATAAATCAAAGAAAAACATCAAGAAACAAGCACACTATCGAGCGAAAGTTTTCAAGATCTATAAAAATTTCGAGTCACATGATCATGGCCTAAAAATACGATTCATGGCTTGAAGTTGGTTTCAAATCAATTATCATGCCGAGCTCGATAAGAAAGCAATCATCTTTCGGCCAAATAGATGCCAGAGCAATCACGAATCATCCATGAAAGATCAAGTAAGTTCTTGGACAGCAGCAGGAACAATTTTAGAATTTCATCTATGTTAAGCAAGGGAAAAACGATCCTTTTGCACCGAATTTTAGAATTTCTTTTAATTTAATTAAATTGTAATTATCATCAATTTAGGTATTTTTTGGGAGTACACCCATGTTTGCGCCCAATTCTATAAGTACATGCTAAACATAATTGTTAAAGGAACCCTTGATTTTTCAATGCTCATCAATAAAATTTGAGAGTTTTCACATTCAAATTGTGGGTAAGTCTTGGAGGGAGAGAGAGGAGAGAGAGGAGAGAGAAGAAAAGGTCTGATACTACTTTATTGAAGGTAATTTTCTCTCTCCTCCTCTCATCTCTTTCTTTCTCTCTCCTCCTTTCATCTCTTTCTTTCTCTCTCCTCCTCTCACCTCTCTCTTTTTTTCTCCTCTTCTCGTTTATCAATTTCTTTCTCCTCCTCTCATCTCTCTCTTTCTCTCACCTCCTCGCATCTCTGTCTCTCGCTCCACTTATCGTCTATCTCTTTCTCTCTCCATCTCTATCTCTCTTTCTCTCTCCTCTCATCTATATCTCTCTATCCTTTTTCTTCGAGCCTATCACCGAGTGTGATGTCCTCTTACTTCTGGGACATAGATAGTGGGCCGGGCCTTAACCCGAGTGGCGGGCTGGACCTTTGTCAAAGTTCATGTTATTCCCTTGTGTCATGGACAGTGGAAGCTCATCGTCATCCATGTTTTCTCTCTCCTCTAATTCTTATGTCATGGACAGTGGAAGCTCATCACCGTTCGTATTTTATCTTTCCTCTTCTCTCCTCTATCATGGACGTCTGAAGCTTATCGTCGTCCATATTTTCTCTCTCTTCACTTCTCTATCATAGACGGCGGAAGCTCATCGCTGTCCATGTCTTCTTTCTCTTTTGATTCCTCTTTCATAGATGGCAGATGCTCATCACCGTTCGTGTCTCTCTCTTCTCTCCTTCATCGTGGATGGCGGATGCTCATCGCCAACCATGTCCTCTCTCTCTTCTCATTCCTCTGTCACGGACGACGAAAGTTCATAGCCATCCACATTTCCTATCTCTCTTTTATCTCTCTTCTTCCCCCTTCCTCTTTTTTCTTACTGTTCCTTTCTTCATCTTTTCCTCTCTCTCTCTCTTTCCTTTCTTTTTCTCACATGCACTACATCGGTAGTACTATGTATTCCTTTCCCTCTCTCTTTCTTTTATCTCTTCTCTTATTTCCCTCTCGTTTGATCAAGGGAGGCTAAGTCAAGCACGACCATGGTAATCTCATCGTCTAGCAGTGTTGTCTTTGTGCTGGTTTTAGTAACTGTGCCCGCCTTACTACCATGATAGGCTAGCCATCGTGCTAGGCTGGTTGATGATTGTTCTGTCTTCTAATAGTATTGTCGTTGTGCTGGTCTAGTTACTATTCTTATCTTGCCACCACGTTAGGTGAATCACTTGCTGGTGTAGCTACTATGTTAGTCTAGCCACCTAGTCAAATTCCTATCTTCCCTATTCCTCTATTTTGTCTCTTTCTTCTTTCACCTATCCTCTTACCCTTTTTTCTTCTTTTGAATGTGCATACCTATGTGCATTTGCCCAAAGCCAAGGAGGGATCACTTGACCCACTTGTCTTGTGAATTTACCATGTGTGTGTGATTGCAGAAACAGGAGAGTACATTCTAAGGGAGGCGATTCCAAACTAGTTTTACGATTGGGGGGCTTTCTTCGTGATCTAAGAAGGTGCCCACGTGAGTCAACCCAAGTAAGTCCTGAACCCACCTTAAATTTCTCTCTCATCGGTTGGTATACTTGCCCTCTCTCTTAAGCGAGTTTCTCGAGAGCGATCTCAAAGTCTCGAGTACCCTCGAAACCCAAGACGTGTGCCTCCAGATCATCCACATTCGAAGGGCGAGATCGAGGCACCTAACCACAAAGATCATAATAAGGTTGATCCTTTTGAAAAGAAATGGGTTCCTACACTGCTCCGACTATTATTGGAACATAACATGATTGAGCTATCCGAGATCAAGTTTCCTGATCAGGATGGTCTCAATACGCACACATGATTCTATGCTTACCATCGAATGGTTAACTACTCCACGTAAGAATGCTACACACTTAATGACCTCATCGAGGCTCTGATCCAGAAGGGTCAAATCAAGCTCAAAGAACTACAGAAAGCATTTGGGGCAGCAGAAGCATTCAATGTCGTGACAATTCAGGAGGAAGGTGAGGCACCCAGCATCCTTCGTGCCTTGTTTATCATGATGCTGCAAGAAGGCCTCATCACGCCAAAGCCGTCAAGATAACCCAAGCACCGGCTCAAAGCGTCGAGGGTCTCTGGTGTTCATATCATCAGATATGGGGGCATGACCTGAGCGAATTCTCTGACTTCCACAAGCTATTACCGAAGAAAATGCAGAGAAGCCAAGAAGTTGGTGACATTCAGAACATGGATTCCCAAGTCTCTCCTCCACTGGTATAGGAGGACCCTCTAACTCAAGACCCAGGAAATGATAGTTCTGACCGTCTTCTATCCTTGTTTGAGGCAATGCTCTAACAAGGACTAGTCACTCCTAAGCCTGCGAGGCAACCCAAGCACCTTACCGAGGGGACCGAGAATCACTGGTGCCCATACCATCAGATATGGGGTCATGAACTACATGAATATTATGGGGTTCGAAGCTGTGGTTACAGAAAAAGTCTAGAGAGGTTACATTTCTTATGCTGAACACCCTCAAAGCACTATGCCCATCCCAGAGGACGTTTCAATGTAAGACTCCCGGAAGGATGCCTCTGATCCCGCTGAACCCTCGACTTCCCAGCCATGGGAAGTTCATCACGGGCGGAGCGGGCTAAAATCTTTAAAGCAAGAAGCGATACGTCAAGCCAGGGCTGTTCACAAACTTAGCAAGGCAGACCAAACACCTCCAAAGGTGACTAGAAGAAGACGAGCATCGAGGGCTGCTGGCGGAAAGAACAAGGTTCCTTAGCCCTCGGTCGAGCTAGAATTTCTCAGGCTTCTTCCTCCCTTATCGACTTTAAAAGACTTCATACTGGTTGCCATCGACCTTAGTCCTTCTTCTCATCAAGAAGATACGCCTGAGTCATCTTTTACTTGAGGCACGTCCAATGAGGGTGACGACATTAAAAGCACCCCCAAATGGTCTAAGCAGTGAAAGACTTAAAAGACTCCCTGCACACATCGAATTCTGGTGATGATGTAAAAATCTGCCCAGATTGGTCCAATGAGGGGAACGACCTTAAAAGTCCCTCACCTACTGACCCTTCTCCTTCTTCCTCTTATTCTTCTTCTTCTTATCCTTTCTCTTATATGTGCCCTGCAGGTACAACCTTTAAATATTCGGACTTGGAGGCTCTTGACAGAGAGCTCGAAGGAACCAATATAAGCAGGATACATTGGAGATGGCTGAAAAAGACGTTGACCCAGGCGGTTGGATTCTTAACTGTTGTTGATGCCTTGGCAGCTCGAGCTAAGTCAGAGTCATCCTCTTCTACTGAGACGCACAAGAAGTTAAAGTCAAAGAAACCCCAGTGGCCTCCTGAGCTCGATTTTGAGCAGAGACTGAGAGAATCAAGAGGGCAGAGCTTCTATTATCAAGAAGCTTGCCACATGGTGCAAATCTTAAAAGCACCACCCAACACAAGGCAAATGAGCCTAAGATCGGGGAAAATGCTGCAACCTCCACCTTAGAAGCCAGGCATTTTGAAGTTTCTTGGTCCGTCACTTCTCCCTCACTCGAATACTTCAAACAATTTACCCATCCTCCAGCTCCCTAGGCTCCTTCCTCACCCAAATACCCTGGAAAATCCACCCATCCTCCAATTCCCTGGGATGTCGCTGGTCCCATATACCCAACCACCTCCTAAGCCTCAACCTCAAACATCTACTCAGACTACCGAACCTAAGCCAGCTGTGCAATCAAACCTGGCCCGTGACCCGTTATACCACCAAAGTCCATGGTACGACCGGGAGAAAAAAAGGCTAATGAGGAAAAGGTGAAGTATGATATGATAGGGCACCTAGGGAAGTTTCCAGCCCTTCTCAGCATCTATGATGCCCTCATGCTCTCGAGGGATTACCGTATGGATCTGGTTCATGCTCTTTCTAATCCAGAGGTGTACGAGATCGAGGTGGAACCCATTGAGGTGGACCCAGTGATCTTAACTGGATGCATGGCGATCACCTTCTCAGATGATGATTTGTAATCGGGAGAAAATTTCACAATCGCCCTCTCTTCATGACTGGTGAGCTACATGCATGCCCCATCAACCGAATTATGTTGGATGGAGGGTCAACAGTCAACCTTATCCCAAGGAGAATCCTCAATGTTTGGGATTAGAGTCTAAGGATCTCACCCCGACTTATATCACAGTTCAGGGGTTCAACCAGTCAGAAGAGAAGCTGGATGGCACAGTCCGCCTTCGTCTCGAGATCGGTGAATTAAATGATTACGCCCAATTTCCTATGATCGACACCGACACACTTACAACATCCTTCTTGGTCTCCCAGGGCTCCATGATCGAGAGGTGGTTCCATCCTCATTGCATCAGTGCTTCAAGTATAGTCGAGATGGGAGACAGTATATGGTCTATGCTGATAGAAGACCATTTCCTGTAGCTAAAACTCACTATGCTGAAGCCAGGTATTACTTCACAGATTCGGTGTCACCCCGAAAGTCTGGAGAAGGTGATCACAAGTTTGAGAAGCAGGCAAAACCTTCACCTCATGATGATGTTGAGGACATCGGGAGAACGCTTGTAAGCATGTTTAAAGAGGATGAAAGACAGGGCAAAACTCTCCTTCTAACTCCCATTCATCCCAGCATGCCATCAACCATCCCTGAGGAAACTCCATCTTCGCCTGAAGATGAGGCTTCTCCCTATGATCTCAGTCCAGAGCCGCCTTTACAAAAGATGAACCAGAGGTCACCCCTCAGATTGAGGAAGTCTTGGAGACAGAACTCTCAACTCCAAGGGTTACTTACACACCGGACAATCAAAAGTCCTGCATGTCCCCATCGCATTCTTGAAAGTAGAACTAATGCATCAGCCACCCCGAAAGGTTTTGCGTTTCCCTGAAACTAGCCTGTAGCAAGAGCACTATGAGGACCACGTCCTATCAGTGCATCCAAGTCTTGTATCGGGCGCCCTTCATGACCCGAGACCTTTCGGACCTCCCTCCATTCGAATTTAGAGCTGAGATAATAAAAAAGGCTCCCCGTCCTTTTCTCCATAAAGAGAAATCGTGATGAGGTTTCATCCGCTGCTATCTGGAGAGGTACCCCAAGTGCCTCCCAATTCCAACGGTAATCCAAGGTAAAAATCTCTCCAAGAGGAGGGGTCGTGAGTATACTCTTTTTCCTGGTATCCCGGCGCCAATTGCAGTACTCCACATTCCAAGGGTGATCAACCTTCGATTACCCTCGGCTCGTAATCCTCCACCAGTTCGTATAGGCCTGAGTCACTCGGGTCCTTCTGCCAAAATGTGGTATCACGTACTTGCTGACCTCAATCATTTTCTCTAACATGTGGACCTTGCAGTACGGATATGCTCTGGCGACCATGATTCAAGGAGGGTCCCCAGCTCTTCTTTCTTACCAGTGTTCCCTCTACCATGATGTTTTTGAAAGAACACAAAAAAGGGACAACCTTGATCAAGCCCATGCTGACGAGCAAACCGATGGGGGAAGTACCCTTCGAGTATCGCATTTTGTCAAGTTCTATAAGCCAAAACCCCGCCTTTGATGCTTAAGATGAACATGATCTCTTTGATAATTGTGGGAGCACCATCCAGCTCCTTGCCAAGTTCATCAATGAAGGCGCGTCAGTAAAGCCTCCAACTGGAAAGGCGACCCGACGCATGCTGGAGAACTCATTCCCAAATAAGTTATGAGCCTCCCCTAGGTTGTGAAAGATTGCCTTCTGTCTGGCAATCCTCATTAAAAACCGCCATATCTTCTCCCCCATACCCGGACATCTGACATAAGTGGCAGGTAAATAAGCTCCTAGCCACCGTGTACAAAAAGGATGGGGAATGGTGCCTTAAAATCCCTAGGGAAGGCTTTGCCACCAACAAGGCCATTGCCCCTCTCTTTTTCTTTGTAGGCTTTCCGTTGTAAATGGCTCCCAGCCCGTGATAGATACTGCATAGAACTGGTTACGAAGGGCGTATTGATGTCCTCTTGTCATGTCGCAGGCCACATAGAATATTCCTGCAAGGATGTCATCTATCCTTCTAGGGAGCACGAACTTGCATAGAGACAGGGCCAAATATGCAACCAAGAAGATGCAGTCATCACTAGTCTTGGGTTGGAAGATCAAAGGTGTTCCCTTTACAGCGACCTTTCCCTTCCTTCTTGAAGCACTTGGACCATCCTCCTAGGGGTAATCCCCATAAAAGAATTTCACCCATTCGGTGAAGGTCATCCCTATTCTCGTTAGATTTAGAATAGAGAAACTAGTAAGTCTCAAATACGTTTTGGAGACTAGCAGTGGTTCTTCTCCCCTCAAGCGAGCACCACCAAATATGACAGAGTTCTGAGGCACGAACTTGTCATACATTGCTCCAATCAGTGGAAGGCTGTCAATGAAGTAAAGATCCAGTAAGGAGATTCATGCCTCCCCATACCCAAGGAGCCATGTGTTGCTAACATGACTCCAAGTCTCCATCAGTACCTTAATGGTGTTGGAGCACCGATCATAATAGCCAGCTGAGCACTGAACTGCTGCTAGAAAAGAAGCACACTCAAGAATACTTTTGTGTAATCCTACCACCTAGCTGGTCCAAGAAGAGTACTCCTTCAAGTAATGGTGCTCTCCCTGTACTCTGAGACCAGTAGAAGACCATATCAGCCCCTTGGTCTTCACCATCCTCTTTCCTAGAGTGGACAAGTTTGCCCTAGAAGCTACATTTCGATGCCTGCAATGAAGACGAGCAATCCCTTCCTCATTGATGTTCTCGTCATTATCCTCCCAGACTTCAAATCGAATCGGATCAGAAATGAAAGTGATGTTGAGCAGCCACTCCGGTTTGCATGTCGAAGCCGTCAACCAAATAGGTTCGGTCCGGACCAGACTCTCACTAGTAAAATCATTGTGCCAAGTTCTCCTCCCTTTGGAAGGTTCTTCATGTCAGGAATTCTACTTGAAGGTCCGACCATCAGAATGACTTTAAACTGCTGTGTGGAAATTATCAAGACACAAGCCTATCACTGTGCGTGGGACACTGACTAGAGTCGTGTGTGACTTAAAGAAAATAAGGTCGAATGCTGGCTATCCTTACTGAGGACCAACATCGAGTAACCTAATGATTGTCCTTATTGAGGACCAACATCGGGTAACCTAACGCCGACTATGCTTGATGAAGATTACCATCGAGTGGCTTAAACGTCGGTGCGCCGAGTGCGTTTTGAAAACTTAACGCCTACTATGCCCAATGTCAGATGCATTCTCAAAAGGCTAACACCGGCTGTGTGTTCAGGACTATCACCACTTGAAGCAACACTACTCGTATCTTCCGAACGTGCCACTAGATGGCACACGTGTAACCTCGAGCCCCGCGAGCACTTCCTGACAACTGCCACCATGATGCGGCCTGATGCACGTTCTGCACGTCTGGACTGACAACTGTTCTTCTACACAGTTGTCCGCCTTCCAGTGGCTGTTGGTCTCCTGGAACCTTTAGTTTCTCCTTGGGAAAACACTCACACTCGTCGGAACAGCCCCGCTGCTACTCTCCCACTATTCCCCGGTGGCGAAAAATACCAGGAACGACCATAAGTTCACGAAAATGTCTAGCGGTCCTCACTTGCCTCTTTCCCGCCTCTCCAGTGATCGAGAACCTCTACCGAAATACCTCTTCAGGTCGCCAGCATTCTCCCTTCTTCACCTAAACTCTCTCTTTTTCAGCAAAAACTTTGACACTTCACCCATAAAATCCTGCAAATACCCTACCAAAGACAATAATTATGCCGGATACCTATGCTCGCAGGAGTTCTCACCGGAGTTTCTTCTTTCGCTCTCTCACTGTTAAAACTCTAATTGTTTTACCTTCGGTAAAATAGTAAAAATGGGGTCTTCCCCCTTATGTAGAAGATGGTTCCCCAAGGTACCCCTCACAAAGCAAGAATCCTAGATAGGTCCTTGAAGGCCAAGCGTCAATGGGCCGAACCGAGTCGGGCTCAGACTCAGGCCCGAACAAAGGCTTACCGCTGCCTGTATAGCACCGAGCACCATTCATCAGATTAGCTGGATCGGGTCGGGCTTATACTCAAAGCCCGAACAGAGGCTTACCGCTGCTTGTGCGACGCCAAGCATCGACTTTCAAAATGACAGGACCGGACCAAGCCCAAGCCTAGGGCCTGAACACAGGCTAACACTGGCTGTGTTTTGTATCATTGTCTGTGACTAACACCATGTGTAGCCAATGCTGCGTGCGCCAAGCATGTCAGTACTACTACCGCCTATGACCACTCCTATACATATTAGCGCCGCTCGTGTTAGCGTCGTGTGGGTCAATTTTATCGCCACGCACGTTGCTGATGTTTGTGGCTAGCGTTGCGCATGTGCTAGCACCTGGTTTCCGCTATGCGTGGCCTACCACTATCCCTAGTGGAGTTCCACCAAAGCCATAACCTCTGTCATCCCCAATGGAGTTTGGAACAGGCCACTGTCCCTCATCCCCAGTAGGAATTCCACCCATACTACAGCCCATTGATCCTCAGCAGAGTTAGGGTCATGCTTACCCCTTTAATCCCCAGTGGGTTTGTCTCCCACCAAGCTATCTTAACCCCAGATGTTGGGGTACTTTCCATAAGCCTATCCCCTATGGAGTCTCATCTTTCACCTTAGGGAGTTGTCCTTGTCCCCTAATCCCCAATCAAGTCTGTTTCTCAATCTAAACACCTGCTAACCTTAATCCTTTTATCCCCAGGGAGTCAGATTGCTATCCACAGACCTATTCCCCATGAAGCTTCACCTACATGACAACCCACACAATGGTCTGCGCTGCATGACCTTAAACTGCACAACCATGGTCTAAGTGCATGACCCTAAAGTGCATGGTCCAAACTATATTACCTTAAACTGTAGTGGAGGTCTAAGTGCACAATCGTAAAACTGCAGGGTCCAAATTATATGACCTTAAATTATGGCGAAGGTTTAGTTGCACGACCTTAAACTGCATGGTCCAAGTTGCATGACTTTAAATTGCATCACCACAGTCTAGCTATATGACCCTAAACAATAAGTGCGCGTCTTGCTGCATGATGTTAAAAGGCTTAGCACCATGGTCGAAACAATATGACCTTAAACAGTAGTGGAAGTCTAGTTGCATTACCTTAAACTACATGGTCCTAGTTGCATGACTTTAAACTGCATAACCGTGGTCCAAGCTATATGACCTTAAACCATAGTACACGTTCTGACCTCATGATGTTAAACTTCTTTGCACAGGTCCTGGAGGCATGACCATAAACACGCCCGCACACATGCCCTTTATGTGCATCTTCACGCACGTCTTCCCTAACCGAGCCATCCATGTGCGCACATCACGTTCATAACCCCCCAGTAAATCCATCTTCCTTCATTACCATTCATCATTCCCCTGTGAGTCTCACCCATGCTCACAACATGGCAAGCCATACCGCTATCCATACTCGCCGTTAGGTAATGGGTCACCACATTTCACCATCGTTCGAACATCATTCATCTTTCATAGGTAGCCTCGTGCCATCTCCCAAAAAGTGAGTCAAACCACCACCATACTCACTCCATGGCCTCAACAGACAACCACCCATCTCCACTATGGTTCAGCTGTATGACCTTAAACTGTAGTGCACGTCTTGGCAGCATGAAGTTAAAAGGCTTCGCACAGGTCCTGAAGGCATGACCTTAAACACGCCTTCACAAAAATAGCGTGCATGGTGTATATCTGAACAAGAGAATGCCATGAGTAAAAATGGCGTAAGAACATGGTCACGAAACCATGAGTAAAAGAGTTATGTAAAAATAAACCTGGGCATGGTGAAAACCTAAAAGGGCACCGTGAGTAAAAATGGAAGAAAATGGTGGACATGACTAAAAGGTCATGGGTAAACGAGCCCCAAATAAAAGGGAAGTTGGTGAAAACCATCTCTACGTTCCGCTTCCCAAGTCCAAGTGAAAATCCGCAAAGGACACTTGGATCAATAAACAGGTTGATGCGGCAGTCGCCTCAACAGGAGGCTTCAGCCCACATTCTAAAAAGAAAAATCCCTGGTGTCACAATACCAGGACCCAAAAATACGAGCATTAAGCAAGATTTTGAAAGCCTGAGTCCATTTATAAAAAGGACTCAAAAGATAACCAAGAAGGCAAGTTGAGTCTCATGAGGAAAAGCACTATTCCCACGAGGTCACTAACGCACTCCTAAATGCTAAAGACGCCCCAAGAAAAGCTAGGTCAGCCAGAACTTGGACCCGTATGCAAACAAAATTGCTAACAGTAGGCAGGGGTTATAACCACAGCTGGTCACCTCAATAAACTGAGGTACCCTGCCCACCGAGTACAATCTAGTGCACCACACAGATGGATGCCGACCAAAGGCCTTTCAGCACACCATAAACAACAAACAACAAAACAAACAAACTCAGACCAAATGGGAAAAATTCCCTTCAGCATGCCACCCAACCACTAGGCAGGCCTGATTTTGACCAATGAGGTCTGTACAAAATCCTTAGCTGTCAGAATCACAAATAGTCTCATGAGGGTGAGGACTTCGACATGATCCCTCAAAAAATTCTATTCTCCCCCTAAAGTCTCCATGGATGGACCTGTACCTTTCATCCAAATGTTTGAGCATCCTAGTTACATCATTACATGGATCTCATCGGCATTCATGTGGTCCAGTGGCTAGAAAGAAAAAAGTAATAAAGTCGAAGGAAATTTTCCCAATGTTGTCCTTCTTGCTTCTTTCGAAGCACAACATTCGGTGGGGCAAGTTGTTTGAAGACAGCTTTCAGCACATTGGTCCCTCTAAGTTGGTATCAAATCAATCGTCATGTTGAGCCCTACAAGAAAACAATCATCTTTCGGTAAAATGAGCACCAGAACAACCTCGAATCATCCATGAAAGATCACTCATGTTCTAAGGCAGTAGCAAGGACTGTTCTGAAATTCCATGAATTGTTAGGCAGGTGCAAAACAATCATTTTCCACCCATTTTTAGAATTTATTTTAATTCAAAATAATTGTAATTATCATCAATTGAGATAGTTTTTGAGCATCCACCCAAGTTGGGGCCCAATTCTATAAATACATGCTAAACCTAATTGTAAAAGGGGGCTTCCTTGAAATCCCCTCATACTTTCAATTGATCACTGTCGTGCATGCCTGTCTTATTTCCTCTGCCTCTCTCATCTCCCTCTAAAATCACTGTCGTGCATGTCTCTCTTTTTCTCTCTCTTCTTCTTCCTTCCTCTTGTCTTCTTGCTTTTCTTCTCTCCCTCTCTTCTTCTCCTTTCTTCTTCATTCGTTTTGCTCTATCTTTCTCTCTATCTCTCTCTGTCTGAACATGCATGGTGATGGCAACGCCATGCACAAATCTCTCTCTATTTTCTTCTCTCTCTGACACACATGATGGTAGCAGTGCTGTGCATGTTTTTTTCTCTCCTCTTTCTTTATTCTTCTTCACTCTCTCCTAATTTCTTTCTCTCTCTTTCGTTCTTTCTCCTTTGGCTCTCTCTCAATCTCTATCCTCACAATCCTTTGCCCTCTCTTCTTTTCTTTCTTCTCTCTCTATTTTTCTTTCCTCTTCCTCTTTCCTAAAATCTTCTTTCTTCCCAGTCTGTCTCTTACTCTATTATTTTCTCTCTCTTCTTCTCCCTCCAGTCATACACAACGATGCCCATCGTCGAGTATGACGTTCTCAGTTTTCCCTTATCCTCTAGAGACACGTACAGTGAGCTGGGCCTTAACTTGAGTGGTGGGCTGGGTCTATGTCCAAGATTCCCCTTTCCCATGGTGTGCACAGCGATGCTCATCACCGTGCACGACACTCCTTTCTCACTCTTGTCTCTTCTTCTATCATGGACAATGGAAGTCCATTGCCATCCATGTTCTTTCTCTCTGTTCTTTCTCTTTCTTCTCTCTCTTCTTTCTCTTTCTTCTCTCTCTTCTCTTCTCTTCTCTCTCTTCTTTTCTTCTCTCCTTCTCTCTCTCTTTCTTCTTCT